>OX376216.1:9351079-9951079 GCA_947363905.1 Lithophane semibrunnea | reverse complement strand
TTTTCGAGAATAAAGAATGTTCCCAGATATAAAATACCTAAATAAATATTCACAAAAATATTAAATTGATACGTAAAAAAATATATTATAGAGACGAACATAGATCGTCCTCCTTTTTGGAGAAGTCGGTTAAAGAAACACTCTGTATACGTATACTTATATTTCAACGTAGAAAGAAAAGTGACAAGTGTGTGTACGGAGTGTTTCTTTTCCGTATCAATTTAATATTTTTTGTGAATATTTTACTACATAAAAAACATTTTTTTTTAAGGTAATATTTTTTAATCATTTAGCATGTATAGCCGATATACTATTGCAGGTTAACGGGAACGCCCTTCGTTAGATAACATACTGTATAACTCTCTCGGTCTCTCACACTAAATGTCTTTTCTTTATTTTTTACGAAGTTTCACTTTCTATCATGAATACGTTGCTGCACGCGCAATTTTTCACTTTGCAGTGGTTTTTTTGAGGTCGGTGATATTAATTTATCTGGTTTCATATGGCATGCGAATGGCTTTCGCCTATTTTCACTTGTTTTCAAAGCTCAAACGACTTTTTTCCGCAGTACTCCATCATTCAGGCTCGATGTCAAAGCCTCTCAACTGACATACACTCACCTACCTGTATGTATGTATGTGTGCGTCATATCTATATCTCAAAGAGACATGAGCCCTTTATCATCGGACCCCGCGTTTGGGACTTCATAAGTGGTTCATTCGCATTCAGTTCTTTATAAAAGAATGTCGTTGCTAAAGCTGGCTATTGTTTAGCTTTGTTATTGTCGTTGCTAACAGATATTTATGTTTTTTTTTTTTTTATTGCTATCTTTATTTCAGGGTTAATTTCGTCTCACTCACAATACTTATTAATTAAGAAGGTAAAAAATTAAACAATTCGTTAATTTTAATTCCAATCTACCTAGCTTTTTCCCAACTACCCATGTTGGGGTCGGCTTTCAGTCTTACCGGATGCAGCTGAATACCAGTATTTTACATGGTGCGACTGCCTATCTCACCTCCACAGCCCAGTAACTGTGTAATACGATACCCCTTAGTAAGACTGGTTGTCAGACTTTCGGGCTTCTGACGACCCGAAACGACTGTCAGAGAATGACAGGCGGGACCAACTGCTGAACGTGCTTTCCGAGACGGAGGAGTCTCGATATGTAAAGATGGCCACCCATCCACAGATCAACCCTGGTAAGCGTAGCTTAACCTGCTTATGCTAACAAGTAATATCTCTCGTGTTGTCAGAATTGATATACTTATACCTACATCGAACAAATTTACTGTGCCTTTTTTAACTGTCGGTCTGAAATGCGAATCTGCCAGGGTGGTGCTCCATAACCCTACTAACATAAAATAAATAATCCCAACATTTCCATTCAATCCACGCATCTAACACTTATCTCCAACTGACCGGCTATCAACTATAGCTATCGGCCACGGCTATCGGCCTCAATCGGCTATCGGCTAATATCTCGCCTCGTTGAACCCTCTCGCCCCACTATTAAGGGTAAGTCGCACTGGCATGACTTTCACACACGAGCGCTTGTTGTTTTTAATTTAGTAGATTGCTTGTATACTGCATTCGCAATTCAGTTTCCAAAAATGTAAACATATATGTGTATTTAGAAAAAAATAACTTTAACATACACACAGGTTCAGTTTGTTCTAAAAATTCAAATAAATTGCGTATATTTTTCAATAGTATTAGTAATAAACTTTGAGTAGAGTTTAGATCCATATTTTGATCGCCATTTTCGGGAGTCGGTGAATATTTTGCAATCGGGTAAAGTTTAGGTTCTGGAGGTCAGATAGGAAAGTCGCTCCATGTAAAATACTGTAATTCAGCTGCATCCGGTGAGACTGGAAGCCGACCGGAAAAGGTGCCTACGTAAATGATCTGGTCTGGGTGGTCTGGGTGAGTCTGGGTGTTAGTGTATGTGAGATTCTATGTTTGTAAACACACCCACGATACAGGAAGAAATTCTAAGTGCGGGGCAACGTTTTAAAAAAAAAATGATGAGTTAGTTTCGTAGAATAGAATAGATTTATTTATTTGCAATGAATGTAGGTACATATTATTAGGTGTTACAAAGTTTTATGGTTCCTTGTACATTCTACCTTAATTGGCATGCAAATTTACATTTTAAAAGAATTTAATAAAACTTATCATCTAAGAATTCTTGTACTGAATAATAACACTTGTGCAAAAGTAATTCTGTAACATGCTTTTTAAATTTAGTTAGTGGTTGTTCCTTGACATTATTTGGTAACTTATTATAAACAAGTGGTGCCATACAAATAACAGTTTTTCTTAAAAGTGCAGTCTTAAAAGCACCCGTGCTTAAAAGATTTTTATATTGGGATCTAATACTTATTGTTCTATTTCAAGTTTCTTTCAAGGTGGTAAACTGGTGTAAGTTCGTTTTAACAAATATACATAATTCCAATATATAAAGACATGGGAAGGTTAACAGTTTATGAGATTGAAATATAGGTAGACAGCTGTCAGTTACTAGTAAGAGTTTAGAAGTATTATGTGTCAAATACACACATCACGGGACAAGTTATAATGAACGCACTGTAGGTACGTCATTGCCAATCAGTGATAGCCTAGTGGTGTGACCGTCGGCCTGCCAAGTCATAGGTCTCGAGTTCGAACCCAAACCACGCACCTCTTGACTTTTCGGCTTCATGTGCGTATTGTATAATTATCACTTGCTTTAAAAACGATGGATAAAAACATCGTGAGGAAACCGGCATGCCTGAGAGATATTTCTCGACGGCATGTGAAGCCTAGTCAGAGGCCCTTGGGCGGCTTTAAAACTCTGGCACCAGCAGGCGTAGTATGGCGCTTTCTATCTCTACGAAGAATAGACATAGCTTTTTCTATACAAAGTGACAGTTCGTTTCTTAATTTTTGACATCCACCGTAGAAATTTTTCTACAATCTGTCATTTTGTCTTTCATTTCTAACGATCTTTGTCTAGGTCTTTTTATAAGTAAACTATTTCGGAAGACAGTTTTCTATCCTTACTGTCAAAATCACACTGACAACCGATAAATCCTATGACAAAACAAAGAATTCTGAGTCGAATTATGTAAAAGAGTGAATTTCGTAAAAAGTGAAGTTGACTCTTTCTACTTTGCTGCCGTCTCGTACTGTCTACAGGAAACGTCATTTTTGTCTACTCTTCCGTCGACAAAACGGTGCTCATGCTACGCCTGCAGGTCCAGTCAGTAACCACACGAAAAGAAGAAAGAAGATTGCCAATGAAAATGACAGTTCGAAAAGGTGACATACGCCCGCTACGTGAGATACGAGCTTTGAAAATTCACTTCGTGACCGTACCTAGTATTTATTTACTTTTAAAGGGCCAATCGTAGTTACCGATAAACATAGAAAAAATCTGTTTCGTAAAATGAGGTAAGTTGTTGATTATAAAATGTTTTTTCATTCCTAACTAGACCATTAAACGTTGTTATAGCAACATCAATAAGCTTAAAGAATCCTCCCCAAACAAGTCGTCCTCATTACACAGCACCCTGTAACTTATTACCAAATAAACATCCTGTATTTGCACTAAACATTACTACAGAGGGCGCGACCCTTACTTCTCACGCACAAAGGAAAATCTACCTTATTGCTTTCAGAAATACGACCGAATATCGGCTAAAAAGATTTTTTAATAATTGGGCCTTAATCAAAATTACTGACGAATAAAAATATACTCTGACTCAATAAAAATAAGATTGGAATTAGCTTGATAACGTTTAGAAGAGATTGACTTATAAACTAACATTTTTTCACAATGAAAAACCAACCTTCCTTTAATGGAATTAAGATAGATTTTAGTTCGTTTTTATACAGATAGTCGAAGAGCTAGGGTATTCTTAGTTTTTGCTTACGTGTCGTATTAACAAGTGTGCGTGTAATGTTAGGGGAGGATGAAATTAATTGATCCCCGCCCGGGGGAGGGGGGACTTTCTTACTGAATTGTTTAGTGAGATAGGCCCGGGATTTCATTTACTCTGTGATTAATTTTAGGAGATAAGTTCAGACGAGAATATAAGTTATAACCAAGAGATAGGTTTTGGCGGTTTTATTTTAAGTTACAAATAATATTAAAGTTATAAGTTAGGAATAATGGTAGTTACAAGTAGCTAGTGTGATAGAAAATTAAAAGAATTCCTTTACCCATGCTAAAACTGTCGTCAAGTTAAATGAGTTTTGGTCCTATTTTTGCACATAATTAAATGATACGCTTTATCAGATTCAAATTTCATGTTGACAGTTAATAAAACATACGCCATTAAACAATCTTAAAGAAAAAGGAACTATTAACCTACCTACCTACTACTGATGTGGGTGTACAAAAGTACACCTCTGCCTAACCCTTCGGGGAATACAGGTGTGATGGTTTATATTATGTTAGAAATTACGTAATTATAATTATTAATTAAAATTATCTCTTTCAATCTACCTAGCCTTTTCCCAACTATATTGGGGTCGGCTTCCAGTCTAACCGGATGCACCTGAATACCAGTATTTTATATGGAGCGACTGCCTATCTGACTTCCACAACCCAGTAACTGGGTAAATCGATACCCCTTGGCAAGACTGGATGTCAGACTACCGGACTTCTGACGACCCGTAAGGACTGTCAAAGATCCACTAATGACAGCCGGGACCAACGGCTTAACGTGCTTTCCGAGACATGGAAGAGTCTCGACCCATCAACGGACCAACCCCGGCAAGCGTAGCTTAACCTGATGGATCGACCCGTGTGGCTGTTATTACTTAGCCACGAGCTCCTCCTCCGCTCCTCCTCCTCCTCCTTGATAACGAAAAAATACTAAAAAAAACAATAAAATATATGTTTAAGGGGGCTCTCCCATACAATAAACGTGATTTTTTTGCCGTTTTTATAGATAATGGTACGACACCCTTCGTGCGCGAGTCCTACTCGCACTTGGCCGGTTTTTATTAAGCATACAATATTTCTTATTACTTAACTAAATAATAAGTGTCTTTTATTTTTCAATTAGAATTCGAGACCTCTTTTCCTCTTTATCTCCGCCCTCTCCCTTAACGTCTTACATAAATCAACAACATTGTACTCTTTTAAAAAGCCAGTTAATAAATTAGAAGCTTCTCAAATGTCACCGGATTAGTATTCCGTACAGTTTGTAACAGATAAACTTATTAAAAAGGGTTCCGTACTATTCAAAGGGACGGACCTATTATTTTTCTAATGACAATTTAAGACAAATAATAACCAATCTTATGCACTTAAGTATAAAGTTCAGTTTTGTTTCTACAACTTTGCATTTCTGTATGCAATGAAATTCCAACCTTATGTTGTTAATACCAACGTTGATATTACTATGTCATGTCATAATAATGCTATTTAGGTGATAATATACAGTCTGGATAATTAGTTTTACGTGCAATCTCGCATAACGCTGTTCCATGCATTTAGACGTAACCAAGGGATTTTAAACCGTATATGAAAGAGTTAAGGTAGATAATCAGTTATGTAGTACTAACAAATAATGAATTTATTACGTTTTGAAGTGCAGATGAAGTTTTGCATTTTTATTGTCATTTAAGAGATTGTCGGAATATGTAAAGTTGTAAGCTGGGGTGGTTCTTAATTCTAAGTAAAGTGAAAGATGTCGCTTCCTAACACGTCTGTGCTAAAAAGTGACTTAAGAAATAAACATGTCATGTGTAAATTAATTCAAAATATGTTTGGTAGGTTTTTGGCAGAAAAAAATCGTTTAATAAACCCAATCTTTGCACTACTGAGAAATTCCTATGGAAAAATCCAATAACACTGCCCTAACGGGAGACCGGGACTTAAACTTAGGGCATCACGCTGAACAACGGGGCAGTCACAACGCGTAATTATTTTATCAGTGTTCATGGTATCTCAATTAAATCATCATTGTTTTACCCGAGCTCTTGCCCATCTGTTAACCGTACACTGTGATTCAAATAACATTTCTGACATTAGGTATGTATGTCTGTATGTGTGGGAATAACATCCAAAACTGTTGTATCAATAAATTTAAAGACGTGCTATTTGTTTTTATAACGTAGGAGTGATGTGTTTGTGAGGGATACGGTTTATTTCGAAGAGGTGTGGAGAGCCATGCGTTGTTTATATGGATGACCAAGAACAGTGGTTTGTGTCTCACTCATAGCAAGATGAAACATTTAAGAGATCAACTAACTCCCGAACTATAATATAATTAGTTTTAGTCAAATATTTTACAATTATCACTTGCTTCAAAAACGGTGAAGGAAAACATCGTGAGGAAACCGGCATGCCTGAGAGATATTTCTCGACGGCATGTGAAGCCAAGTCAGAGACCCATTTATTTAAAATTAAGAAGATACTTTATTTATCCTATATTTTCTTACGTAAAAGATCATAAAACCCAAGCGTATAATACAGGTAACAATATTCACAACATATTTTTCTCATAAAAATGCTCACTCACGTAAAAATCTCACCTATTTTCCATATATACACGTTACCGAAGTGAACTCCGAAAGTATTCGTTATTAGTTATATCGCGCGCAGACTTTATTACATTTTGTAAGAGAATATTGTTTTACCGCTCGCTTGTGACGCGAGTCCCTCTCATATCTTATGCTAATGTAGGAATAACATCGTGTGCCGAAGTTATGATTTGGTTATGTAGCTACGTTTTGTAAGGTGCAGTTTTAGGGTTCCTTAGCCAATAGGACCTTAATAAGTATTAAACTTTCGCCGTCGTCAGTCAGTTTGTCACGGCCTCGTATGACGGTATCTTATTAGGCGTGAAAAAAAACAAAATACTTTTGAAGATGGCCGCTCTCATTATCATAATCAGCCTATAACGTTCCCTCTGCTGGGACACAGGCCTCCTATCTGTGAGAGGGTGTGGGTACAACCCACACCCTCCACCATCTACCACGCGGGCCCAGTGCAGGTTGGTAGATGTCACATGTCTTCGAATTTTTGGTTCTAGGACATGCCGCTATCGTCACGATGTTTTTCTTCACCGTTTTGAGAGCAGTGGTGATTAAATAATTTACACAAAGTAAAGCGCCTGTCAGGGTTAGAATCTACGACCTACAAGTTCTAAGTCGTGGTCGCTCTCATGCCAAAATATAATTAAATTTAAATACCAAAAATCAAAATACCAAAAACAACAAAAAACAAAAACTATGTTTTTGACGTTCTTGATTTACTGAACGATTTGTATAAAACTAACTTCAAGTCTCGGTTTGTCCTGCCTTTACCGAATGCACTGATACACTCTCTAACTATAGAAATTATCTTCAAAAAGTCATACAGTATTTCCATTTTGAAAACTAGCCAGGTAATTCACCATATGAACAACCGTACAATTTACCCACAACTCACAGGTAGCAAAAAGCACACAAAAAACAACCTAATAGCCCTTTTAACTGCAGCATCCAGAGAGCAAAGAGTTTTCTTTTTAAAAAGACATTCATCCTCCTTAACTTATTCGCAACATTTTATTTCCAGAGACAAGTAAGGCCGAGTGCAGGCAGGCGACTCGGCCGCAATTAGTCGCAAATTGTCGCGTGTCTAGACGCTGCTTTATTTAGTTTTATTATGCTGGTCTTTCAGCACTTGAGGGACATGTGGCCACAGTGTAGGTTTCTATGCAGTAGACCTGTTGCCAGTGCGTACGTTATTTTATGCATATTTCGAGTTGTTGTCTCACTAGTGACTGGTTCACTTTAGTGTTCGAAAGCGCGATTGAAGGTCTCTGGTCGAGCAAGTGTTTTTGAGTCTTCCCAGCCCAGAGTTTGCATTGATGCCCGCAAACTCTACTTATAGATTAGCTGGTATTCAGCTGCATCCAGTAAGACTGGAAGCCTACCCCAAGATAGTTGGGAAAAGGCTAGGCAAGTCTTTAACATGCCTCACAATCTCTGCCTAATAGATGATGGACTGCTGCGCAACGTGTCACGGAACAAATATTTGTATGATCTGCAAGTAGTTGTTCCGGGTCTGGGTGTTAGTGTATGTGAGTTTCTATGTTTGTAAACGCACCCACGATACAGGAAGAAATTCTTAGAGTGGGGCAACGTTTTTTTTTTTTTTTTTTTTTAAAGTTTATTTTTTGTTTTATTTGCCCCTTCGAGAATTCAATCGTGATATTACTTAAGCTCGATGTGCCATATCTACGACAGAGTACTGTTTTATCGGCGTTTTTTGCTCTATCTTAATACGGTACGAAACCCTTCGCTTGCGAGTCCGACTCGCATTTGGCCGGTTTTCATTATTTGAAACAGTTGACCTTCTGTACAATCTATACTATGTCCAAGTTATACTTACCTATCGTAATATAATCTTAAGACGTCTCCGGGAAGATGTCTTAGAAATTCATCTTGGATGTACCGTTCCTTTAAATTAAGGAAAATGTCATCCGTATTATGAGCTATGTAGATTTTTTAATTTTAATGGCGCCGTGGATGGTACTGATGAAAGTGTACCTTTTAATAATCGGGGCTATGACTTCTACGTGGCACGAACGAGGAATAAAATAAGGTCTTGTTAGCCTGCACTGCGAAATCTAGCCGCGCGATTTTTTATAGCGGTTCCAATCTACCTTCGGAATGCGAATCCGTATGCAATGTATTATTTTCGGTGCGTGTATTTGATTATGATTTATGTCAAAAACAAACAGATTTAGCCCAACCCTACTCATGTCACTTTCGTTAACACTCTTGTTGTCGTTCGTGGTACTGTCGTTGACACCAGAATGACACTCTCTGGCACCAACCGTCGACACTTGTGAGTCTAGTGACACCCGTAGAATTTCGTAACACTCTCATCGACACACGTTGTCACAGCGATTGCACTTCTTTATGGACTCGCTGATTTTGTTTTGATATCTCACCGCCAGCCGGTCCCATACTCAAATTCGTTCATTGATATCCATGAGTAGTATCACCTCTCAAAGGGGCCTCGCTAAGTTAGCCCGCGAAGTCTTCTCACCTTTATTACAATTTGCAAGACTTCGTCAGGTTCTATGTTGATGAAAATATGTTCTGCGACCATAAAAAATATGTATTTATAGAATTATAATCATTAGAATCATCGATATAACTCTCTAAGTTAGAATAAATGAATAATAGTTAATTGATTCAGGCGTGACTTTGCGGAAATCCATTATAAAAACAATAGACGAAGATATATTTAGTAACCTATTCCGCTTAACTATTCCTCGAGAGCAATAAAAAAACCTGTTAGAAATCGACACGTGTTTCACCTCTCAACAAGGCATCCATAGGATGACTGACGATTGACCGTTCGCGACCCGACGACGACACGACGTTTATAACAAAACAACAGAAGAAAAAAATAAAAATCTGTTATTGTTAGTCTTTTTACCGTTTTTCAAAAACCTACCGATACTACTGCCCCGCCCTCCACAGCTACTAAGCTGACAAATGTCAGCCATCAATCAAGCGGCCGTCTCAGTGAGTAGTGCGAAGTCGTCGTCATTCGACAAGTTGTCGTCACAGTCGACAACGTGTCGACAGTCAGTTGACAGGCACATCACTGGCTGTCGACTGACGATTGAATGGACTTTGAAGTGTTGATCGCTTTCTGATTGATCGTGAACGAATGTTATTTAGAATGAGGCGACATAATAGAGTTCGCGCCACCATTGAAGTTCTTTTGACGCGGCGCCTATGACGAGGCATCAAATTGCATTTAAAAAAAATATTTCCACAATTTTCTGCCCGACTTCAGTGATGGCGCGGACTCTAGATATATTTTTAGGGTTCCGTAGTCCACAAGAAACCCTTATAGTTTCGCCTTGTCCGTCTGTCTGTATATCCGTCAGTCCGCGGCTTAGCTCAGAGACTGTTCAGGTACCAGAAAGCTGTAATTTGGTATGAGTATACATATAAATCACGCCATAAAAGTGGTGATGAAAAAATAAGTTTGTGAAAACCATTTTTGAATTCAGGGATCCGTTTGCGAAATATTAAGCTTTAAAGTGATAATTTTTGTTTGAGTCAAGTGTTTTATGGGTGCTAAGTTACCGAGTACCTAATAATCGACCGACTAACATTTGCAGTTGCAAAAACATTTTTCTCAACAAAAAGTTTTTCAACGACAAAGTTAAGTTTGTGCTTGGGATGAATTCATCCCAACTACGGAACCCTTCATTGTGCGTGGTTCGACACGCACTTGGCCGGTTTTGTTTAAAAACATAACAGCTTCTATGCCCGATGAGTCTGGCAGAGGTGTCTGGATATCACTGGTGATGGTGAATATTTGTGTGTCCCATGTACACAATAGGGGGCGGCCTTTGACAGTCGTTATGTGGAGTAAAAGCCTGAAAGTTTGACAACCATCTCACCTGGGTGGTATAGTAATATTACACAATAACTGGGTTGTGGAAGTCAGATAGGCAGTCGCTCCATGCAGCTGCATCTGGTTAGACTGGAACCAAAAATATTTGTGAATAGTGGAAAGGAAAGATAGATAATCATAGCATAATCAGCCTATAATGTTCCCACTGCTGGGACACAGGCCTCCTCAGTGAGAGGGAGTGGGCCGTAATCAACAACGCGGGCCCAGTGCGGGTTGTTGGATGTCACATTATCTTCGAATTTTTTGGTTCTAAGACATGCCGGTTTCCTCACGATGTTTTCCTTCAACGTTTTGAGAGCAGTGATGATGAAATTATTTACACAAAGTAAAGCGCTTGTCTGGGTTCGAACCCACGACTTACGACTCGTAAAGGCTCTTACATACTGGGGCGATACGTCGCGCGACGCGAATTTTAACAAAACAATTTCTGAGAAAACTACACGGCGAACAATGCGGCGGCGTCGTTGTAACGGCCTCGCGTTACAACTGGGCCACCACTTTCAAAGCAGATAATGATCTCCAAATAATCAAATATTTATTTATTCATTTGAAACCCAAACAAAACCAGAACGAGCTGGACTATTGCTCTTTCAAGTTCCAAGTTTCAAAACCAAACCCTACTAACAAGTCTCTCTCCACAATAGTTCCTAACTGCAAATTGTTCTGCAAAGGAAATGGCACAAGTGACGTCAGTGGCCTAACGCCGGCCGAGCCAATATCCGGCGCCGGCAGAAGAACGGCGATAGGGTACGTACGGTCAAATGATCGTATATTGTGTTTGTTATAGTAGGTACCTACATATGTACGAGTTCTGTTAGTACTTCTGTAAAGCTGGTAGCCAATAAATAACAGGTTCTCCTGTGAGGTTTAAGTTGAACTGTGCTTGTCAAGATCAGTTTGTGCATGAAACTCAAACTCAAAGCATTCTTCTTTTTCGTGTGTTAAGTGACTAACCTGGTGTCCAGAGTTTTGTGCCGCCCATGGACCTGCGACTTGGCTTCACATGCCGTCGAAAAATATCACTCAGGTTTACAGGCAACTGAAGGAACACGGGTGGGTTTTAGTCAGTAAAAGTCTGACACGCCCTTCCACTCCGCCCAGAGCGGGAGAAGTCATTGGATGATTTCCCAACCTCAAAAAAAAATGAAAAAAAGAAAGGTATGCCGGTTTCCTCACGATATTTTTCTCAAAAGCAAAGCATGATTTACTCAAAGCATTTGTATAAATTAAACCATTTATAGGCACTTTTGAATTGTCAAAGGAAGTCATTCAGAAAGATTTTATTTTTCACTCTTGGTTGCGATACCTACCCGACACAAATTCGAATACCACTACCTGCTATGCTATGTAAATAACAGTTAAAAAAAACATCAGACGAATTGAGAACCTCCTCCTATCTGAAATCGGTTAAAAACATCTAAAATGGTGTGAAAGGAATTGTAGGTATTATCGTCAACAACGAACTGACACGTTTGATGATGTCACAGCCGACATAAGGGACACGTCCTAATGTCGGTCGCGCCAATATCCGGCGCCAAAGAGCTTCCGACCTACAGGCCAAGCGGAAAATGAATGAATGACATATTGTTACGAGCAGGTTAATATTGGCAAGTCAAGCGCTCGACTAGAAGCCACTGTTTACCACTTATTAAAGTTATTTTTCCCTTTTTTAGTGTTCTGTCAAGTCTATTGTTTTTTTTTTTTTGTACTTAAAAAGTTTTTATTCCTCCAAACCTGTTGGTCTGAGCTCCAAACCAATACATTCATGTTCTGACTTTTCGGATTCATGTGCGTATTGTATAATTATCACTTGCTTTAAAAACGGTGAAGGAAAACATCGTGAGGAAACCGGCATGCCAGAGAGATATTTCTCGACGGCATGTGAAGCCAAGTCAGAGGCCCTTCGGCGGCTTAAAACTCTGACACCATGTTAGTCACTAACCATAAGAAAAGAAGACCAATACATTTTTTTTTCAGTCACCGAAACTGAAAGTAAACCTAAATTGAAACGTGACAGCGGTCGTCAATCTACATAGGGTTAGCGTGAAATATGTTCACCTATCAAGTTGGGTTCGTGCCCCGTATTCGTTACCGTTGGGTTCTGCACGTGAGATGTGCTCGGGTATTATCGGGTAAGATCGGGCTCGTCCGTCACCGAAGGTGTCTCAATCACGGTGAATCAGGTAGCGGACCCGAACATAACTCGATTGTGATTTCGTTAACGATAGGGTTGATATAGCGATTTTTCTCTAAGATTTTCTAGTTAGATTTTGGGATTTTGTGTTGGATCCCCTGCGGGCATTAACAATTGTATAACACACATACAATGGCAATCGGTAGCAATGCCTTTCATTTGACAGTTCAGCCACGTTCATTGTTATTTACCTACCTTTTTCGTCGTTATTGACTAGACTAGACCAATTTTTGAATGAATGAATGATATTTATTAGTCGGTATATAACCGGTTTCCTCACGAAGTTTTCGTTTACTGTTTTGAGAGCAGTGCTGATGAAATAATGTACACAAAGTAAAGCGCCTGTCAGGGTTCGAACCTTCGACCTAGAAATTGTAAGTCGCGGCCGTTACCACTGGGCCACCACTGCTCCAAGAACCAGCTATTTACATCCACAAATCACCAAATAAAAATAAATAAATCTAAAGTAACCGAGTATCAGCCCTATAAATACTTGCAAATGTTGAGCACCTGCCGACGTGGCGTCCCGACGGACTGCGAGGGACGTAACGAAGTTACCGGGACATGTAACACGGAACGAATGCGGGACGAGACGGTCTGCAGACGATGATGAGGTGCGAAGTACCAGTGTGGGAGGAAAGTATAGGAAGTGAGAAGAATGAGGACCATTGTAGTAGCGTCATTACTCGGTAGAAGTTTGCAAGTTTGGGTAATATTAATCTTCTCTTCCTTTCGTGTGGTTCCAGTCTTACCAAGGGGTATCGTATTACCGAGTTACTGGGTTGTGGAGGTCAGATAGGCAGTCGCTCCATGTAAAATGCTGGTATTCAGCTAGCCTTTTCTCAACTATGTTTAGGTCGGGTTTCGGTCTAACCAGATGCAGCTGGACACTAGTATTTTATATGGAGCGTCTACCTATCTGACCTCCACAACTCAGTAACTGGGTAATACTATACCCCTTGGTAAGACTGGTTGTCAGACTTTCGGGATTTTGACGACCCGTAACGACTGTCAAAGATCCACGAATGACAGCAGGGACCAACGGCTTAACGTGCTGTCCGAGGCACGGACGAGTCTCGGAATGTAAAGATGGTCACCCATCCACGGACCAACCCCGGCAAGCGTAGCTTAACCTGATGGATCGACCCGTGCGGCTGTTATTACTTAGCCACGAGCTCCTCCATAAACAAATTGGGATAAAGGCAGGAAAATAAAGACTCGGTAGAAGTTTATTTGTTTCACATCGTTGGAAATTTCTCTGTTTCACGTCAAACTACCATTTACTTTTCCGTTTCTTAAACTCAGCAACACCTACATTCTCTGTACATCTGGTTCAAATTCCTTCGAACACACTATCATCACCCAGAGACTTCGGTAGGAATACAAACTCCCCAAGCACTACAATTCAATTCAATCCAATCAGAATGAACGACAAACACCGTACACGTTATGCACTCCTAGTACAAATTTACAAATACATTCACCCGCTTCGCGCATAATCAAACAGGCGAGGAACTTCTCCTAACCCAGTGACTTAGTAACATATCCATACGTTGTATGCGCTCCTGGTAGTACTAATTCTAACGTTGAAGTGACAGCACAACTTTAAATTGATAGCTGCACGTTGGATTTGCATTTGTAAAGTTGCTGGCAACACTGAACGTTTTCAGTGTTGCTTTGTTCGTGTGATTCATCTTAAAATGCCTGTCAGGTCTGAATCATTTCTAAGATTATAGGAAAAACCCTTTATACTCAGAAACTTGCACTGTGATCAGGCGCAGTCGCAGTCCAAGATTTTGGGGCGTCATCATTGGTACCGAAGAATATTTTTAGGGAAATCGTTACCTAATTTTGAAGTACTCTAAAATCTTTTTTTTGTATATGCCTATCGGGGTCACTGTGTCTAAATACCTAGTTTTTAATTTTTTAAATGACATAGGTAACTTACGGATCGTCAAATAAACGAATTTAAATACAGAAATACATATACAATAGTAAGTTATGACACAAACTTTAAATACGAGACACTAAACGAATTGAATGTAAACAAAACTATTCTGTATTTCCTCAGTGAAAAAAAACAATTTCCACAACTTTTATTTTGACTCCCAATTAAACCAGCGACCATTCAGTTTCACAATCTGCACCTGTATTCCGTATTTCAATCTCCTTCACTCAGCACAAATCAAAAAGGGTACATTACCACTGTCCAGCTGTCCCACATCCGCCATTTTTCAATCATGGCGCGCTTTGTTTGACAGCTAGCTTTTTTTTCTCCATCGTGATTCGTGATCAAGGCAAGCATCCATTCTGCCTTTGTGTGCCCGCTGTGGCTCTGTGACACAGATATTGCAGTCTTTATGTCAGATTGGGCTTTTTTTTAGGTCGTTTGTGTGAATTGTGAATAGTCTTTTGAGACTGAACTGAAGGTTTATTGGAAATGTGAGAGACGTCGTTTTATACGACGTCTCGTGTATCGTGTTTAAATTAAATTGTTCTTCTTATTTTATTAACATGCAGTTGAAAGGTCAGGTTGGAACTCTTGTGGCTCAGTAATAACAGCCGTATGGGTCGATGGATCAATTTAAGCTATGCCTGCTGCGGTTGGTCCGTGGATGGGTGACCATCTTTACATACTATGACCCCTCCGTGTTCCGGAAAGCACGTTAAGCATCGGCTTTAACGTGCTTTCCGGATCACGGAGGGGTCGACCCGAAACGACAGTCAAAGATGTACAAATGACAGCCGGGACTCGATGGTCCCGGCTGTCATTGCCAAGATTAACCAGATGTTGCTGAATACCAGTATTCTACATGAAGTGACTGCCTATCTAACATCCACAACCCAGTAATACGATACCCCTTGGTAAGACTGGGTTGTCAGACTTTCGGGCTTCTGACGACTCGTAACGACTGTCAAAGATCCACGAATGACAGCCGGGACCAACGGCTTAACGTGCTTTCCGAGACATGGAGGCCCCAGGAACCCCGGCAACCGTAGCTTAACTTGATGGATCGCCCCGTGCGGCTATTATTACGTAGCCACGAGCTCCTCATATCACACATCTGGTAGCATTTTAATGTAATGGTCCTTCAGTCTCTAATGACTTGACGAACCTTCATTATAATCTCTTCGTCATCCAAGCACTGTCCCGGTCGGAAATAAGAGTACCATCAGTTTATCACGATCTCTCCGGATGCTCAGTAATGAGATTTCCAAGCGTTCTTTCTAATTAATAAAACGTCTGCTAGTCTCGTTAAAACATTCTACGAATAAGCCAAAATTGTTTTAAAACTAGTTGTGTCATATTAGTACTGTAGAGATAAAACGATTGCACTGTCAAATAAGCTATCTAGAGGCATAAAGCGGCCACATTAGCAATTCCTGTAAAAGTAATTCATTTTCTGAATTCCAAGCTGTTATTAGCAATTCCTCTAATTTGACACAAAAGCAATTCATAATTTGTGGACCATTTTACGATTGTCCATAGAAAACTGTCAAACACATAAATTATTTCGTAGAATTGCACGCACATCATATTTTAATTTGTCAGTTTGCGACATTTTACGATGATTCATAATATATTTTTATTACGATTCTGCCAAAGTGGCCGTTTTAAGCCCCCTGTATTGGCATATTGGCAAAATAATGATATTCAGCTGCATCCGGTAAAATCCGGTTAGACTGGAAGCCCACCTCAACATAGTTGGGAAAAGGCAGGCAGATGATGATGGTATATTTACAATAATATTCATTTTCTCACTACACGGATAATTTTGATTTTAATTGTGTGCGTAATAACTTTTTAATCTCATGGCATACTTAAGAGAGTAATCCATCCATACTAATATTATTTTGAAAGTGACTCTGTCGGTCTGTCTGTCTGTCTGTCTGTCTGTATGTTACCTTTTCACGCCTAAGCCACTGAAGGGATTTCGATTAAATTTTGCATGGAGATAGATGGCATCCTGGGGAAGGATATAGGCTACTTTTTATCGACATACCACGCGGGCGAAGCCGTGGGCGGAAGCTAGTGTAAAATAATGGACTACTCAGTACACCCGCAACATTGTTTAAATATATGTTTTGCATGCCTATGTGACGGTAGGACATGAAGGACTCATAAAAAAAAAACTACTTACTAATCCTAATCCTAACTAATATTATAAATGCAAAAGTGAGTTCCGCGTATGCCTGTGTTCCGCGTATGCCTGTGTTCCGCGTATGCCTGTGTTCCGCGTATGCCTGTGTTCCGCGTATGCCTGTGTTCCGCGTATGCCTGTGTTCCGCGGAGGCCTGTGTTCCGCGTATGCCTGTGTTCCGCGTATGCCTGTGTTCCGCGGAGGCCTGTGTCATAGCACTGGGAATATTATAGGCTGATTATGCTATCAATAGTCAGACAATAGGAGCTAGGTCGTCGAAGTTTGAAACTTGTAACCTACACGGCTATACGTGTGCTTCAACTGGCAACTTGTTATCAGTTCTTATAGGATCTTCAACTATAGATGGCTTCTTTACTAGTTCGACGAGCTACTTACACAACTTGCAGCTCATAAGTTTGTTACAAACAAGTAAACAAGCTAGGCAAGCCAGGCATTGTAGTCGAACAAGTTATCCTAACTAAAATTATAAATGCGAATGTGAGTCGGTTTGTTACACTTTCATGGATAAACGGCTGAACCGATTTTGATGAAATTTGGTACGGAGAGACTTTAAACCCTAGAAAAGGACATAGGCTACTGTTTATCGACATACCATGCGGGCGAAGCCGCTGGCGGAAGCTAGTCTTCCATACTTCTCCCAAACTACCTATAATACATCGTCTGCTCACAAATAGTACCAATTTACTACTCTCGCTCTAACGTCTGCGAAGTTAAGCGCTGTATCGGAATTGTACAAGTTTTTACGACAACTCCCGAATATTTCCAAGATAAGGCGACAAGAGCCGAAGTGCTGACTCGATGGGGGTCGTTATATTTATGTCAAAGTTGACAACTATTCCAAAGTTGTTATTCCTCTACAGTACGCGGTCGTATACAGTGTAAGTTAATTAATGCACATTATGAAAGTAGTAATCGTTTAGTGAATCCATATATTTCTATGATTTTAACCGACTTCTTCAAAAAGGAGGAGGTTCTCAATTCGTCTGTATGTATTTTTTTTGTACGTATGTTACGCGATTACTCTGCCAGTTTTGAATTGATTTTTAATGTTTTTTTGGATGTCGGTTGTTTTTTTTTTGGAGAAAGTTACTTTGCGTCTAGCGCTCGGTGTGGTAACAAGTCGTGTTCTGGTTTGCAATTGGTCAATCGTCATACTGAGGACGCCTCGTTGAGAGGTGAAACACGATAACACGTGACGATTTCTTACAGGGTTTTTATGACTCTTGAAGAATAGTTAAGCGGAATAGGTTACTAAATATATCTACGTCTATTGTATTTTATAATGGATTTCCGCAAAGTCACGCCTGAATCAATTAACTGTCTTGTAGAAAGTTTTTATTTAGTACTAGCTGCGCCCCGCGATTTTACCCGCGTAAGTCTCGATGCCGTGGGAATATCGGGATAAAAAGTATCCTATGTGTTAATCCAGGTTATAAACTATCCTATTGCCAAAGGAGAATGACCTGGATTATAGGGCACCCTGTACCAAGCGAAAAGTCCGCCTGTCACAACCAAACCTAGTGTATTTGGAGGAGAATTCAATGCTCATCTTATATTGTTAACTATTTTTTACATGGATTTCCGCAATTCGTATTTATTAACCATTTACCTACTTCATATTTTGAGGTTAAGTTCGAGAAAGTGACAGACTCGAAATGGTGAAGTTGGTGACAAATGAAGCGGTACCTTATATCGGTTGCTTTTTATTCTTGATTTGGCGCTTGTTTCCTGATGGATGATTATACAATACATCACTGATAGTCAATAATAATTCTTGGTGTCAGTTTTTATATATAATGATAATGGATATCAATAATCATGTAGGTAGGTACTCATAGTATGTACAGCTGGTAGTCTGAATAAGTAATCAATTTAGTACTGTGTTTACTGATTCCTAATATCTTGAAATCTTAACGTAACAGCAGGCCTCTTTTCCCAGAAGAGTTAGGCAGAGTTGTATTTACTATATAGTACACCCACTTCTCGAACTTCAGATGTTAGTAAATAATAATAAGGTGATAATGTTGTTAGTACCTAATAAGGCACTTATATCAAAAATAAAAAACGCAGTTAAGATATATTCATATTTACATAACGTATATGACCTCGACCGCTACCAGGACAGAGAAAAGAAATATACAAATAAAATAATAGGTAGGACAATTGAGTGGCACTCGGGAACGCCTTGCAACTGTTGCAACACGTAGCATGGACTGTCCACATCCAAAGCACACATTACTCCACATTGTGACCAAGTGTTAGTTCAGGTATCAGTTCGGAATCTCAGGGACTTTTTCTTGTATCAATGCGAAACATTCGAACATTATGAATAGGAACTACCACTAACATCTGAAAGCATAGAAACTGTTTTTTAATTCTTAAATTGAATGAATAGTCCCGGAAGTAGGTAGGTACTTTAGAAGCTAATTATTATATACATGCTTCTACTAGGTGAGGTAATACTTACAGGCGTCGCGTCGGTACAATCTATGATGTTAAAACACGATCATATCCACGGATATATTTTCTATGTAATATATTCTAAATTGTTCTAACAATACTAGTGAGCAGTTAAGGATACATCGGCCATCGGCTACGCTGACTTGCTGGCCGATGTCTTCCTCTAGTTGGGGGCATCGCTAAGGATTATCACACAAAGACTACGTTATGAAAAAGCACCTGAACCCCCGTTTTTGTTAATAAGTATTATAAATTATTATTCAAATAGTTCAGATGAAACCAATATTGAGAGTAACGTCATCCATGACGGCGCCACAGATTAATTATTGCAATACGTCACAATACAAATGATTTACTTTTTTGAATAGGTCCTCTTTTCATTAAATGCAAATGTATTCCAAAAAAGTAATAATAAATTATTACGATGTAACGCGTGACCTAAAGATGTTTTTTGACACACATACAAATATACGTCGCACGAATCTACAGACCGCTAGGTGGCGCTGGCAAGTAAACATAACATTGATTTGTGCTCCTGTTATTATAATTTAAAGAAATAGTTAAAGTTAAATACGGCCTGTGTAATGCACATCAGAGTGAAACGGGACATATAAACTAACAGTGGCAGTGTTATCAATGCTTAAAGTGCGCTAACCACTAATACAATAGTGAAAATAGTTTACCCCAGTGACTTTCATATTGACGAAACTGGACGTTCGTAAGTTTGTTTACGTACTAATAGACTATGTACAGACTATGACATTCTGACTCAATCGTTCAGACACAGAAAATAATAATATTCTGCACATACTCAGATAGAGGTTTCCTAAATTTCCTATATTTGACGAAAGAGAGATCGTTTTTTATTTGAAACTGCATGATGATAGCGCCATCTTGAAGTCACATTCAAGAACCAAGACAATTGTTACCAACCTCAAAACAATGTTGTTAGAGCAAAGAAATTAATTACTCAATTAAAATTGTGTTTAGAGACATCTATTGACAGTAAAGGAAACATACAATCGATACGTGCTTCTGTCACAATACGATCATCAATTTCAACGATACATTAACGTTCCGTTTGACCCGGAGGTACAACTGCCCACCCATACAAGTGATCCTCGAGGCGCAAGTTCAAATCTTCCTAGCTACATATTAATTTTTTATTTGAGTTGAAGTTCGTAATTAAAAATGAATTTCTTGGAAAATATTACATTCCGGCGAACCCGCACACGATCTGAGCCTAATGATGATGAAAGCGACATTATATCTCAAACATTAAACTGTACGACGAATAGTTTACCTGACATATCTGAAGACGAAGACGCTCCACAGTTGCAAAGATTAAAAGATGAGATCGCCAAACTTACGTCTCAGCTAACAAGTGCACATAAAGAAATTGAATTACTGTCATTGGAAAACAGCAATTTAAAGAAATTAAATGAAGAATTTAATAAAAGAAATGACATGTATAAAAAAATTGTTAGCAGCCCAGGAATAATTAAAGCAAAAACCACATTAATGACGCCTAAAAAAACTACGAAGACGAAACAAACACAGACTATTCAGTCCATTAAAAAAGACCACTCGTCACCAACTAACACAAATATAACTACAAGTACCAGCAACAACGTAACCTTATCTAACTCAATTCAAAACATACGAGCCGCAACAGCTGTAGAACATCCTTCTATAAAACACAAAATATGCCTGATAAGCAGCGAAACATCTAACAGGTTATATACAATTGCCGAAAGAACTAATTTACGTAACTATGCAATCTGTCATTATAGAAAACCGACGTGCGGGTTACGGCAAATTCTAAACCAAATTGAAAGAAAAGTGCAAAACTTTACACACTTTGACTATTGTGTTATCTACATTGGAGAGGAAGACTTTCGGAAAACGCAAAACTATTTGGAATTAGTCATGTTTGTTAGAGAAAAGTTAATGGAATTGAGTCATACTAATTTTATAATTTGTTTACCAACGTTTAAATACATGATAGATGCTAACATAATGTATAACAGCCGCGTAGAAACATTCAATAACCTAATTTACCTAGATATAAACACATGTAACTATGCATATTTACTTGACTCAAATCTGAATCTATCTTATGACTATGATACTTACAACAAACGCTGTGGAACCTTAAATAACAGTGGTTTAAACATAGTTATATCAGATTTACAAGACCTGATTCTTAGCCTATGTGGCTTGGATGCTACGCACTCAGAAGTAAACTGCCACCCTCAAAGTCAACACGATTATTCTAATAATTCACAGCAGTCAAACTCTCAGTTTTTTCGTTAAATACCTTAATATCCTACACCAAAACATAGCTGGTCTAATTAATAAATCTGATGCACTGACTGTAAAATTAGTGGAATTAATTAACAAAGGAACTATAATAGATGTGCTTTGTGTTACTGAACATTTCATACAAACAGGGTATGAGTATTTATTACACATTCCAAATTTTTGTCCAGCTGCTTTCTTTTCGAGAAATGCAAAGAGAGGAGGAACAGGTATTTTCGTAAGGGTAGGATTGCAGTTTACAGAAATATCAGACATAGCAAAACAATCGGTTTCAGGTATCTTTGAATGCTGCGCTGTAGAAATAACTGCTTATAAAATTGTTATTATTTGTATTTATAGAATCCCAAAACATAACTATGAAATATTTTATGATAAATTAGATTATATTTTAAATAAAATCTGTCTATTTTCAAATAAGAAAATTGTCTTGTGTGGAGATTTTAATATTGATGTTTTGAAAAGAAACAGAACTACACTAGAACTTGAATACTTTCTTATGAAGTACAATTTAAAATTAGCGCTTTGTACTCCCACTAGGTTGAAAAGCCAAACCTGTATTGACAATTTTGCTCATAACTATCGGAAAGAATGTAAAGCTGAAGTTGTAGATCTGATCCTTTCAGATCATACAGCTCAGATACTAAAAGTACCAATAAACAAAACTTGTAATTTAAAATATTGGAAAACAAAGAAGCAGGACACATGTATAGAAAATTTAATTACTTTTAAAAGACATCTCAGCTCTCTATCTTTTATGCGAGTACATGAAGCTAAAGATGCGAATGAAGCTTTTGACAGTTTCATGGAAGATTTTATACTTCTCTATAGATTATGTTTTCCGGAGAAAATCATAACTATTAAAACTAGCAAGAAAACTAAATGGATATCACGCGGAATAAAAACATGCAGTAACAAGCAAAGGCAGCTACTTTGGGCATATCGATTAAATTCTGATTCAAAAAATAAATTAGCACTTAAAAACTACACCAAACGTTATAGGAAAATTATCAATTTAACACAAAAAGCACAAAATAATCATTACATAAATACCGCTCAAAATAAATCTAAAGCTACCTGGCAAATTATAAATAAATCAAATTTTTGTCTGCCATTAGAGCCTATAATAAGCGTGACAAGAGATAATTTGACATTTACAGACCCCATGGACATTGCAAACCAATTTAACGATTACTTTATTGACACAATTGAGAATAATGTTAAAACTGACATCACATTAAATAATACAAATATAAACAATCAAAATTTAAATTCACTATTCATGCAACCTGTAACAATTGACGATATAATACAAATAATTTGCAGCCTTAAAAATACAAATACTGTTGGATACGATGGAGTTTCCACAAAAGTATTGAAGTTCACCAAAGAACTAGTAGCACCTCCGTTAGTTCATATAATTAACTTGTGCATAGTTGATGGCATTTACCCGAACAAGCTCAAAAAGGTAATAATAAAACCCCTGTATAAAAAAGATGATAAAACAGATTTAAAAAATTATAGACCAATAGCAAAAATTCCAATAATTTCTAAAATTTTCGAGAAAGTAATCTATAACTCTTTATATGCCTATTTCGAAAAGTATAAATTATTTTGCACAGAACAAAAGGGTTTCCGTAAGAACACTACGATTAATATGGCATTATTTGACTTACTAGCTAGCATCATGTCGTCTGTCGATAAAAGAAATCCAGTCTGTGCAATTTACACTGACATGACCAAGGCTTTTGACTACGTAGACCATAAGATACTGTTGCACAAATTAAATAATTATGGTATAAGAGGGAACATATTAAAGTTAATAAAATCATACCTGAGTAATAGGCTTCAATGCACGGAAATTTCTAGGATATGTCCTAAAACTAAATTAGAAACCATATATGTATCAAAACCAAGACATGTAAAATATGGCGTCCCACAAGGTAGCGTATTGGGTCCGCCACTTTTTTTGATATATATAAATGATCTCCCGAAAGCAACAGCCAACAAAATGGTGCTTTTTGCAGACGACAGTACAGCTATAATAAAATGTACTAATTCAAATAATTATAAGAATGACATTAATAATTGCTTAAGCGACATAATAAATTGGTTAGACAATAATAATTTGGTTATAAACCTGAGCAAAACAAAAGTCATGCATTTTTATCAACGCCTTAAAAACCCAAATGTTAGCATTTCCTACAAGGGCTGTGATATTGAAGAAGCTAAGAAGGCTAAGTTCTTAGGCATTATAATTGATAGCCAACTTACATGGAAACCTCATGTTGAAGAACTATGTAAAAAACTTAGCAAATCCGCATATGCTCTTTTTCAACTCTCAAAGAAAGTTAACAGTCAGGCTCTTTTAACAGCATACCATGGACTGGTTGCCTCTGTTTTGCGGTATGGCATTATTTTCTGGGGGCAGTCTACTGATAGGGAGCTGGTATTTAGACTACAGAAGCGATGCATCAGGTCAATGTGCGGTCTTAAGACAACTGATAGCTGTATTCCATATTTTAAATCGTTAAAAATTTTAACATTGCCTTGTTTATTTATAATTGAAACAGCTTTGTTTGTGAAATGCAACCCACATCTATTTAAAAAATTATCAGAGGTCAGGAAAAATCCAATACGGAATCAATACATAAATCAACTATGTCAAGTAAAATGTAAAACCGCGCTAATGCAAAAAAGTTTTCTTGGTATTGCCCCACTCATATATAATAAAGTACCTAATATTATAAAAAATATGACTATAGTGAAGTTTAAAATGGCACTAAACGAAATTTTAATTATGAAGACTTATTACACGATTGACGATTTTCTTAATGATGATTTAATAACTGATTGACATAATGTTAAGTACTTACTTTTTATTCCCGTTGGACATTTTGTAATTTTTATTTTATTTTTATATTGCCACCATTGACCACACTGACATTTTTAATACATTTAAATTTATTTTATTTTATATAAACTACAATTGTCTGCCACATATTTTTTTAAACTTTTAATTGTAAACCTTTGCATGCCCACGTGACGGTAAAATATGGAGATCTTTATTATAAAAAACACCTATGTGCCAACTATACCCATGTTTGCAAAGAAATAAATGATTTGATTTGATTTGATTTGATTTGAATGCACCCGGAGAGATGGGCAAAGATCGTCACTCACTGGACGCCTGAAGGAGGACGTCGCCGTCGAGGTAGACCACGGCGAAGGTGGTGTGACGATCTAATAATGTTTGCGGGGCCAACGTGGCCAGAAATCGCACAAAATAGAGAGCTTTGGAAGGAAAAAGGGGAGGCCTTTGCCCAGCAGTGGGACACACAATAGGCTATAAAAAAAAAAATTAAAATATTAAATGGCTAATTGGTACAATTGTCTTCTTCATTTTAATGTTCGTTGACAGGTTGGTACTTATATTTTTAACGTAGTAGCAACATTCGGAAATGAAGTGCAATGTCAGTGACATAAGCGGAAAAAACGTACCACAAAAGTAAAAAAATACTTTTATTTTTGGTGTCCGAAAGCCGGGAATCGTTTTCATAACAAAATCGTATATCTGATTTAAAAAATAGGAGTAATTTTATGAACTACATTTGGTTGTGACACTAGCTCCTTTGTTGGTACGAAAATATGGCATTCTCCTTTCATCCAAATCCATTCAGTAGTTTTTACGTGAAAACGTAACAAACATCCATCCATCCATCCATACTTATAAACTTTCGCGTTTATAATATTAGTTAGATTAGATTAGATTAGAAGTTAGATAGTTAGATTAGATAGGTTACGTTAAAGAGTATGTGAGGATGATGCGTATGCAGGTGGCATTCTGTAGTTTCTGCCTACCCCCATGGGAAGAAGACTTGAGTACAGTAATGACGTGCAGCTGCCAACTGCTTTTAAAAAAAAAATTCAATGTACCTCACTCACTCATAAATTATCATATTTTTATGATTTATAATTAAGTTAATGTAGGTTTAAGTAGTTTAATTAAGTAAGTAGTTTAAGCAGGTTAATGTTATCTTTTTGTATGCACGTGTTTCTGTGACAAATAAACCTATTTTTCTTTCTTTCTTTCTTCTTTGAGTTTATGTATGTATGTAACTATCCGCTACGCTACGCGCCATATCGTGTAGCGTAGCTACGACGTAGCTATAGTGCTACGCCCCAGTGCGTTTCAGAATCACTTTATATTATTTCAACAAAAACAGTACATAAAGTCTGAAAGAGAATAATATAGTGTAGAAAACGACATCTGGGCGTATTTCTCGTAAAGAAAATCCCCAGAATAGCTTAAAATATTGTTTTTCCCCTTTGATTTTGATAAACTCTTTTACTTATAGAGGTAAAGGCACACGCAAGCCGCGCTTCATTTGTAACCGACGCCGTCAATGAGGCGCATTAGTGCTAACCACAGAGCAAGTGATACAGTAGGACAACTACACACAGTTTTATAACATACATACACCGATTTTAGATAAAACTGTTAACATAGTTTTAACTATTAACATAATTTTAAGTATTAATATAGTTTTAACTACCTCTAGGGCACCGGTTTGTAATCCCGGAGACCCAAAATATACGGTATAAGTACATCCCCAGTTATTTCCCGGTTAACATAGTTTTATCTAAGATCAGTGTTGGTGTGTGTGCAAATAATTAATATTTGAGGGAAAAAAAAACGATTATAGGTAACTTGTCTATCGGGTTTTTTTTCCTTTACATTATTTGTTGTTTTTACAATTTTACTTGCCAAACTTTCTAGTTTGATGACGAGAAGCGCTTGTTATTATACCTACACAAGTAATCTAGTAAAAACTACCAACTATGCACTATTCCACACAAGGATCAAGTAACAGGCGCGGCGGCGGATAGATACATGGGATTTCGGTATTACGAATCTATTTATATGCCCAGTTTGGCAATAAATAGATTCTAAGTAGAGATAATAAGTATGTCAATACTGGCGAGTGGTTTACTATGGGCCTACTGAAGTATTTTACTCTGTGGTGTGAACTAGTATTATAAATCATAATGTTACAAAGAGCTCGCATTATGCTGCCATTACAAATATTTCTCGCTAAGCGAACAAGGAGGCAGACGATCGGTTTTACAGCAGTAGTGAGGCGTTTTATACCTGGGTCTAACTAAAGTTACTGAAATATAAAGGGTGTAAGGGTAAACACCGTTGTCCCTCAAACCAGGGGTAGTTGACTTAAAAATTAAATTAAATGACCGAAAACAACAAAATAAAAACGTTAGTTTCATTAAAAGATTTTAAAAAGTTTCTATCCGACACCGTGCTCGCTAGCGAAACAGCTGACTGACTGAGCGAGGTGTCGCGCTCGCGGTCGGTCAGATCACGTCCCGCGCCCCCCACCTGTGTTGAGACGCAAGTTCGTTGCACTAGCTCATAGGTGAAAGGGTGAAATAATGTAGTGGTAAAAGGTTAATATATATATATTTTTTTAAGTCGTAGTTTTCCATTGACTTTACGTACTATAAATGACACCAAAACACTGGTTTCAAGGATAACGGTGTTTACCCTAACACCCTGTATTATGTAAAACATGTCAAGTGCGTGTCGAACCACGCATAATGAATAATCAAAAAAAATCAAGTAATAAAAACTAAAATCCAACTACGACTTAAAAGGTATAAACAAGACACCACAGACAGACAAATTAAAAATCCGGAGTCACACGTGTTAGGGCATAAATCGAACAGATTACGTGTGACTCCGGATTTTTAATTTGTCTGTCTGTGGTGTCTTGTTTATACCTTTTAAGTCGTAGTTGGGTTTTAGTTTTTATTACTGGATTTTTTTTTAAATTCTTTTGGGGTTATAATATATATATTTTTGAAATGTGCTCATTAAGCCCTTTCATTTGATACCCAATATGGTACGATTAAACCATTTTTTTTTTAAGTTCCTCACTTTATGTCCTCTAGAGGGCGCCATTGTGACTTCACATAGCCTATAATCAGCGGACAATCACGACGCTTCTAACGATACCTCATTTGTCAAATTGTGATAAGTGGTTTGGAAGATAGGAGGGAACAGATGAGCATACATACATATTTACATACATACATACATACCGGTCAAAATCATAACCCTCCTTTTTTCTTTGCCGTAGTCGGGTAAAAAAAAATCAAAAATCATTTATTTGCATAAATAAGGTACAGAAGGTTGATAGGAAAAATATATCGATCTCTTATTATGCCTTTAATGTCGGCGTGCAAATTTTACATATTTTATAATTATAATTAATTAACTTGAATAATGCATGCAATTAGTAAATTATATTAAATTCATATTAATTCATAAGTGACATTATACTACAAACTACAATTCACAACGTATAATCTAAAAACTCGAGTACACTATAAAAGCATTTATCAATGAGTAGTTTTGTTAAATTACGCTTAAATTAAAAAAATGGAAGTGTTTCTACTGTACTTGGAATTTTATTATATAATTTGATACACATGATATACCTGTTGTTGGATGTGTGTGAGATTTGTCTTGGGTTTATATAACTTATTAATATTATGAAGGGTTCTTTTGGTTAGGATGAATTTATCACAAGAACAAACTTATTAACATTGTACAAATGTACAGTGTTAGACAGTAGTACGTTCTTGTGGGCACAGATATTATAATACTACGTACAGATACCCAATCCCATACAAAGAAATGACACCACCCTAAGTCTGGCAATTGAGCTGGCTAATTTGCTTCCTCCATTTTTTTTACAGATGGCAGCATCAGCGACTCACTAATTGCCAGAGACTGTAGTTTTACAACGCCATCTAGGAGTCTTGCCTAGATACTACGCAAGACTCCTAGATGATTTTCTTCCTTTTTTACGTTTTTTCTTCCTAGGTGTTCAATTCTTATATTTCTACGTAAAGTACTAGATTTAAAAAAATGTTGTTTGATTTTCCTTAATCACAGATATTATAATACTACGCTGTGGGATATATTTCGACCTCCACGCGGGGGGAAACTGCGGGTAGTCTTTTATATCGGAAATCGTAAATGTTTTAAGTTGAGTACTTCAAAGTTCAGTAATCCGTGTCGTTGTCTCATCGCCCGTCTGCCACAACAGTTTCCAGCCGGTGTGACAAACGATCGACTCACGATTTTTATCGCCCAACTTTTGTCGCCGCGGTCAACAGTCCACAGTTTATGAACAAAACTGTAGGTGTATCGATTTGTCGGCACTAGAGTTTGGCCGAAAACGAAAACGAATTTCGGCCTGATTTGCATTTTCGGTCGAAAACAGAGACGATTTTTTTTTTGTTTTTCGATGTATATTTTTGGTAAAAGTAAAAGAAATGCAATGACAATCTTTTAATCATTATATTTAACCGTTCAGACTTAATCACACGAAACTTACTTTTTTCAAAAACATTATTAATCAAACAATCTGATATTTTATGCGAGAAAAACCAATATTTTCAGCATTTTCTCAGCTATTGTGCTTTTAGTTGTCGTTACTATTAATAAATTCATTCATGTATTGATTATTTTTTTCAGCCACTGCCAGAGATATTTTATTTTTCCGGCCAATAACTAAAATAGCCGAAAATAGATATTGCGGCCAAAAATTGCCGAAATTCGAAAACGAAATTTGGTCGGACTCTAGTTGCTTCGCCGGTGGCAGGTCGTGGGTCGCGGTCGCTCTCGGCCTCGATTTGCATATTTCGGTAACTTTTCAACTAAAAGTATGTGGGAGGAGGGGTGAAAGAATTTATTTGGAAATACTTTCTGTTGGACTTGACACGGGTTGTTTTATATGGAGTATTTTCTTCTAAAGCTCTGAAGTTTTTTAAGATTACAAGAATGGAAGATATTACGTTCAAAATACATAGTTCAAATGACATTTGCGAATTTATTGTAAACTAGCTTCCGCCAGCGACTTTGCATCTTTATAAATTATAGCATATGTTACTCAGTGATAATATAGCATTCTACTGGTGTAAGAATTTTTTAAATCGGTGTAGTAGTTTTTGAGTTTATTAATTACAACAAACTTAAATACAAATCTGTTGTATTTATAATTATTTAAAAAGACGCTTATCGAAGCCGAAAGTCACTTATTATTCCCGTCATTGTGCTTTTTTTTTTTATATCTGAACCGTAGCTGGGAACCTTCCGGTTACGTAGATATTGATGGCCCAGGTTCCAAATTTTTCAGACTTTTTTTAAAGAAAGCAAGTTTTAAATGTTATCATTACAGGGTGTTAGTGTAAACACCGTTATCCTTGAAACCAGTGGTTTAGTTTCACTTATAGAACGTAAAATCAATGGAAAAACACAACTTTTTTTTTTTAAGAATATCTACCTTTTTCCACAAGAATATTTCGCCCTACACGCAAGGGCAACGACCGGCGGTTGGCGGGGGCGGGCGGGGCGCGCGGTACGTTACATGACCGGCCGTCAGCTGTTTCGCAGTCTCTCGAACGCGTATCCATGAGTATCGGGACGGTGACGGATATTTACTTTTTAAAATCTATAGTGAAAATAAGGTTTTTTTTTGTTGTTATTGGGTCATTTATTTTTATATTTAAGTCAACTACCCATGGTTTGAGTGACAACGGTGTTTACCCTTGCATACTGTATACTTAACTTTATTTTAAATGTTCTGTGTGGCTGATAATATTACCCACGAGCTCGCATTACTTACGAAAGTAAACTCAAAGTGCGGTCTGTAATTCTTGCCCTTATTGTCTCGCATCGCGTCTCCCCGACACGTCCTATTTCCGCCGTGATGTATCTGAGCTGACTAATTGACCCGGTTACTACCCGGCTGACTCATAGACAACGCTTTTCTATACTCTATAGTCTGTGTATACTGATACTACGCCACGCCACTCAGACGCGCGCTGATTGAGATAAAGCATGTGTTAGAACAATTATTGACACGAGAACCGCTTAGAAGTACAAGCTAAAAACGTATTTTGCTTCGATTTTTACAAGGTTAAATTTTAGTCGTCCTCTTAAGGTGGACGCACTAGGGTAGCCCGCGAAATTCAAATTTTCTTACGTTTTTGCGGCTACCCTAGCGCATCCCTATTACTACTATTAATGAGTTATATTAGGTCCCTACTTAGGTACCTATGAAGTCAGCTTTTTGTATGGGGAATTAATGAAGTTGCATTTTTCATAGTAACATTTTCTTAATTTATTTATCAACCATGAACACTAATGTTATAAAACTTTTATGCACTTATGTTTAGAAACTAAGATAACGTATGCCACTTAGATTAAGACAAAAATAAGTTTTGGCTGAATAAAAAAAAATAGTGGTCATTTCTGCTAACAAAATTAGTCATTTTTAAAGTATTTTTTATGTTTAGTAAACTATTAAGGTTTTTTTAGTATTGGTAGTTGTCTAGGATGGTCATTATTTGATTTAATACCAAGCAATTGATGAAAATTTTAAATCATAGAAGTGACGAGGTTGTCTTTTTGTGAGAAAAAAACGCCATTAGATAGGGAACCCAATAAAAAAAAACAACTGTTCCCTGCATTTACGATCGCATAGCCCGTCAAAATGCGAATTCAGGTTTGGTCTCATAGTGACAGTTGTTCATAATAATTGCTACAATTGACCTCTTCAGAGAATTTAAACGACTAAAATTTCACCCTGTATATCCAGTGTTGCGTTTCAAAAGAATAGACGCTGATATATTTAGTAACCTATTCCGCTTGACTATTCTTCAAGAGTCATAAAAACCCTGTAAGAAATCGACACGTGTTTCACCTCTCAACGAGGCATCTTCAGGATGACGATTGACCAATTGCAAACCAGAACGCGACGTGTTACCACACCGAGCGCTGGAAGCAGAGAAAAAAAAAAAAAATTCTCTGCGTCCAGCGCTCGGTGTGGTACAACGTCGCGTTCTGGTTTGCAATTGGTCAATCGTCATCTTGAAGATGCCTCGTTGAGAGGTGAAACACGTGTCGATTTCTTACAGGGTTTTTATGACTTTCAAAAGAACTAAAACAAACAAGCCAACTTTGTTATGCTGGTGTGCGTGACAGCTACGTCCTATAATCGCGGCACGTCATTGTGCTTTTCTAGTGTGCGTGCATTTAGCGGCTAACAGTTGGACGCTATTTTATTCGACGAGCTCACAGCTTCGACTGTTTAACTGAACATATTTATAAAATTAGTATTTTGGTAAACAGGCAGCTAACTTGCAACTATTTTTAAACCTTGAGTGTGCTGAGTAGTCAATTCTTTATGTGTTGTCCAAACAATTGACAGCTGTGGTCTCAGGTAGCATCGCCGTTTCGAATATGGCAGCTGTATTGACATGTCACATGTCAGTAAACATGTCATTTATCTGTCTCATGTCAGTAAACATGTCATTCGGCGCCCTTATCACCTGGTTACTAGTGGTTTTATAAAACTGATTCCAATGTTTAATTTATTTGACATCGATTACTTACTAGGGCTATCACCGGAGGGGTAACTACCCCCCTAAGCAACCTATATAAATTGACAATTGATCGCAATGTAAAACATTTTTTTTAAATTTATATTTTGTGCTTCACGTTAAGCCGTTAGTCCAGGCTGTTATTTGTGGATCTTTGACAGTCGTTACGGGTCGTCAGAAGCTCGAAAGCCTGACAACCAGTCTTACCAAGGGGTATCGTATTACCCAGTTACTGGGTTGTGGAGGTAAGATAGGCAGTCGGTCCTTGTAAAAGCTGGTATTCAGCTGCATCTGGTTAGACTGGAAGCCGACCCCAGCATAGTTGCGAAAAGGCTAGGCAGATGATGATGATTTTGTGTTTCACGAACTGTGTACAAATAAACGTTACTCTATCGTTATTCAAAGTCAAAGTCAAATAATTTATTTCAAATAGGCACATAATATGGCACTTTTGAACGTCAAACAAAGAAATAGAATTGATTCTAGTTGCCCCTTCCAAAAGGTAGTTTTCGTATGGAGAAGAATGGGCAAGAAACTCCACCGTTACTCTTTTAAAAATGTTTTGCATTATTTTGTATACATTAATTATATAATTATATGTGTATTTCCAAAATACTAGCCTTGCCCGTGCCTGAAATCGGATTCACAAGTTCACCAGTAGCAAAAATAAACAATATCGGGAAGAATATTAAATTAAACACTACCGCATCTCTACGCACAATACACTTCGATTGTACATCTTTAGTGATCAACATTTAATTGTGTGTCAATGTTGTCTGTTGGCGGTGATTTACTGTGGTTGCGCGTGCGCATGCGGGCGGATGTGCAGTGACATGTTGGTTTTATGGTAGACCACAGTGTGACCATTAAGTACGAACGTGAATAATCATACGTACGTGTTCTCGTAGAACAATTTCTATGAGTTTTCGTTAAGCGTCTTTTTACACCCGTTATATTTATGTAAAACTTTTTTTTTAAACTTTGCGTGCCTAGATATTATATAATATTAAATAGAGTGCGCGTAATGTGAGAAAATATCTATTTAAAATTAAATAATTATTGGAATTGTTTGGAGTTGCTTTTCTGCCACCATTCTATACTGCGGCGCAACAGTGACAATTCGCCATAGCTCCGTACCACACGGTATTGGGTCAACAGCAGATGGGATAGCGATAAAATAGGGATCACTGATATATGGCGCCCGTGGGGTCGGCGGGACGATTGGAATCTACTCTTGTTTTATATGTAATGTTGAATGGAAACTATTACTTTTTTTTTTCATTTACAAATAGTTTATTTTATAATTATTTTGACAAATCTTAAATACAATAATTATACAATCTAACTCTAGGATTCCATTAGTTAAGTAATAGTTGTAGTTTGTGTTAAGTAATGAGTTAATTCCAAATATATATATTAATAAAAAATTTAAAAAATCTAACACTAAAAGTGCCCAAAAGCTGGCTGCGTTGCTACGTTAGATGGCAACGCTGATTCTTTGACCAATTTTTTTGTAGAGTGGGAAATCATCAAATGACTTCTCCCGAAGGAGCGGGAGGGCGTGTCAGACTTTTACTGACTATACCTCACCCGTGTTCCTTCAGTTGCCTGGTCCCGGTATCCCTTTCGGACTAACCCGCAACCCTGGCAGGAACATTACCGTGCCTGCGGGGAGTCCTATGTATATCGACCGAGTTATCGACTGAAAATGTGCCATTAGAAAGAAAACATCACACAAGTATGAGGTTAGAGAGTGAGATAGACAAAGTTATTCTAACTAATATTATAAATGCGAAAGTGAGTTTGTCTATTACGCTTTCACGCTAAAACGTCTGAACGGATTTGGATGAACGCACATGCTAATTTTCATCCTGCTGTTGCCAAGGGTGCCGGTATCCCTTTCAGACTTTCCGGCAACCCTGCCGGGCATCGGTCCTAGCGGACCCCGTCAATTGTGTTGACATCTCTTTGAGGCACGCGTGGAAAACAACACGCCGTCGACTCAGGCCTGGTCCTTATCGGACGGCGAGCTATTTATTTTTTAAAATTTTTTAATTTAAATATTTATATATTATATTTCTCTATAATTTTAGCTTTTTTAGTTAAAATACCTATATATTTTGTTCATTTGTGATTACCTAAGGCTCATGTTGAAGCTCCTGTTTCAGGTTCGTGATTCTTTGACCTAAAAGTTGGCCAGCCCTCAGGGGGCCAAGTCTACTAATTTACAAACGTGTCAGTGGTCTCACAATGATCAGTTTTTGACAGATTTCGTATGGCATATCTGTCCAAAACTGATCATTGTGAGACCACTGACACGTTTGTAAATTAGTAGACTTGACCCCCTAGTCATGTGAAGAGTCGACAAACCACTTAGCGATGTCCCGAAATACTTGATGAGCACTCGGACATGTGTAGTGTGTACCATAGAGTGCTGGTTTCTCATGATATAATTTCATTTATTTATCCTTTGATTCTCACAAAATATTTCACTGGTTTTATTCAAAACAAACAACTCCGGATTTGGTGCGATATGCCCCAAATATTCTCAAAATGGTAATAAACGAAAGTTGCGCTTACACATATTGCACACTACATTGTTTGAAGACATTGTTATGTTGGTACTATACTTGGCATATTGGTACAAAATATTCGCTTTATTTGGCTAATACAAAATTAACTTTATGTAAAATGAATAGGGTACATTTTGTATTGTCCAAGGACCGCGAATGTTTGTACAAATACGCCAATGTAATGTGCTTTACAACCGACCCACGTTCCCTTATACGTCAGCTATCATAACTCGATCATCGCCGAAGATTTTATTAAAAACATCTGTCTGTAAACATACAGGATACTGTGTTTATTTTGACGAAGAATCAAATTGTGTATGAAAATGTTATGGCTTTATTGTTTCACCGCATAGGTAGCCCGCGAAATTCAAGTTTTCTTACGTTTTTTTGCAATTTTCAGGTCAGTGTCAGGTTGTATCTTGATCAAAATTTATGATTCGCGACCATAATGCTACGGCTACACTTATTACGCGTTATCGCGAACTTTTCTTCGTGCGCTCTCTGTTGCTCAGCGAATAATCGAGGGGTGTGCGAGAGAGAGCGCACGAAGAAAAGTTCGCGATAACGCGAAGTGTAGCCGTAGCATAACAAGTATGTATTTACAAAATTATAATCATTAGATTCATTAATACATCTCTCTAAGTTCGATTTGTTGTCAAATGTCAAAATTTCATTAAAAGTCAATCAATGGAACAAATCTTCAGCTAGCTAACCGACCAAATACAACTCAGAACTTTAGAAGCTCAACGATTCGACTTCAATACCAAAGAAAGGACATTTGGGTAGGCAGTAAAAAGATTCATTTTATTACAAAATCAAAATCAAAATATTTTATTTCACATAAGCCTACATGGGCACTTATGAAACGTCAGAAGCTAGGTGCACGGTTCCAATTGGTCGTTTCCTATGGAGAAGAGCCGGCAAGAAACTCCATGGTTACTCTTTTAAAATCTCAGACCAACAAAAAAGGAAAGACAGATCACGCCGTACATCAAAAGTGAAGCCACAAAACCAAGCTCCTGCAAGTAAACACACAGGCTCACGCACACACCTACACTAAAACCAAGCTCATCGCTCCTAGTACGTCACGAGTCGTCGTCTAGCTAACATCACCAAAACAAATATAATTATGCCTTCCTGTGTAGTGAAAACGTGTAAAAACAATACTAAATCACAGAAAAAGTCTCACAGAATCACTTTTCACTTGTAAGTACTTAAAATAACATCGTTTTTTAATTTAGACAACTATGAATTTTAGGTTATTTGGAACAAAATACCTGAACGAATGAACGAACGAAAACAGTGACATTTAAAGAGCGAGGGTTGCCATAATATGATTTCAAACCCCATTCGATATTTTTTATTTCGTGTAATTATATGTCTGTTTTTTTATGCATTTAATATTTTAGATTTCCATGTAATACTGAAAATAAAAATAAATGGATAGTAGCTAATTTACTAACCTACTTATACACATATATATATGTTTTTTTTTAACACTCAATTGAAAATTAATGGATAATTCTAAGTGAAAGAGCGGAGTCTCCTAACACAAGCAATTCTTGCATAAAAGGTGATCTCATAAATGCACTTTGTACTTAATTGTTTTTTTATTTTATTTTGCAATGTAAAAAAAAATGTTTTTGTTTCGGAATTCTTCCTAAAAATTGAGGTACAATACCATACTCAAAAATATTTTACTCGTACAATATTAGCCTACCCAAAATATTATTCCCCAAGTTATAGGGAGAAACTTTAACAACTGACAACCCTTTTTACACACACATAGATAAAAAGGTGGCTTCACTTTTGACGTACGGCGTGATCTGTCTTTCCTTTTTTGTTGGTCTGAGTTTGTGGTATAAGAGTGATTATATTACTTTTCACATTTTTATTTTTCAGTATGTTTATCGTGAATATTGATATAACTAAAGTTATATCATACAGCACACTAACAAACTGATAATTCAGGTAAAAGGAACATAATATTCTAATGAGTTATTAGATTGTTTACTTCTTGTAACCGTGCGTTTTCACTGGCGAAACATTTGCGACGAAACATGTTGAAATCTCTATCTTCTGTCAATGTTCCATACAATTTTTGACTAGAGATTAAACATGTTTTGTTGTAATGTTTCGCCAGTGCAAACGCACGGTAAGTATATCAGTTTACACAAAGACAACTTATAGGTGCAACCTCAGACCAACAAAAAAGGAAAGACAGATCACGCCGTACATCGAGAGTGAAGCCACAAAACCAAGCTCCTGCAAGTAAACACACAGGCTCACGCACACACCTACACTAAAACCAAGCTCATCGCTCCTAGAACGTCACGAGTCGTCGTCTAGTTAACATCACCAAAACAAATATAATTATGCCTTCCTGTGTAGTGAAAACGTGTAAAAACAATACTAAATCACAGAAAAAGTCTCACGGAATCACTTTTCACTTGTAAGTACTTAAAATAACATCGTTTTTTAATTTAGATAACTATGAATTTTAGGTTATTTGGAACAAAAAACCTGAACGAATGAACGAACGAAAACAGTGACATTTAAAGAGCGAGGGTTGCCATAATATGATTTCAAATTTCCCCATTCGATATTTTTTACTTCGAGTAATTATTATGTCTGTTTTTTTATGCATTTAATATTTTAGATTTCCAAGTAATACTGAAAATAAAAATAAATGGATAAATAAATAAAAATAAAAGTAAATCAGTACAAATATATAGTAACAAAAATTTTAGAATCATTTTTAGGGAAGGATAACATTTTTGTAAACTTGGATCTGGACCATAATTTTGTAGGCTATGAGCATAAGGTCCATTTAATTAAATGTATCATTGAAAAATATTTAACAATACGCTTTCACCACATTTCAAAATTAGAAACAATTTCACAGACACTAAAATCTAAAAGGCAGCAATTCAAAAAATTAACACAACAACAAGGTTTTTAAACGGAGAATAGAAATATACATATGAGCAGACGACAAAAAAAAATTTTTTTTTTGTTCCCATTTTCTTGATATTTTTTTCTTTAAGAAAAAAATTGCATCTTTTTAGTCAACGAAGTGATAGACATAATTATTGTACTAGAAATAGGGACCTATTAGTTCAATCAGGTTTCAGGCTGGCTAAAGTAGACTCATCTTTCATGGGGTACTGTTTAAAATGTTGCAATAAAATTCCTCCCCACATACTTCAACTGAATGAGACGAAATTCAAAACTTGTATAAAACGCACACTATGCATGCAGACATTTATTATAAGTTGGAGGATTACATCGCTGATAAAAATGCTTGGCTTAATGCTGGTCCTGCTCCACAACCACAACTAACTAATTAACATTTGAAAATACTGTTGGAGCTGCTGAAGATTGTAAGACCATCTTTGCATAAACTCAATCTCCTTTGTATTACATAATTGCATAGCACAGGTGTGCGTCATGTTCGTGAACGGGCGCCGTCAGTTGTCACTGGTCATCTCTTAGTAGCCATGGCTTATTTTAATTTTTGAATTGTTTTTATTTTATAATTGCGGACGCTTTTTACGTACTTTCTATAGTCATTGATTTTGTTATCGTGGTGTTTTTGAATTTAATAAAGTTGATTAAAAATATAATTAAGTACCTATTTTATTTCAAAACAATTTACTTAAAGACTCATACCCACGACGATGATATGATTTACGCTTCAACTACCTTATAACTTATAGTTTAATTTCTGTGTGCATGGTTATTGGAAGAAGCTGTATTACGCTCATTCATTTATATACAGATTGATTTTTCTCTAATTTACTAACCTATTTATATATATATATATATATTTTTTAACACTCTATTGAAAATTAATGAATAATTCTAAGTGAAAGAGCGGAGTCTCCTAACACAAGCAATTCTTGCATAAAAGGTGATCTCCTAAATGCACTTTGTACTTAATTGTTTTTTTATTTTATTTTGCGATGTAAAAGAAAATGTTTTTGTTTCGGAATTCTTCCTTACAATTGAGGTACAATACCATACTCAACAATATCTTACTCGTACAATATTAGCCTACCCAAAATATTATTCCCCAAGTTATAGGGAAAAACTTTAACAACTGACAACCCTTTTTACACACACATAGATAAACAGGTGGCTTCACTTTTGACGTACGGCGTGATCTGTCTTTCCTTTTTTGTTGGTCTGAGTTTAAAATATAATTGGCAATATTTTTGAATTACAGTGTTAATAGTTATGGGAGGACGGTGTAGGCCAAAAAGTTTTAGGTAAAAAAAAGTCTACAATCCACTAAGCCTACACCGTTCTCACATTCACAAGGTAGAAAAGAATCTATATAACATAAATATGAAACTACAAATAAAACCTATTTAAACCAAATGACATGATTGCCATTACAACTGTAACAAACCTGAATAATTAACATGTCGGCAAAAGCCACTAATAAAGAGTTGAAATTGAATTGTAGGTATAAAATGTCAAATAATATTATTATGTATGTCAGGGATGAATGTAAAAATAAACACGGTAATTTGAGAGCGGTTAATAAAGTCTTACACAATTATGCCGTTAATGAGGTACCAGGGAAGCCACATGTGCAGAAGGAATTATTGCTAAACATCCTTGTCTTCAACGTAGTCTTTAATTACACGAAAACTAACCTATACATTCTTCTTCTTCCCCAGGCGGCGAGGACCCGACCGACCCCGGCGTCCGCTTCACAACAGAGCCTTCAGACGCTGTTATAGCACCCGGGGACTCCGCGCTGCTGCCGTGCTCAGCAACCTCGCGCAGAGCCATCCGACTCGCGTGGAGGCACAGCGTGACCGCCTCGCCGAGTAGAGACCACGCCGTCACCGACACTGACAAGTATAGGTAGGTAGGATGTCGAGGCGTAACATTCGCCTCGCGAGGAGGCACAGCGTGGCTGCCTCGCTGAGTAGATACCATGCTATCCCCGACACTAAATAGTACAGGTAGGTAGGATCTCTAGGCGTAACATTCGCCTCGCGAGGAGGCACTGCGTGACCTCCCGCCTAATGGTAAGTGACATCTGTTATTCCAGCGGCATCGCAGCTGCCATCCCGGAGACATCAGAAATGCTTCACGAGCTGAGCTGAATCATTACACCGGTAACCCTTCAAACAAGATTGAATTCTCAATTAGTTTTCCGTCGTAAAACAGCTAGACGTTACGACCGCATTTTGTTTCATCGTTTCTAAACACAACAATTTTAAATGTTTCCAGAAAACAACTGCCGAACGGGTCGCTTTCCATCACGGATATGTCGGCGTCGCTGGCGGGACACTACCAGTGCGTGGCCACTGTGGACGGCGTGGGCACCATCCTGTCTCGAGTCGCTACCGTGTTCCTAGCCGGTGAGTTCATACATTCAATACACGGCCGTTAGACGAGGACGTACGGCAGAGTCGCACTGACACGCTGTACTGTGTCGATCACTCGATCTGCACTGGACAGCTGAAATGCATTGCCATTTCCGCCTCAGTTAAAACAAAACTTCAAATCATTTTATGTTCAAACCTCAACAAAATCATGTACAAAATCTGCTTGCCTTTCCCAACTATTTTAGGGTTGGGTTCCAGTCTAATCGCCACTATCTATCTGACCTCGACAACCCAGTAACTGGGTAACACGATACCCTTTCGTAAAACTGGTTGTCAGACTTTCGGGCTTCTGACTACTCATAACGACTGTCAAAGATCTATGAATGACAGCCGGGACCAACGGCTTTCCGAGGCACGGAGGGCCTCGATATGTAATGTATGGTCACCCATCCACGAACCGACCACGCGTAGCGTAGACTTCGATCGACCCGTGCGACAGCCACAAGCCCCTACCTCAACACAAAGAAACTTAACTGAAGTTAGAATAAAGTCACCACACTAAATTATGAGTCTAATTACCCGACTACGGCGAAGAAAAAAGGAGAGTTATGATTTTGACCGGTATGTATGTATATGTATGTATGTTCATCTGTTCCCTCTTATCTTCTAAACCACTTATCACAATTTTACAAATGAGGTATCGTTGGAAGCGTTGACCAATGTCGTGTAACTCGTCTTGATCGTCCGCTGGTTATAGGCTATGTGAAGTCATATTAAATATGGCGCCTTCTAGAGGACATAAAGTCATGAACTAAAAAAAAAAATGTTTAATCGTACCATGTTGGATAGCAAATGAAAGGGCTTAATGAGCACATTTAAAAAATATATATACATATGATAACAAAAAAAAACGAATAAAAACTATAATAAAGGATTTTTAATTTGTCTGTCTGTAATGTCTTGTATAAACCTTTTTATTCGTAGTTGGGTTTTAGTTTTTATTACTTTAATTTTTTTTTACAAAACTGGGTTGTGTCAACTGTCCTCTATTGCGGAACTAAATTAGGCTGCATGTTTCGCATACAGCGACTACATGTCCTTACTACTCTTCGCTTCCACCTACATCACAGATCTCAGCCTCAAACATGAGACATATTAGCTCACCTCTGACCCTCCCCTCGTAGGTACATCGCTCGAGATGTCCTGACATTGATAAGATAAGCTTCCACAAAGGGCATCGGATCGGTCCCGCACCGCGTCGGGCGGAAGTGAAGCGCCTGGCTGTGGGCATTGTGAATATTTGTCATAGGGAATGTATTGAGACGTATTGTAGAACGTTTTGTAAGGCGAATATTGTGAATGGGGAATTATTTATTAGACTCGCGACAAAGTCCCTTTTGACAGCTATAAAAAAGCTTGGTGTAGGGATAAAAAAAAATGAGTTTCTTAGAAATTGATTCTCGAGACTTATCGATTACTTAGAGAGTTTGTAATCGACGACTTATCTACATTGCTTAAAACTGATTCTCAAGGCATAACGTTTTATTACATGTACGAGAACAAAACTTCAAAATGGACTTCTTAGATTGTCGCGTGTATAGTTTGGTATTGAAAACAAAAGTTTATCAGCCAGCAACATCTAACACTGGGGATTTGTTGCGCCACTTCTTCTTGCCAGCTAAAGTGGTGAAAGGTGGTCGTTTTGGGGGACTTTCTTATATAATTTAGATAATATAAAAGCGCTGATTCTCAGCCTAGTTTAAATAATTGACTTGGTCTGTTCCTTAAGTTCATGATTTTGATGAACGTGTAAACAAATCCTGTTCAGGTCAAATTTTATTTTAATTATTTCAATACTCAATATCTTTATTGCTTTATCATAATGTGTACTTAGGTGGTAACTATATAATTTAGATCATTATGGACCCTGAAGGGCACAGCAAAAGGGTAGAAGAGAGGAAGCCCTGTTTTATGAGATCATTAAGTTATGTAAACCCGTTTCTATGCTGTCGCAGAGGTACCCGAGATCTCCGGCGGCGGTCGCTCCGTGCTGGGCGCGGCGGGGGGCGCAGCTCTTCTCGCGTGCGGCGTGCGCGCGCCCCCGCGACTGGCGCTGCGCCTGCACACGGCCGCGACTGATAGGCGGGTGTATGGAGCTGCCCGGCTGCACAACGCGCCGCCGCTGCTCAAACTTAACGTGAGTGTATCTTAAAGTGTCGATTTTTTTGTCCAAATTACAAATAGGTACAGATATTATGAAGTATTAATGCCACCATTTTTCCAGTGTGAGAGAGAGACGGAGCTAGACAAGGCCGCTAGCACCATCCCGTTTTTGCAGTGGAATAATACATATATATACTCATAATCATAATACTACCCCAGTTTTCCAAAGAAAAGTATGCACTTCGGGAATCATCGCACGATGATGAGATCTAATATGGAGTTGTTAAAACCATGGATGTGGTTGCATATTTTGTACCGTGAATAAATAAAAAACCGGCCAAGAGCGAGTCGAACTCGCGAAGGTTTTCGTACCCATAAAAACGGCAAAAAAATCACGTTTGTTGTATAGGAGCCCCCTTAAATATTTATTTTATTCGGTTTTTTAGTATTCGTTGTTATAGCAGCAACAGAAATAAATAATCTGTGAAAATTTCAACTGTCTAACTATCACGGTTCATGAGATACAGCCTGGTGACAGGCGGACAGACAGACAGACGGACGGACAGCGGAATCTTAGTAATAGGGTCCCGTTTTACAATTCGAGTACGGAACCCTAAAAATTATAGATCAATAACTCTATGCAATTCCAAGCAACTTTTCAAAACTTTAGACTGTCCAATTTTTTTGTGGGAATAGGTAACCCGACAGAAAAGAGATTGGATTGGACAGGCCTATGCTACAGACTTTGATGATCTTGACAATCCATCTTGATACTTTTCAGGTGACCTGGCTAAAGAACGGCTCCCCGATGCGCATCGAGAGCGCGCGCATGTCACTCACACCGAGCGGCGCGCTAGAGATCGAGCCGCTGCGGCCGCACGACGCCGCGCAGTACGCCTGCCGTGTTGCGCTCGCGCAGGCGCCGCATGTCTACAAGTAAGTGACGCTACATAATATGTAGCTTTCCACAAGTTAGTAAGATGATCATGATACAACAACCAACTCTATGTTATACAACACGAAGTCTAAATTCCAATGCTGTTACAAAAAAACCTACTTGAGTCATCTTATTTCTCCCAATTTATTTGCGGTCGACGCAACATCTATTTTTCTTCCATACTTCTCTATTAGTCGTTATCTCGGTAGCCACTGCCTTTTAGGGTTCCGTAGTTTAATCCTCCTATCTTCAAATGTATTTGTTTGTATCAGGACGAGCGACGAAACAGAACTCCGAGTGAGTGCGGAGACAGCCAACGTGGAGTCACCGCCGCGGTTCATCGCCACCCCACCACCCGTCACCGTCATGGAAGGTATGCTTACCAACACTCACCACCAATCACCACCACCTACTACCAGCAGTTACCACCACCTACCTCCACTTACCACCACCTAGCGACACTTCCCATTACCACCTATCACCAGTAATCACCACTTATATTATTGAGTCACCTTACCTGGGTCAAATTTTATGTTCTTTCTTTCTTTCACTTACTACCATCACCTACCACTACTTACCACCGCCTACCGACACTTACAATTACCACCTATAACCAGTAATCACCATTTACTTCCACGTAGCACCACCTACCACCACTTAGCACCACCTACCACCACCTACCATCACCTACCGACACTTACCACCACCTACCATCATCTACCACCGCTTACCATCGACTATCAATACTTACCATTACCACCTATCACCACTTACTTCCACCTACCACCACTTACCACCACCTACCATCACCTACCATCATCTACCACCGCTTACCACCGACTATCAATACTTACCATTACCACCTATCACCACTTACTTCCACCTACCACCACTTACCACCACCTACCATCATCTACCACCGCTTACCACCGACTATCAATACTTACCATTACCACCTATCACCACTTACTTCCACCTACCACCACTTACCACCACCTACAATCACCTACCATCATTTATCGACACTTACCATCACTCACTATCACTTACCACTTCTTGTTTCAGGAGCATCGGTAACATTCGATTGCGCGGCTGTCGGGAACCCCAAGCCAGAGATGACCTGGCTCAACAACGGTGCTGCCATCGACCTAAGGTACTGACTTCTAATCTTAGCCCTTGTGGGTACTTGGAGGGCGTTGAGGGGGGTAGGGTTTTTGTAAGAGATCCGTTTATTTACCCTCTTTGCCTATTTCATATTCTAAGACAAGTTAATAAGGACGAACTCCTGTCGTGTGTCGGAGCTGAAACACACACTTTTCATTTTGTTCGGTGCATAGAACATGTATGAGTGTACTACCACTACCTAGTACCTACTAATATTAGTTAGGATTTAATTCGTTAATTAATAGTTAGTTGCATGTCTGCCGCATGCCGGACAAACTGTGGGCCCAAATAGCGCAGAACTGGTGCCCTGAGACAGCGAGACGGGGTCGCGGCAGACCACGTAGGAGATGGCGGGACGAGCTGGATAGGTTCCATCAAAACTGGAAAGAGGACGCGCGGGCTCGCGCGAAAAGATGGAAGGAGTGGAGGGAGGCCTTTGCCCAGGAGTGGGACAATGTAGGCTAGAAAAAAAAAAAAATTGTTGTATAATATATTGTTTACTAGCTCTTTGCCCGCGGCTGGGCCCGCGTGGATGTCGGTAATTATATAAATCTAGAGAATGCAGTGACGAAGTTTAATTATTATTTTAACGTCTGTTCCAGTGACCTAGACTCCCGGTTCTACCTGGTAGGCTCGGGCTCGCTGCGCGTGCAGTCAGCTCGCGCGCTCGACGCGGGCGCGTACACGTGTCGAGCGCACAACAGGATTGACTCCGCTGACCACACCACGCAGCTGCACGTGCTGGTGAGTGTCACACATATTAAATCAAGATCTCATCTCCCGCCTTTACCAGGTCGGCTCGCTTCACGATCCGGGAAAAACTAAAACATTCTATAACCCTCCGCTGTACTCCACAGACCCCCCCGCGCGTGTCCCTCCCCTCCGGCAGCGTGCAGTCGGCGCGCGCGCGCGGTGACGTCACACTGCGCTGTGACGTGCGCGGCCGCCCGGCTCCTACTGTGGCCTGGCTCAAAGATGGAGACCCACTGACGCCGAACAACCATGACATTGCGCTTGTTGATGGGTATGTACAGTCGTATAACATACTTTTAAAGGTTTTCCATCGATGTATGTATTTAATAAAGTCGTTACGGGTCGTCAGAAGCCCGAAAGTCTGACAACCAGTCTTACCAAGGGGTATCGTATTGCCCAGTTACTGGGTTGTGGAGGTCAGATAGTCAGTCGCTCCATGTAAAATACTGGTTTTCAGCTGCATCCGGTTAAACTGAAAGCCGACCCCAACATAGTTGGGAAAAGGCAGGCAGATTGATTGATTGTGTATGTATTTAATAAATTAAATAAAAATAAAAAAGCAAATAAATATTTATAATATAAATATTTAAACAAACGTACAAAACGAATTCTGCAATCAGAATCGTTTTTCTTTTTTACCCGACTACGGCGAAGAAAAAGGAGGGTTATGACTGTGACCGGTATGTATGTATGTATGTTCATCTGTTCCCTTGTATCTTCTAAACCACTCATCACAATTTGACAAATAAGGTATCGTTCGAAGCGTCTTGATAGTCCGCTGGTTATAGGCTATGTGACGTCACATTAAATTAAAAATGCCGCCCTCTAGAGGAAATAAAGTAAGGAACTAAAAAAAAAGTTGTTTAATCGTACTATGTTGGGTATCAAATGAAAGGGCTTAATGAGCACATTTCAAAAATATATATATTATAACCCCAAAATATTAAAAAAATATTAAGCAATAAAAACTAAAACCCAACTACCACTGAAAAGGTATAAACAAGACACCACAGACAGACAAATTAAAAATCCGGAGTCACACGTAATCTGTTCGATTTATGCCGCCCTAACACGTGTGACTACGGATTTATAATTTGTCTGTCTGTGGTGTCTTGTTTATACCTTTTCAGTCGTAGTTGGGTTTTAGTTTTTATTACTTAATTTTTGTATGAATAGAAATGTCAAAATATATCAGTGACATGTCATGTCCGCAGCACATCGCTGCGCATCCAGGGCGTGCTGCGCGTGGACGCGGGCATGTTCCAGTGCGCCGCGGCGTCGCCCGCCGGCTCCGCGCTCGCCGCCGTGCGCCTCGTCGTGCTACCGCCCGAGCACGGTAACTAATAGTGTCCTGCTGGCTGACTACGAAGTATTAATGCCATCATTATTCCAATGCGAAAAAAGGATGGTGCTAGCGGCCTTGTATAGCTCCGTCTCTCACTAACACTGGAAAAATGGTAGCATTAATACATCGTGGTATAGATGCAGATCTGCAGAACTAAGTAACGTACTCATAAGGCTACCAGACATGCTCAGTTTCTATCTTCAGATCCGGTATAAAAGGTTAAAATAATTAGGAAGATGATAAAATGACTCCTATGCTTTTAGAAATAATAAACAGAATCCAAATCGAGCCAAAAACATCGGAGATATGGCAAAAAATGTAAAGCAAGGTCACAAATGCTACTCGAAAAATAATAAAAAATTGAATATCATGAAAAATATTAAAAACCCCCCTCTTTTAAAGTTATTATTCAATAATTATTCTCATGAATATTCAGAAAAATACGGGCGGTCACATGGGTGACATTGTATGCCACCAGGTTTTTTATTTTTATGTTTTAACACATTTTTACGGAAAAATACAATAGACGCTGATATATTTAGTAACCTATTCCGCTTGACTATTCTTCAAGAGTCATAAAAACCCTGTAAGAAATCGACACGTGTTTCACCTCTCAACGAGGCATCTTCAGTACGACGCAGAGACTCTGCGTCCAGCGCTCGGTGTGGTAACACGTCGCGTTCTGGTTTGCAATTGGTCAATCGTCATCCTGAAGATGCCTCGTTGAGAGGTGAAACACGTGTCGATTTCTTACAGGGTTTTTATGACTCTTGAAGAATAGTCAAGCGGAATAGGTTACTAAATATATCTACGTCTATTGTATTTTATAATGGATTACCGCAAAGTCACGCCTGAATCAATTAACTACATTTTTACGGTTAAAAAAAAATCGATTCCTTCAAATATTATGCCTCTTCCATTCCTTTTTTCTCAGTTTATTTACATATTTTTAAATTTTCGTTTTTATTCTGTTATGTTGAATTTTATTTAAATTTCGTTTTTTATTATTTCCTTTTTTGTTTTTAATTTTTCGTTTCCCCTAACCCCTTACTTTCCAGACATGTCGAACATAACGGTCGTATCCAACTCCACCCACGACATCCTCACGAGCCTGGTCTCGTCAGACCAGGACCACACCCTGGACCCCACGCCTGAAGACCCCGACTTCTTGGGAGAAACCTCATCAGCATACACTTCAGGGCCGGATCTTGAGTATGAGGACAGTTATGATGGTGATGATTCCTTTCATGCGGCCGAAGATGCGGACTTGGATCTCGAGCAGGGAAACGCCAGCGTGGTGTCGGCTCCAAGAGGGCTGAAAGCTGTGATCGTGAAGCATCGGTTTGTGACGCTGAGTTGGGAGGAGCCGGCGCATAAGAGTGAGGACGTCACCGGGTACGCAGTTATATACAAAGTCAAGGGGAGTGAGAGGTGAGTAATTGTTAACTTTGTTCACTATTTATGTGATTTTGGAAAAGTTAATTTAAAGCTCAGATATAAGCCTGACGGGGTCCGTTAGGACCGATGCCTGCGGTTGCGGGTTGCGGAATAGTCCGAAAGGGATACCGGTACCCTGGTAACAGGCAACTGAGGGAACACGGGTGGGTTTTAGTCAGTAAGAGTCTGACACGCCCTTCCGCTCCGCCCAGAGCGGGAGAAGTCATTTGATGATTTCCCAACCAAAAAAAAAAAAAAAAAAGATAAAAGTTTTAGTTTTAACTGCAACTTCAAGATTACAATGACATTATCTATAGTAGTTGAAGTCAACTTGGATATTGAAGACATGAACTATACTCCATTTGAAATAAGATTAGACATTTAAATAAACCTTTTTTTACAGTCCGTTCAACCGATTTTGACTTCTATTGCGTTGGTGATATGACAAATGGCAGCTGCAGTAGACAGTTGGTATTGTGTAACTTTTTTTGCTTTTAATGCCATCCTTATATCTACGGTATAGAAGTCAAAATCGGTTGAACGGACTGTATAGAGGTTTGTTTAATTGTCTAATCTTATTTCAAATGGAGTATAGTGCAAACTTATATGTACCCTAGACATGCATTTTACAAGGAAAAACTTTTTCTAGCATTTCTGTAAGAGCTGTTTTCGTAGATAAACTGTCACTTATGACGTGCGGTTAACTGTTACACATTTATGTGTTACCTGTTGCTCAACAATCTACATCTCATGTCGCAGAGAGCGAGTATCTCGCGGCGGCCCGACTCGACACGAGATGAACGTCGCATCGCTACAACCGAACACGACGTACGAGTTCGCAGTGATGGCCTACACTGAGCACGCGACATCGCCGTCTACTGACGTGAGTAATATAGCATCCTAGTTTTTACACGCGGCTTTGCTCCCGTGGCGAAATGTGAGTGTACTCTGCCTAACTCTTCGGGGATTACAGTCGTGACGTCATGTTATGTTCGCTACCGTCGTCTATTCCACAGGAATTGTGCATTTTTATGGGATAAAAATAGAATAATTGTTATAATATTCAGTCACGTCACTTAAAATAAAAATAACAAATAACTTTAATAGAAAAAAGGGGTAAAATTGAATAAGTAGTAAAATTTCACAAACGAAAAAAAAGATTTTTACCATTACCTAATCCAATATTGACTATTATCGACCCCTCCGTGCGTCGGAAAGTACGATAAGCTATTGGTCCAGGACCGGATTTAAAGGTGTGGAGGCCTTGGGGCAACCAAGAAGTGGAGGGCCCGAAAATTTTATGTAACAGACGAAAAAAAATTGATTTTATTTTTTTTGTTTTCGGTATCAAAGTAATTCAACATATCAATTTTAAGACCATCTACCCAGGACACGACAAGAAAATTAAAAAATGTTCCTTGTTGATGTGAACTTTTTTTATCTAAAAAATATCAAATTGTGGAGGCCCCTATTTTGTGGAGGCCCGGGACCATTGCCCCTATTGCCCCGCCTTAAATTCCACCCTGCATTGATCTCGGCTGTCATTTGTAGATCTTTGACAGTTGTTAGTCTTGATTTGATTTTGAAAAGACTGCATAACTAAATTGATACCAATATCCAAAAATTGGTAAAACGAAAAAAAAAAGGGGTTTTCTAGTTTTAAGTAACTATGTAATTTTAAGCTGATGACGCGGTTAACGACCGAGAATAGTACGATATTTAAGCATTGCAACGCTGTCAGTTTTTAAATGACAGCGATATATTGATATAAAATTCACAAAGATTTTCCAACAATGAAATATATCTCGTCTCTCCACAGCCAATAGAAGTCCTCACATCGGAAGAGGAGGTGACCCACGGGCCGCCCCTGAACCTGCGCGGCGACGCGGTGGGTGCGCACGCGCTGCGCCTCACGTGGGCCGCGCCCGACACGCGCCCGCCGCCCAGCAAGTACTCCGTGCACTATACTGAGGTACGTTGTAGCACTGAATACGTAGAATCTGTTCCATGTCCCTGACAACTCAAAAGTGCCTGTAAATGGTTTAATTGAAATAAATGCTTTAAGTTTGAGTTCCAAAACTTTCTAAGGAAAATGTATACAAATTGATCAGAAGACGGAACTAAAAAAAAAAAGGGATGCTAGTAAACTCCATTTGAAATAAGATTAGACATTTAAGCAAACCTTTTTACAGTCCGTTCAACCGATGGCTTCTATACCTTATGCATAAGGATGGCATTAGAAGCAAAAAAGGTTACACAATACCAACTGTATCTTGCAGCTGCCATTTGTCATGCCACCAACGCAATGGAAGTCAAAATCGGTTGAACGGACTGTAAAAAAGGTTTATTTAACTGTTTAATCTTATTTCAAATGAAGTATAGTTACAAATTGAAAGCTTTGATTTTATTATTTGACAAATTATATTTATTTCTGTAAGTAGATTTGAATACTTAACCCGAATTTCTAATTTTAAATTATCATTTATACGTTTTTCATTTGACAGTTGAGGTTTTTATAACCACAATTACGTCGACTATTTCAATTATAATTTATTGTTATTCAAACATTTTCCGACGCCATATTTTAGATATTAGTTGATTATTTTGTACAGTTAGTTTTATTTAATATTAGTTAGAAAATTGTTTAGTGTTAGATTGAATATTTTACATAACTAAATTATTAAAATTTTAACAACTAAATGTTATGTACACCTAATTTAATAAAACAATTTGAATAATAAATACAAAATTAAAAGTAAAAAAACAATAATTGTTGAAAAAAGTGGTAAAATAACATTTTGAAAGTTTTTATCTCATCATGTTGTATACCTGTATCCTTGTCCTTACACGTAGGTTAATTAAAGTATTGACATTATACAGGGTGTTTTTATACAGAGGTTGATTAAAGTGTTGACATTATACAGGTGACCATATTGAGGTCAGTTAAAGTGGTGACGTAATAAGATGTCCCTACTGATGTAAATTGAAGCGATAAATAAAAAATAAAAAAAAATAAAAAAATAAAATATTGTATAAAACAAAATCACATTGCACTGCATACATTCAGTTGACGCTATTCAATACAACTTTAGCATAGGAGTACAGTAAATTGCAACTCTATCCCTTAAACTAACGCTGTACTGTATATCTTTTTCGTTCACAAATATTGGGTCCCCACCAATGATATTATATTTAACAGATATGTTATAAGTGCGCAATCGTGAAGACTCGAAAACATTCCAATTGTAACGTTTTTACTTGTAGTGAAATGTAAAATGAATGAAACGTGGGTATGTGTGCCGCTGCTGCGCGGAACACTTTTTTCGGTTGTTTTGTGAGTGTATAACATATCTGTTAATATAATATCATTGGTCCCCACCTATGAAATTGGCGTTTTTTTTTCTCACAAATAGAGAACCTCGTCACTTCTATGATTTTAAATATTCATTAATTGCTTGGTATTATATCGAATAATGACCATCATAGACAACTACCAATTGTAAAAAAAACCTTATTACTTATAGTTTTTTGAACATAAAAAATACCTTAAAAATGACTCCTCATTTTGTTAGCAGAAATGACCCCTATTTTTTTTTTTAACTTAGTTAAAATTTATTTTTGTCGGTTAATCTAAGTGGCATACGTTATCTTAGTTGTTAACCGTTTCTTCAGAAAGGAGGAGGTTCTCAATTCGTCTGTGTTTTTTTTTTTTTTTTGTTTGTATGTTACCTGATTACTCCGCCAATTATGAATCGATTTCGATGATTCTTTTTTTGTTTGGTGAGTCATGCTTCAGAGGTGCTCCCATATAAATTTTATTAATTTTACTTGTGTACTTTTTGACTTAGCTTCAATAATTACGTATTTGTCCCACTTTGCGTATGTTGATGACATGTTATTTGACTCCGTCACATAGCAGATAACGGTATACGAATTTGTGTGGGGTAGTTACCACAACTAAAAAGTGGCAAAAAACGAAAATTGAATAGCAAAGACACCGACTTCCGAAATTAAAGTTATTTTTCACTTTTTTTAGTGTTTTTTTGGAAGTCCGTTGTTTTTTTTTTTAAACATTAGTGTTCATGGTTGTTACATAAATTAAGAAAAAGTTTGTATGAAAAATGCAAATTCTTTCAAATTCCCCATACAAAACGCTGATTTCATAGGTGGGGACCTAATTATATTTATCCACACTTCAGATAGAGAGCGGTCGCGAGCAGTTCCAATGGGTCGAAGCGGACCCGTCCAGCCCCACCGTGAGCGTGACGGTGTCGGGGCTGCGCGCCGCGGCCGCCTACAGCGTGCGCGTGGCCGCGGCCGGCGGCGCGCCCGCCAGCGCGCGCGTGCGCACGCCGGCCGACGCGCCCGCCGCGCCGCCCGGGAACGTCACCGCGCTCGCCACTAGTGCCACCGTGAGTACAGCCTACATTTGTAAAATACAACACAAGCTAAAGATTTCTTTCATTTACCAAACCGAAAAACCAAAACTAGAAATATCTCCCTTCGGGTCAGTTCACACCGAGACGCGAAGCCTCGCGCACCTTTTTTATGATCCGATACAATATCGAATTTATTTACTACACAATAAGGTACACGCGCTGCGCAGCACCGCGCATCTCAGTGTACTTTGCAACGTGTCAACCCTCGCTCTGAAATGATACCTTTTCGTGAAGAAAATAAGTTCGATAATTGATAAATCGTCGCGTCGCTTCACGTCGCGGTCTGTGCTGACCCTTATATTCAAAATTAAAAAATTGAAAACATCTTTTTTTTTTAACTAGATTAATTTGTTTACGCCCTCGAATCATAAGCAGAATCAGCCTAGATTATGTTCCCACTGCTGGGACAGAGGCCTCCTCTCTGTGAGAGGGAGTGGACCGTAATCCACCGCGGACCCAGTTGGTAGATGTGACATGTCTCCCATTTTTTATTCTAGGATGCCGGTTTCCTCGCGATGTTTATCTTCACCTTTTTGAGCGCAGTGCTGATGAAATGAAATGAAATGAAATGAAATGAAATGAAATGAAATTGTTTATTCTGTAAATAGGATATTGGAATCACTTTTACACGTCATATTAAAAAGTTGTAAAAATAAGCTAGATGAGGTCGGCGTTTCCTATCTGACTACTCTGAGAAGAAAGGCCGAAACAAACTCAGAGAGGTGATATAATTTACAAAAAATTAAAGCGCCTGTCAGGGTTCGAACCTGCCTGCCAGGGTTGCGGGAAAGTCCGAAAGGGATACGGGGACCCTTGGCAACCGGCAACTGAAGGAACACGGGTGGGTTTTAGTCAGTAAAAGTCTGACACGCCCTTCCGCTCCGCCCGGAGCGGGAGAAGTCATTTGAAGATTTACCACCTTCGGTTAAAGGGTTCGAATCTGTGACCTAAACTCCTAAGTCGCTGCCACGCATACCACTTGGTCACCACTGTTTTATCTCACATTATGACATCATGTACATGTAAAAAAATATCCGTAACCGAAATCACTCGTCTTTCCTTATTTTCAGTCAATCCTAGTCCGCTGGGAGGCCCCCCCATCCCGTACACACCGCGGGCCCCTCACAGGCTACAAAGTACGATACCGTGCGGCCCCCGCGGCCCCGTCCCCGGGCCCCGCCCCCGCGCCGGGCCCCGCGCCAACACAACGCAGGAAGGCTGACTCTTTGACAACACCAGCAGATCAGAAAAGGGCGGAGTTGAGGGGACTGGATACTGCTACTACTTACCAGGTACTTAGGATTGATTATTTCTTATGTTTTCTTTCAGTGTAAACCAAGCCTAATTGTAAGACAAACCGCTAGAAAAAAAAATCTAATATTATTCATAAAATAATCTAATATTTATATTCTTTAGATGAATGAATAATGTACGAAATAATTATTATATCAGATATCTGCACACCTGTTAAGGTAGGATATGGTTAAAGAACTCAATACTCAATATATTTTTATATAATTCAATATATTATTTATTTATTTCCTATGTATGTATGTATGTATGTATCTATTATTTAGGATATGTATGTATATGTGTATCTATTTTAGTATATTGTATAACTCATTATTTGCACATACGACAGCCCCATATTATGTCCAGGCAAATCACTGTCCATTCCAAGGTTGCCTGGAAGAGATCGCGGAAAGCGATAAGGCCGCCCATTGTATATTTTATAGTGTTTGTTTTTTCCTTTCGTTATATATTTTTGTGGTGTACAATAAAGTATATATAAATAAATAAATATTTATTTGCATTCCACAATGTTAGACTTAGGTGGTAGGTACATTATAAAATATACATAATTTTAGATCATTGTGGACCCTGTCGGGCACAGCAAGATAGGACAGAGGAAGAGGGCTAATATTATACAGGTTGTAAGGGTAAACACTCTTTTCATTCAAACCATAGTTAGTTGACTTAAAATATAAAAATAAATGACTGAACACAACAAAAAAAAACGTTATTTTCATTAAAAGATTTTAAAAAGTTTCTAACCGACACCGTGCTCGCTACCGAAACAGCTGACTGACTGAGGGAGGGGTCGCGCTCATTACATTCCATTTTTACATTCTATAAATGAAACCAAACCACTGGTTGCAAGGATAACGGTGTTTACCCTAACACCTTGTATTATTATTTGAACTTTTGTTGTATGTATTTCATGTACCCATAATCAAGCAAATAAATGAATCGAGAATTACGCGGCTGAAACCGCAGGGCGCAGCTAGTGAGACGATACATATATTTACCTGTCTGCTCTGTTTTTGCAGATTACTTTATTTGTCTAAAATTCCCCAGATCCGCGTGTGCGCCATCAATGCGAACGGTTCAGGTCCGTTCAGCGAGTGGGTGACGGCGAGTACTCAGAGACAAGAACTGGACGAGAGCAGAGTGCCGCCCGCGCCGCCGCCCCTTACTAGTACGTACACATAGTAATAATATTAGTACGTACACATAGTAATAATATTAGTACGTACACATAGTAATAATACTAGTACGTACACATAGTAATAATATTAGTACGTACACATAATAATAATACTAGTACGTACACATAGTAATAATATTAGTACGTACACATAGTAATAATATTAGTACGTACACATTTATTTATTTATTTATTTTTATTATATATAACATAACATAAATAATAGTACTTTTGCGAATTCACCCCAGTGACATGTAAATATATCAATTTTGACCTGAATATCATTGATGGTGCGAATTGCTTGAGTAAGAGGAGTTTTGGCCAGCAAGTTGGTCCTGGCTGATGGTACGACCAGCAGTGGCGGAGGCCTTCGCCTCCACACATAGCGGTCGGGTACGTACAAGTGCAACCGCTGCAGCACTCTCGGATTGTGCTCAATGCCTCGGAGCAGTTTCACCACGTACGACACCAGTGCAAATTCCCGTCGCACCCCTAGTTGATACAAGTAACATACATAGTAATAATACTAGTACGTACACATAGTAATAATACTAGTACGTACTCATAATAATACTCTACACCAGGGATCACCAATTAGTTTCATTGGAGATCCGATTTAAAAAATAATATGACTGTCGCAGTCCGTTTGGTAGACGATTCCCAAGATTTTTTATTTTTACAAAAAATATTAAAAGAAAAAATTAGATTGTTGGTTGGTTTTAATTTGAACTTGTCTTGTAATGTCACCTTGTTTTTTATTCAGCCCGTGCAGGCCGCGACTGGATCTCAGTGTGGTGGGGGGAAGACGACGGTGGCGTGGTCGTGCGGGGCTACGTGCTGGGCTGGGGGCTTGGCGTGGCTGACGACGCAGCGCGCGAGCTGCCCGCGCATCTGCACTCACACGTCATCAGGACACTAGGTAGGTGATGCGTGATTTGTGAAAACTGGACCCTGACAACTCGCCTACGTGAAAACTTGATAATAACAACGTTGACTCTAAATCTGGTTACTGACAACTCACCCCCGTGACAACGTGACACCTAAAACTAGACACTGGCAAATCCCCCTGTGAAAACTTGCTCCTATGACAATATAACTCTGATAACTCCACCCTGATAACTCGCCACCATGACAACACGACCCATGAAAATCTAGCTCCAAAACTCGCCCGCGCGATCGTGTAAACTTTACCCCTTTAATAAATCGCTCTCATAATGACAACTCAGACTGCACAGAAAGTTTTTTTTTGTCTTACTGTACTTATTTTAACATTCTGTATGTCGTCCCATTTGCTCTTCAGAATCAAACTCCGAATACGTGATCTCCTTACGCGCATCAAACTCCCGCGGACTCGGCCCCGCAGTGTACGCCACTGTGCGGACTAAACCACCGGCCGACGACGAGGACGAGCCTGATGACGAGGACGAGGACGAAGCGGACGAGGACGAACCGCCACCGCTCATACCGCCAGTGGGGGTGAAGGTAAATATTCTCCGTTCGTAATTTATTTGCCAAACATGTAAACAAACACGGGTTTTAGGAAAAACTACTGTAATTCTTACATATTATAAGGTTCAGTTTACACTACAACTTAATATTTTTTAATGACTTCTTCAACGGTACTAGTAGTCAGTCGAAAATCAACTTTATTTATACTTGCATAAAGTTTTGTTGGTTTACGTGGAAATAACATCAATATTGGACGCAAGAATTTAAATAGACCTTAGCTAGCTTACTTACTCCTTGCGCACCAGACAGGCTGTGGAGTGAACAGGTACAGATAGGTTTACTTATTTATTTATTTTATCTGGAGGAGGCCTTCACCCTCACATAAGAGGGGTTCTTGCATGCCTGCATGATAAATTAATTATATGGTAACATGAAAAACCAATTGCTAAATATGAAAGTTACAACATTATATGATTTCTATTTTTTAAATTTAATATTCAAATTGAATTACATACTAAATGTTATTTATTATAGAAAATCAAATGAATCACTACTTATAATAATAACATGAATATAAAAATATACTTTGTGAATTCAATTTATTAATAATGCGAGAAATAAAGGGCTTTTTTATTTTTTTATTTTATTTATTTTTATTATTTATTTATTTTAGGAAAACAAACAATCGTACATAACTATACCCCTTTGCAAAAAAAACGGGCACCTTAATAGTCATTGGCTTTTGTATGGATAATATTAATATTTTTACTATGTCAGTAGCATAAATGACTAGTAATTTGTTATAATCAATAAGAATATAGTTTTTCGACTACACCCCTCTTGCAGCAGCGCTTCAATTTTACTAGCTCTTATTGCTTTTTCTGCCATTACAATGGACACAAAGATATCACTTTTAAGTCACAATAAGGCTGGATTATGCGACAAACATAAATTATTCTACTAAAAATAACGAGAAGTTAGTTTTAGTTGCCAGGATAACCTTCTAACCGCAAACCTGCAAAATGTTAGTAAATGTCACAAACGGAAAACGGGATTCTTATTGTTTTTTAACAAAAGTTTCAAATTCGGAATTAACTTTTTTTCATACCCAGACTCTTTATTCAGTGCCAGTAACATAGTTTGGCTATTAAAACCTCTTTACAACTAAATGATTACCAATAATGTACTAAAATCAAAACCGCCCGTTTTTTTTGCAAAGGGGTGTATTTTATATACACAGTATGCTATAAGTAAAAGTGACATAGGTTTCGACAAACTGTCATTTCCTCTATTAACTGCTCCCAAATTACCATGTTTATTTTCTTTACATTCATCCTTGACATATAATCATTGCATTTGACATTATATACCTCCAATTAATTTCAACTCTTAGTGGCTTTTGTGGACAGGTTTATAATTATTCAATTTGTTACAGTTGTAATAGCAATCGCTTCAATTGGTTTAAATAGGTTTTTATTTTTATTTGAATTTTAATTTTATTTTCCGTTTATTTATTTATTTTCTTAACTAATTACATTTTTAAATATTTCTTAAATTCAAATAAAAATAAAAAAAAACATTTAAAAATATAATTTTATTATTATTAGTCTTTTAGATAGATCATTTTCTATTTTATGAATGTGAGAACGTTGTAGGCTTATTGGACTGTAGATTTATTGAACTTCTTCTATTTTTGTTAAGTACCTGGTACTTACTTTTTGAAAGGCCTACATTGTCCTCCCATGCCTACTAACACTGTAATTTGAAAATATTGTAAAAGCCAATTATTTTTAAAAGAGTAACCATAGAGTTTCTTGCCGGCTCTTCTCCATAGGAAACGACCAATTGGAACCGTCCACCTAGCTTCTGACGTTTCATAAGTGCCCATGTAGGCTTATGTGAAATAAACTATTTTGATTTTGATTTCTAAAAAGAACGCAATCTTCATTAATGATCCCTCACAAAGATGAAAAGACATATTTAAAAGATTGCACATAAATCCATACATTGATTCACCCAAAAAGTGGATAACAACTAAAAATATCAATGTTCAAACTTGAGACTAAATTAAATAACACGTCATGTTTGAAATGAAATGAAATAGTTCTGTAAATAGGATATTAAAATCACTTTTACACGTCACATTATAAAATAGTAAAAATAAGCTAGATGAGGTCGGCGTTTCCTATCAACCTACTCAGAGAAGAAAGGCCAAACCAACTCAGAGGTCGCAGTCTCTTTTAAAGTCCAGACATATTCTTGGTCAGGCCATATGAGGACCATGTAGAATAGCGTCTGAAATGGTCTTTTGAGGAAAGAACCACACAGATTTGAGTGGACCTGTCCAGTCAGTGCAAGCATTTGTCAGTTTCAATTATTATTTGTGTGCAGGTTATAATGCTGAGCGGAACTACAGCGGTCGTGTACTGGACAGACCCCACACTGCCGAAAGGACAAGTGAGTATTAATCCTACTAATATTATAAATGTAAAAGTTTGTGTGTTTGGATGTTTGTTACTCAATCACGCAAAAACGGCTGAACGGATTTGGATGAAATTTGGCAAACAGATAGTTATTAACATAGGATACTTTTTATCCCGATATTCCGACGGGATTGAGACTTACGCGGGTGAAACCGCGGGGCGCAGCTAGTATCATATAATTCAGTGTTAGATTGTATATTGTATAAATTATGAAAAGAAATAATACAGGGAGTTAGCGTAAACACCGTTATCCTTGCAACCAGTGGTTTGGTTCATTTATAGAACGTAAAATCAATGGAAAATTACAACTTTTTTTTAATTTTTATAGATCTAAATTTTACCACAAGAGACGCAAGTTCGTTGCCCTATGCGCTAGGGCAACGAACTTGCGTCTCAACACGGGCGGGGGGTACGGGATGTGGCCTGACCGGCAGCGAGCGCGATCCCTCCCTTAGTCAGTCAGCTGTTTCGCTAGCAAGCACGGTGTCAGATAGAAACTTTTTAAAATCTTTTAATGAAAATAACGTTTTTTTTTTGTTGTGTTCGGTTATTTATTTTTATATTTAAGTCAACTACCCATGGTTTGAATGACAAGAGTGTTTACCCTTACATCCTGTATATTTATAATCAGAAAAAAAAACAGGAAATAGCTAAATACAGTCAAAGAGATTTATTGGTCAGAAAATTGACTACCAATATAAATTGTCGGTAAATTCAAATCAGAACTGTTATTAATAACAGTTGTGATTTGAAATTACCTGTGAAGACGAGTAGCGCCAGCACTTAACATACACACGCACACACACATACTTCCGACTTCACCAATGTCTCGGACGGTACAGTTCGATTCAAACCTAATGGCGGCTCGGAAGTGCGCTACTCGCTGCGCAGTACCCCATCCCTCACCCCCGCTGACACATAAAATCGTTACTGCGCAGTGACTCACCTCATATTCCGCACCGCCGTTAAGTTTGAATCGGAGTGTACCGAGAGCTCTTGCGCTTACGCACACTTTCACAGCGTGTTTGTACACTGGGTTAGCACAAGTAAAGCGCGCGTCGCTTCGTAAAATAAAAGTATCTACATGAACATTTATTCATTACAGACAGCAACAGACGGTCGTCGCTATGTAGTGCGCTGGTCGTCTGCGGGCGGGCGCGTGCGCACGTTCAACGCGACCGACCTTAACTGCATGTTAGACGAACTCAAACCTTACACGCAGTACGAGTTCGCTGTCAAGCTGATCAAAGGTGAGTTATACAAAATAGAGGGATACTATGTTGGGGTCGGCTTCCAGTCTTACCGGATGCAGCTGAATACCAGTATTTTACATGGAACGACTGCTTATTTGATCTCCACAACCTAGTTACTGGGTAACACTATATTCCTTGGTAAGATTGGCTGTCAGATTTACAGACTTGTGACTACCCTCCGTAACGATTTAAAAAGTCTACGAGTGACAGCTATAGCGACGCTACAATACGAATATATAGGGTTTTCTTAAGTTTACGTGGATTGCGAAATTCAAACTATAAGAAATAGTGAAAAGTACTGATATTCAGCTGCATCCGGTTAGACTGGAAGCTGACCCCAATATAGTTGGGAAAAGGCTAGGCAGATTGATTGAAGAAACAATGAAAAGTATTCTCGGCTGATTATGATATTAAAAAAAACGTGGCCGCTCAGGGGACCCACCGTTAGGAACGAAGTTCTTTACACAATACTCGCAAGTACACACACACATACTCGTTTATAATAGAAAGAGACAGAGAGTGAGAAATTAGCATGAAGGGGGCATAGTGCTTTTTCCTTACGTGACGAAGTCAAGCGGTAAGGAACTTCGTTCCAAAAATAAAATTGCATTATCAGGTTTTAGCATAACATTTTTTAATAAAATCAGCCTGCATAGGAATTTATTATCATTATATTTTGTCTTTCACATTGCTCGGGACCCTAGGGTCTCGGACCTTTGGAAGGCGTACGAGGAGCCGAAGCTAACTCGCAGAGGCCCCTTAGACCATTTTATACGGAATGAGGCACCAACCGACGATTATCCCTGTCTGCACTATGCAAGTGCAGCCAAGGACAACCCCCGGTTGGTGTAGGACTAATGCAGGTTATGGAAAAAAAAGATATTGGATTATGGTATGGGTGGTTTAGTGAAATGGTTATATTGAACTATGGAAAGACTATGGCCCCTGCCTGATCAATGTTATGGTATACACGGATAAAATGGCAGTGGGTGACTTGCACACTCAATAATGGGCCCCCGAAAACGGTCGCTAGCACATAGTGACGTAGCGGCAACACTTCCTGAGGTGCTTGAGGAGTGGAGAGGTATTCCATGGCTATCAGGACAATCCCGGAAGTACGGTCAAGATCTCTACCAGCAACTTACTGGAATACTTCCTTCCTCCGAGCACGTTTGCTCTTGCGAATCTCCACTCAAGCCGGCCAATCAAGGCAAGAATGAGGTGGGAGCTCTGTTCCTTGTCAGTGTTCACTCTAAGCCGACCAATAAAGGCAAGCAAGAGATGAGGAACAAGACTTCTCCCGGGAGGTAGGGTCCGTGGGGTCGCTTCTGCCCAACAGCTCGCCACAAGCTGCCCTGCGGGTTTTTGTATCTCTCTTGGTCTGTCTCTTCATCCTAGACCTGTTCCGGCAAAGTAAACTCTGCTGGCATAGACCTAGAGTCCCGAGCGCGCAAGCCCCACCACGACGTCAACGTGAGATACGGCGGCGGGGTATTAATATTATTTTTATCGTATCTGCGCAGGCGGGCGCGAGTCCGCGTGGTCCATGCTGGTGTCCAACACGACGCTGGAGGCGCCCCCCGGCTCCCCCCCGCGCGAGCTGCGCCCGCAGCCCGCCCCCCCCCCCCGCGTCGCCCGCGCGCGCCGTGGACCTCAGCTGGCAGGCGCCCGCTAAGCCTAACGGCGTTATTACTGGTAAGTATAGAATCTAAACTCCGACAAAATCAATTTATTTGCCAGTCATGTAAACGAACACATGTTTTAGGAAAAAGAACTGTAATGCCTTCACATAAGGTTCAGTTTGCGCTAAAGAAAGAAAATCTGTTTATTCTGCATAAACTAAACGCACAATACAAAATAAAAAAGGCATTTTATTTTTAAATTACCCAAAAGCCTCGTATTCAGAGGCTACTTTAGTCTACAACTTCATATTTTTTTATGACTTTTTCAACGGTACTAGTCAGTCTAAAATCATCTTTATTAATACTTACATAAAGTTTATTTTTATTTAAGTGGAAATAACATCAATATTGGTTGGATTTAAATAGAAATCAAAATCAAACCTCATTTATTCAAACTAGGCTGAGAATCAGCACTTTTCGAACGTCAAAATTACATAAGACAGTCCCCCAAAACGCCCACCCTTCACCACTTCCTAGTGCTTTAGCTGGGAAGAGGAAATAGCGCAACAAACTCCCCAGCAGCACAGCTGTCTGTTGTGTGTCAGAGACCTTACATACTGCAGTTTACTTACAACATCATTAATCCCCAGGCTACGTCATAATGTACGCGATATCCCGGTCCGGCGGCGCGTCGGGCTCCTCTGGCAACGAAGAGTGGACGGCCGTGGCAGCCATAGGGGAACGAACTCGTGCCCGCGTGGAGAGACTCCGCGCACGAACCACGTACCTGTTTAAGTTACAAGCGAGGAACAGCAAGGGGCTCGGCCCTTTCTGTGCGCCGGTCACGTACACGACGGCTATGGGTGAGTACTATACCAACCTGTACTGGGTCCACGTGGTAGATTACAGCCCGCTCCTTCTCAAAGAGGAAATTATGATTAAGAGAACAGTTTATTATGCTGAATATTGTTATGTATCGATTGTCATGTTACTGACAGCTGTCAGTGTCATGTGAGTGACAGCTGTCAGTGTCATGTGACTGGCAGCTATATTGAATGAGTGAAAGTTGTCAGTGTCAGATTTATTCAATTAGCAATTTTGGATAACCTCATGTTGATAGCCCCTGAAGGTTCCCGTCGTCACTACAGATGTGATGTGATATTGTGACGCTTGCCCAGACTCAGGCGAGGGCGGCGGGCTGGCGAGCGCGACGTCGGCGTGGCTGTGGGCCAGCGCGGGCGGCGCGTGCGCGGTGCTGGCGCTGGCGGCGGCGCTGGCGCTGTCGCTGTGCTGTCGCCGCTCCACGCCGCCGCTGTCGCCCGACACCAGGTATGTTAACAGTATTGCTAAGCCTCACTGTCTGTCTGTCACAGTCTGTACGTTTTTATCTGTAATAGGTAGGTATATAGAAATATTCATAATAAAAAAAAATCTACCATTCTGTTTTTTTTCTTCTACCACTTTGATTTTTTTCTACCATTTTGTTTTTTTCTAGCATTTTGTTTTTTTTTTGTTCCAGCACATACCAGAAATCCTCAGCCTCCGCGGGCATCAAGCCGCCAGACCTGTGGATCCACCACGACCAGATGGAGCTCAAACACATGGACAAGTCGCTGCACAGCTCCGCTAGTAAGAGTACGCTCTCTAAAAAAAAAAGAATTAAAATAACATAACAGAAAAAAAACCTAAGATCTAGCTAGCCTGTTTTTTTTTCGATAAAATCTGCTTTAAATTTTATTTTTTATATTTCGTACGCTTCATTCCAATGTACGTTGATAAGATGATAACATTTATTTTGTAGTCTTAGGGGGACCTTTCATTATCAATATTTTAGACAGTTGTCTAGCCATATTTCATATTTCCATACAGTAATATTGCCAAATTAATCAAAACAGCGAAATATTTGACATCTATTTGCGACGTTGCCCACTTTCAGAATAAACACTCTTAAAAGAATTGAAAATATCGCTTTGTTTCCGTCAATCTTTTGAAGGTGACAGAGATAGAATGATGATTTAAATGATTTATGGTACAAGAGGGCCCTATAAGCTTTCGTAGTTCAAGTATTACCACTAATACTCAGTTCCTATTAATAAAAACGAATCGTTTTACTTGCCAATGGTAGTTTTTTTATTGCCAAACTGAGCATTTCTATAGATTTGTAACCTAGTTTTACCTACGGGAGGGTCTCTATGTAAAGCTATGAAATCTCTGCTTCATTATTGGTAAAGATAGATAGAGATTCCTATGAATAACTCTTGTGAGTTATTAATAGGAATCTGCCATAACGCGACGGTTGACCGTCAAGAAATGAAACTAATCTCGCCCACGATCCCCGCAGTATCGGCCGGCAGCGCGGAGGGCGGCGCGCTCATGTCGTCGACGCTGACGCTCGCGCGCGCGCCGCCCGCCGAGTACGAGCCCGCGCGACACGCGCCGCCGCCCGCCTCGCTCGACCGCAGGCACCACGTGCCTACCTATGTCGGTGAGTGAACAATATTATTTAATAGTTATGTGACTATATTTTTTGTCGATAAGAAACTACAGAAGTTGGTAAGTGCCATGACAAACCGGTGATTCTAAAAGAAGTAAGTAAAGTTAGAGAAATTAACTGTTTATCAAATTGACTAACAACTTAAATTGTCCGTATATTCAAGTCACAACTATCATTCTTTGACAGTTGTATAAAATGGTTATAACACGGCAAATTGACGTAGTTTTTCAATTTGATTAACAACAAATTTACCTATTTGTAACATAGAGAGTGCTTTTCCCATGTACATAATTATCGCATTATCCATATTTTTTATTTTCTTTTTATCATTTGCATTATGACATGTTCATTGTTTTGTGTTTATTGCGGTCGATATAACTTGGCATGCCTAAACATAGGCTCACGTATGTATTTGGTTCCTCAAAAATGTTACTGCGCACACGCAGCCCTCTGCACGAAGTTCGGCACTGCCAAGTTACATCGGCCTGATAAGATCCTAGCATTTTTTTTTTTTTCAAAACTTTATTTTACGGTTAAGTTGATTGGGTAAGTCACAACAAATCTATCTTTCTATTCACCACTTAGTAGCAATTTCTTAATTATTTAATCATTAAAAAACCTTAATTATTTTATTAATATCGTCCTAAAATCCATGAAAACTCAAATGCTATTGGACTGTTTAAAAAAAATATTATGAAGATTGAGTTGCATTTGAAAATTCGTCCTGATCTTACCGAATGAACTCAGCCAGTACATCCCCTATGATTTGCGCTTACACTCGCCCCCCCCGCGGGCCGGCCCCGTAGAGTCCCGCTCGGTGTCGGCGGCGGGCAGTGACGACACGGCCCCGCTGCGCGCGTCGCCCGCAGACCTGTGTCGGCGCTGCGAGCGGTGCGACGCCTGCGATTATATGCCCAAACGTGAGGAGAGACCCATTTTGTTTTTGTTTATTGCTTCTTTTTTCACACTTTCTTCTTCTTTTCGTGTGGTTAGCGACTAACCTAGTGTCAGCGGGTAAAAACCGCCCATGGGCCTCTGACTCGGCTGCACATGCCGTAAAGAAATATCTCTCAGGCACCGGCCTGAGAGATATTCACCTCACGATGTTTTCCTTCACGGTTTTTTAAGCAAGTGATAATTATACAATACGCACATGAATCCGAAAAGTCAGAGGTGCGTGGCTCGAGACTTATGACTTGGCAGTCCGACGGTAACACCACTAGGCTATCACTGCTCACACTTATAACGGTACAAGGATCTTGCTGCGCGTGGCCAAGATCGGATGTCTTCGCCATGTTGTTTTTTAGTACAATTTCTGTGATCATTTCACATGATCTGACCAAGATTATGTCTGGACTTTAAAAGAGACTGCGACCTCTGAGTTTGTTTCGGCCTTTCTTCTCAGAATAGTCAGATAGGAAACGCCGACCTCATCTAGTTTTATTCTTGTGAGTGTTTGTACAAACCTACAAGAAATAAATCATTTATCATTATGTTTACCAGGAACGCCGCTGTCAATGTCATTCAGGCAGGAGTTTTAGATCATTGTAAAACTTTAGGAGGCGGTTGATCGATGTCGAACTTTCAAAACGTAGTCGGTAGTTGATTGTGGAACGTAGACCGACTGTTTTGTAACTACACTGGAATAATCTAAATGATCAATTTATTTATTTATTTATTGAAACTTTTCGCACTAAAAAAGGTACAAAGGCGGACTTAATGCCTGAGGCCTTAATGCTGATCAATGTCATCAATCAACCGCAATATATGTCTGTTTTTAATCTCGTAGACTAATTATTTGACATTTCAAGTGATTGTTGTTTGTTTTTTCAATTTGAAGTTTGACATTTGCACCTGTCAAATTAGTCTATGATATTAAAAAACAGACTTTAGTTACACCTTCATTAGACATTTTCATACTTATTTAGGTTTTTACTCCCGAGTTGTATACTTTCAAATTTTACTGAAGCTATTCTGTGATTATGTCAAAGTCAAAGTCAAATAATTTATTTCAAATAGGCAAAGGCACGTTTGAACGTCAAAAAAAAAACAAAGAAATAGAACTGATTCTAGTTGCCCCTTCCAAAAGGTAGTTTTCTTATGGAGAACAATGGGCAAGAAATTCCATCGTTACTCTTTTAAAAATGTTTTACAATATTTTGTATACATGAATTACATAAATTATATGTGAAGACGATGCACGTGGATACGCAACTTGGTCACATTTGTTTGCCCTTGACTGGACTTCAGATTTTCCCCCATGTAATAATGTATGTATATAAACATAACCATTACGCTCCCCAGCGATGACGGGCATGGGTGTAGGTGTGGGCGTGGGCGGCGTGGGCTGCGCCAGCACGTGCGAGCGACGTGCGCACGCGCGCATGCCGCACCCCGACCAGGTACGAGTACGTACTCATTCTCATATTATTACCATTTTATTACATTATGACTCATCTACTGAATAATATCCGTTTTCACTAAAACTTAATAAATATAGTTCTAAGTTCTTATTAATTTTGAGTACCTACTTAATTTTATTTTTAACTCATTTAATTGAACTATAATTTTGTTAAATAAATCAAAGAGTAGGTATGTTGTAATAAATTAATAATTACAAACTTATTTATACATATATATATGCGTAAACATTTATCCCAACTACGACATATTTTATCCTTCACTCCGTGGTCCGTCCGTTTTTGTAAAGTATCGTAACCTAACCCCCTCCCCGCACAGAGCACCCCGCTGCTGGCGGGCGTGGCCCCGCTGGGCTCGCCGCAGTCGTCGCTGGCGTCGCTGGCGCCGCTGCACCCGCCGCCCGCGCCCTGTACGTACTGCATTATCTACATTTATTTATTTATGTACAGGAGAACCAACAGCAGAGCATTGGTTCGAACCCTGACAGGCGCTTTACTTTGTGTAAATTATTTCATCGCCACTGCTCTCAAAACGGTGAAGGAAAACATCGTGAGGAAACCGGTATGTCTTAGAACCAAAAATTCGAAGACATGTGACATCTACCAACCCGCCCTGGGCCAGCGTGGTGGATTACGGCCCACTGTCTCTTACAGAGAAGAGGCCTGTGTCCCAGCAGTGGGAATATTATAGGCTGATTATGAACCAACAGCTATAACAGAAGAATAATGATTAGATTTGAAACACAGAGTCAATTTATAGTAGACTTGAAACGACCATCCCGCATCTGTCCGGTATCTGAATCAAATCATAATAGAAAAATATTATGAATCATCGTAAAATGTTACAAACTGACAATTTATAATATGATCTGCGTGCGATTCATATTACGAAATAATCCATCTGTTTGACAGTTTTCTATGGAGATTCGTAAAATGGTCCACACATGTATTATTGCTTTTGTGTCAAATCAGAGGAATTGCTAATGTGGCAGTTTTAGGCCCCCTGGCCTTTATTTTTACCATGCGGTCGGATAGTAAGTCAATATCCGGCGGATACAGCTCGTGGCTAAATAATAACAGCCGCACGGTCTTTGTATTCTTATGTAACGTTTATGCTACAGGTGGGTCGGGCTCGTGTCCGCTGGGCGCGGCGTGCGGCGCGGCGGGGCCGCCGGGGCCCGTGGTGGGCCCCGGCGGGGACATCTACGCCTGCGCAGCAAGAGAGCGGGGACACTATGTGGCGTATGAGCCGCTGGGACACTATACACAGTGAGTTTGTTTGTTTATTCATTAAATTAATTTAAATTAATTATTTAGACAAGAGCCTGTAAGAAATAATGGCACACACATAGATCTTAGCAACAAAAAAAAAAAAATTATCTTTGTGGTGGCATCACGCAAAATCCTGCATCGCGCAAGCAAAGTTTACCGCGCGTTCAGTATTTATATAACTTCCCGATATCAATCGTCGGGCAGTAGTCCACCAGACACAACACCCGTCTGTTCGGAGGATTCCTCTCTTTTCTATAGAGAATGAGTGAACTTTACACCCTGTCAGAAGCCCGAAAGTCTGACAACTAGTCATACCAAGAGGGGTATCGTATTACCCAGTTACTGGGTTGTGTAGGCAGTCGCTCTATGTAAAATACTGGTATTCAGCTGCATCCGGTTAGACTGGAAGCCAACCCTTACATACTAGGGAGAAGGCTAAGCAGATTATGATTTTCAGGGTGCATAATTTATTTCTTTTTATACAAGTGTAAATTACTTTATTATATTTATCCATGTTGGCGCCACCATCCTGCGTCAGCACAGTAAATAGAACTAATTAGCACTATGTATCTGTAGCCGCGACTCGCTGAGCAGCGAAGCGGGTGCGGGCCCCGGGCCCCACGGGCTGGTGGGGGGCCCCAGCGCGGGCGGGTCCCTGCAGCGCCGCGCACACCACGCTGCGCCCGCGCCACTGCACAGCTTCACGCTCAGCGATAACGCTAGTGATCACTCCACACCCACGCATTCGCACTCCAGAGGTATGTCATACTACTTATTTGTTGTCACGTTGTTAGTGTTATATACGTTTTGTTACGTATATTACACTCACTCACTTGTGGCGGCATCTACATCCCCACATGCGAACAATACGCATCAAAGACCTGACGTCACACAAAAATCCTGACGTCACATAAATCCTGCATCGCGCAATTAGAGTTTACCGCGCGATGGACATATATACAAGAACCCAAAATCAATCGCTGGGCAGTTGCCCGCCAGACACAACACCCGTCTGGTCGGAGGATCCTCCTTTTTCTATGGTGGATGAGTGAACTTTACACCCTGTTCCTCATACACTTACCCACTTATAGTGGGTGAGTAAGTGAGTGAGTCACTTACTTATTTAGCATTACCTTGGTATCTCAGTAGTAGGTAGATCATAATTATTAATTTCTTTTAATATTAGAAGTGATCAACTTTTTCAAACTTTTTACCATCGTAGTTTTTATCTGTGTCGTATGCTGATATCGGTGTTGCTATCTTCTTTACTCGCAGGTAGTGTGAGAGAGACGTCGCCGTACAAAAAGAGTGCGAGTTCGTCACCCGGACACATACCCAACAGATTGCAGCTTGGTGAGTTTACTAATCATAACTATCCTAACCAATATTATAAATGTGAAAGTTAGTTTTTTTTTACGCTTTCACACTTATACGTCTGAACGGATTTGGATGAAATTTGGCACAAGGGTAGACCATGACCTGGAATAGGACATAGGATACTTTATATCCCGATATTCCCACGGGATCGAGACTTCCGCAGGTGAAACAACGGGGCGCTGCTAGTAAACTCATACACGTAATGACGTTTAGGCATATTCTTTACATAATAGACTGAACTTACATTCTTGAAGTAGCTGTATTTGTAAAAAGTAACCCAAATCGTTTTACACGCCTTGCAGACATAGTTCCTCGGAATAGGCGCGATAATAGTAGATTATGTATGCAACCCGCAAAAACAGCACTCATGCGCAAAAGTGTCTTCTGCATGGCTCCATTCATTTATAATAAGTTACCTAAATCTTGGAAATCTTTAAATTTACCTTTATTTAAAAAAAAGCTACGAACATTTCTAGTGAATAAAGCCTACTACAATATTTCAGAGTTTTTAGCAGAAAAGGAAAATGCATTTGTGTAATTGTTTTTGTTATGAATATGCCTATCTATGTTGGAATGAAGAAAAATGTTTGATTTAATGTGTGTGCCTGTAATCTTTCTATTTTTGTATTTGTTGTTGGTCTTGTACCTTTCGCATGCCTAATGGTAAAATGTGGCTGAACTTGTTTAATTATATTTTTTTTTACACCATGTACTGTACCCATATTTGCGAAATAAAATATCTTATCTTATCTTATCTTATCTTAAAAATATGACATTTATAAATAAAAGACTTGACTATACAGAATGCGTAGGTAACGGCATGTGATGATTCTTTTAGCACCCTGTATGACTTGCTTGTATGTAATAGGTACTAGCTGCGCCACAAGATTTCGCCCGTATAAATTTCGATTCCGTGGGAATAACGGGATACAAAGTATCATATGTCCTAATCCAGGCCATAGTCTACCCATGTGCCAAATTTCATCTAAATCAGTTCAGCCGTTTTATTGTGAAAGAGTAACAAATAAATAAATAAACTCATTTTCGCATTTAGAATATTAGGTAAAATGTCAAAAATGGAATTGTAACATTGAGCATGAATGAAATTATTGAGTAGGTATGGAAACGACGAAATATTGTACTTTTCATAATTTATTTATATAATAACTCAAAAATTTAAAAAAGTTTTATTGGTATCATTAACAGAGTATTGATTAATAGTTATTTATGCAACTGTTAACGAATGTGGAGTATCACATGAGTGTTTTAATACCTAATTATTTACAGTTGCATACAAGACTTTATCTGCACTCATGATATGAATCTTCTATAAAAGTTTCTTTGCAATACAAATATCGAACAAAAATGGCGCGGTACGACGTGAATTAGATTTTTTCGAATTCGAATGTGTTTTGTTTTTAAATTACGGTGCTTTGTTAGTGAAACGCTCGTGAATGACAATGTTCTTTTTTTGAAATGAGTTGCATTATGAAATTCAGTACAACATTATACCACCCGTTTGGATGATATGATTACTTACTTATACTACCTTGCATGAAATAAAGAGGCTTGTTATTTTATTTATTAAGACTTGCTTGTGCTCTCAGGAGGTGTCGTCAGTCACTGCGCCGAAGAGCTGGAGCCCCTCACGCCGTCGCGCAGCACGGAGCGCCTGCACCGCGAGATGCAGAACCTGGAGGGGCTCATGAAGGACCTGTCGGCCATCACGCAGCAGCAGTTCCACTGCTAGCGGCGCCCGCGGGCCCGCGCGCCCTGCCGCTGTGAGCACTGGGACCGGCTGGCCGACGACGCCGCGTGTACCTGCCGATATTGAGGACCTGGAGTCTTTATGGTGGATTAGGGACCTAAGAACCCTGGTGAGGGTCTGCCTTGTACCTATAGGTATTGAAGACCTGTAGTCTTGCCACTGCATTGCCGACGATGGCGTTGTGAATCTATGCGACTTTGGAGGACTTATTGAGAACCTGAGTGGGGTTTCGAGGGCCTTGCAAACTTTTGCTCGATATTATGGGACTAATGTGTAATGGTAAGGAGAAATGACGCATATTGTGCGTTATAAACCTACCTTTAATTCTAAAACGTAGTAACACATGGAAGAGTTCGTCTGATCTAAAATTATCCGCCCCACAATTATTTTATGAACGCCCACACTTCAGGTGGAACCACAGAATAATACAGAAGGCGCACTTCGCATTTAAGATATAAAAGCTACAATAACGCGGCGGGCTCGTCTTGTCGCGCCAATTCAGTGAGCGTAACGTATTCAGAAGATATGAGAGTTACGCGTTAGAAAGAGAGGCCACTTCTAGGTGAATGTAACTGTAGGTAATTAGCGCTGTGCGACTTGAAATGCACTTTATTGTGTCGTAGCAAGAGTCGCTTTATTTTATACGATTTTGTGGAGTGAAATATCTGTATTAATCAGTGGTGGAACTCACTCAACAAACTCTCTCAAACACCGGTTACATATGAACGTGGAAAATTGTGAAACTGGTGCAATTTCTTTTCAAAATTTGATCTCACATTTAGAAAAGAAAAAAAAAATATAGGCGTTTAATTTTAGTTTAGTCGATCTCTTTTATTATCGATATGGTGGGCACACAACTGGCGTGCGTCTTCACAAATATCAGTGTCATATAAATAATTAAAATGGTGACAGAAAGTTGTTATTCGAGTTAAATAAATTGATTCGAGTCGAACAATATTGTGAGTTAAATGATTGGACTATAATAATGATAGGAGTGACGAAAACGAATTGATTGGACATAATCAAGGAGTTCTATTATAATAAGAAGTGATAAAGAAATGTTATAATTTATGTTCAAGCAGTTTTGAAGGTTTAATTAATGTATTGATGGTAGAAACTTGGTAATGTAATGAAAAATGTTTGCACAATAAAAAGTTATTTTTTTGTTTCTTCAGTAAGAAATGTTTAGATTTTTTCGAATAGCCATGGGCATAAATAACTTACTTTTACGGAAGGCCAGATTCCCGTATTTTTTAAAAACGTTCGCATTCCCATCTCATTCGCAATCTGTCAAAAATACAATAAATTTACCAACATTTTTGACAAGTTAGACAGATTGCGACTTGAATGTGAACGTTTTTTAAGTACGAGAATTGGCCTGCAGAGGCCCTAGTGTGAGTTTCATTTAATCATCTCGACTTCACGCATCGACCGCGTTCGCCGCTCTGATTGGCCCTTCACGAGTGAAGGGCCAATCGGAGCGCCGAACGCGGTCGATGCGTAAAGTCGAAATAGTTTAAAAAACCCACACTAGGGCCTCTGATGTATGAACGTAAACGAAGCAAAAGGAGTACGTCAGGATCGTTGCAGGTTGCGTTCAGTTGTTTCTGCCTACCCTCTTGGGCACAAGACGTGTGCTTATGTATGTACTAGCTGCGCCTCGCGGTTTCACCCGCATAAGTCTCGATCTCGTGGGAATATCGGGATTAAAAGTATCCTATGTCCTATGGTCATGGTCTACCCATGTGCCAAAATTCATCTAAAACCGTGCATCCGTTTTACCGTGAAAGCGTATCAAACAAATAAACAAACGAACAAACTCACTTTCGCATTTAATTTTATAATATTAGTTAGGATTCACGCAAGATTCAAAAGCGATTCTTCTAGAATATTAATAGAAAACAATTTCAAAACGATACTATTATGAAAGAGGTATTTTCTCTAAGTTGCAGTCGTTATTTCACGAGAAAATCGCTTTTGAATTTCGTGTAAATCGTAACTATAGTACATACTTATACCTACTCATGAATTCTTCCCGGGGGGAACTACTCATGAATTCTTCCCATGTATCTGGTAATTAATTTATTCATTATTGCTCCATTTATAATTATTTTTACCTTTCGTAGTACAGTAATCTTATTGCAGGTGCATCGTCTTCACATATAATTATATAATTAATGTATACAAAATATTGTAAAACATTTTTAAAAGAGTAACGGTGGAGTTTCTTGCCCATTCTTCTCCATACGAAAACTACCTTTTGGAAGGGGCAACTAGAATCAATTCTATTTCTTTGTTTGACGTTCAAAAGTGCCATATATGTGCCTATTTGAAATAAATTATTTGACTTTGACTTTGGTAGGCAGAAACTACACGTCTGCTGCTACGATCTTTACATACTCTTTGTGCTTTGTTTTATGCTTGTGACGATACATTGTATGCATTGCGGGTTTGTAAAGATTATCATAAATTATGGTGGAAATCAACATCGCAATGAACTTTGAAATTAATTTTGACGTTTTTAAAAAAAATAAAAGTATCAAGAATGTTGTATAGACAAATGTGACACTGTAGCAGCTTTATTATTTTAGATGATTTTTTTAATTTGGTAGTCTTTGAACAAAGTAAATACACAAAATATACTTTAATAAAACAAATATGTATTAATTATAAATTTTTCATTATTTAGTCAATTTATATAAATTATATGTTTACTTCGTCCCTGTGCCATCTGACTAATTAATTTTAATTAATATAAGTTTATAATTACATTAAAAACTAATGATTTTGACACGAATTTGTCAGCACTGCCTTTTCTTGTAACTTTAATTGAATTTTTTATTGAATTTTCTGACAAAATAAATAAAAAAATAATGTGAAATGATGACACTCCATTTTATGTGTCATACAGGCCGGTTTAATGACTGAATTATCATAAAAACCAAAACCTGTATTCAAAATATCACATTTTTTTTTGTTTGTATCGTTAGAAACTTCGATATATTTTGATTATATGTACATTGTGATCTTATGTACTAGTATATTATGTATATAAAGTTAGCTTTAGTTTAGAACATACCTTCTAGGTAAGTATAGAGTTTTTTTATTTTTTTTGACTGACATTATTGGTAAAGATGGTCGCTTACTGCAGTGTAACATTTTTTTATTGTCATTCTACGTACTATCGATTATCTAGACCACAGATGAATACGGATGGTTCACCCCTCATTTTAGGAATGAAATTACAAGTACGTTGCGGGCTCGTCTTGGCGGGCCAATTGAATGAGTGAAACGTAGTCAAATGATATAAGAGTTACGCGATAGAAAGATAGGTAACTTCTAGGTGAATATTCCTGTAGGTAATTAGCGCTGTGCGACCTGAATTGCACTTTATTGTGTGGTAGCAAGAGTCGGTTTTTATTTTAATGATTTTGCGGAGTGAAATATCTGTATTCATATGTGCCTAGACTGACATAGTGGTTATAAACACGTAGATGTTGCATTTCACGAACGCGCGTCAATCATTCAAATTTATATCCTATGACAATGACATAAGACTCACATTCGCGCAGCGCCAGTACATCCCAAACAAAATGGAATATAAAAAAATGAAATAATTTTGGTTGTACAGGGATGGAACCATACAATAGACGTAGATATATTTAGTAACGTATTCCGCTTAACAATTCTTCAAGAGTCATAAAACACCCTGTAAGAAATCAACACGTGTTTCACCTCTCAACGAGGCATCCTCAGGATGACGATTGACCAGTCGCGAACCAGAACACGATGTTTTGGTTCGCGACTGGTCAATCGTCTTAGTATTCGTGTCATTGTATCATATCCATTGTATCTTGGATTTCTGCAAAGTCATGCCTGAATCATTTATCTAGGGATAGAAACAGTTTAAAAATGACATTTGATAAGGATGATACTCTGCAGCCAGCAACATACCAATTATTTACTAATGGCTACATCTTACAGTGATTACAGGTTTGATTGATTTTATCAATTTACATCTCAAAAACTCAATCAAATCTGTTTTCACTAGAACTCGCTCAAGATGACTATATTCCTTAAAGACTCGGCCTACTTCGCTCAACTATCTACTAGCTTACTAGTTACTATACTTGAATTCAGAACCTTAGTTACGCCTCAGATAAAGTTGAATTTTGAATGGCCATTATTCTGTAAAAATAGTCTGAAATTTTGGTTGCAATGGAATTCGAACTTTGTCATGTTTGAAATTGAGTTTATTGTTCCAAAACTTAAAAAACTCAGTTTCTGAATTCAAATATAGTAACTAGCTACACTTGAAATCAGAACCTTAGATATTTACATTCCATTGCCATAAAATTTTCTACTTAAGCATTATGTTGTTTAAATCGATTTTTGAATGACCATTATTTTGTAAAAAAAAAACTGAAATCTTGATGGCAATGGAATTTGAACTCTATCACGTATAACTTAGATTCTGAATTCAAGTGTAGGCTCGACTAATGACTCGCCTAAGCCGATGAGATATAATTTTGTACGTAAATATTATGTAAGTTAGGCTCACTGTATATGTTTATGTAAAGAGCTAGTCAGTAAAGTTATACATAAGTACTGTAACTAGATAGGTTGTCAAGGCGGTTGGTGACGTCACCAATAATCAATAAATAGCAGCAGTGATAGCCTTGTGGTGTGACCGTCGGACTGCCAAGTCACGGGTCTCGAGTTCGAACCCAAGCCACGCACCTCTGACTTTTCGGATTTGCGTATTGTATAATTATCACTTGCTTCTAAAACGGCGAAGGAAAACATCGTGAGAAAACCTGCCTGAGAGATATTTCTCGACGGCATGTGATGCCAAGTCAGAGGCCCTTGGGCGGCATAGAAACTCTGACAAAGAGACTCGTAAAGTAAAACTAAGTTTGTCCGACTTATTTGTGAAATATCGGAAATATTACTTATTTAATATCAGGGAAATTACAAACTAAGCAATTTGACAACCAACTTAAATTGACTTACAAGTGTCATTTTTTGACATTTGTATAAAATGGTTTTAACACGGCAAATGGACGTAGTGTGTCAATTTGCTTAACATTTAATGGCCCTATACAACTAGAATATTCGGTTCAACAATGTGGCCCTAGCGGAAGGTTGTATTTTGCCTGGACATAAATTACTGGGCAGTAAAATAATTCTATATTTGAGCGAGGAAAATTAACAGTTTTTAACGCTCCTTCGGCAATTTTTTAATTTTTAAATCTTTTGAAAGAAAAAAAAAACTAAATTCTGGGCAAAGGCGAAGAAACAGTTCAAATAATTATTTTATAAATGATTAATTATGGTGACGTCTCTCATCGTTCTCAAATCTTCTAAAACAATGTTTTTTCATAATTTTCTCTACGTACTTATTATAGAATAAATTTATACCCCTTTACTAAACCGCTCTTGCATATTTTAAGTAAATTATTGTAAAAATCTTTTGATACTAATTAAGTATATATTTGTAAATTTGACATTTCATACACGACACGTATTTTGATAATATTAAGCTGCTGTCACACTGGCGCGACATCCCATAGCTGAGGGAAGAAGAAATCTTCGTATTTTTAAAAACGTTCGCATTCTAAAAACCTCTAATTTAGGTACATTTTCGACAAGTTTTGACATTGATTGTCACTAAGATGAGATGCGACTTGAATTTGAACATTTTTTAAGTACGAGAATTGGTCTTCTCATAACTGGTCGCGTCAGTGTGTCGACGGCCTAGCACTCACGTTAGTTCAAAGCATCGTCAACTTGGTGTTAGTGGCTTCAGATCAATAGAAATATTGTATATAAATTGTATAAATAACTTCCAACAGTCAAGAAAACTATTTTATTTAAATGTATTTTAAAAAATCCGTTGGTTTAAATGTATTTAAAAAAATCACGGCTGTCACTCGTAGATCGTCGTCACTCGAGGGTCGTCAGAAACCCGAAAGTCTAACAAGTCTTATCTTAGTGGGGTATTGTATTACCCAGTTACTGGGTTGTGGAGGTCAGATAGGCTGTCGCACCATGTAAAATACTGGTATTCAGCTGCATCTGGTTAGACTGGAAGGCGACCCCAACATAGTTGGGAAAAGGCTACACAGATGATGTTCAAAAGCTGTCAATGTTCCTCAACAATGAGGTCAAGCTCTTGAACGCGGTTTAGATATGCCGATCGCGTGAAAACAATTTATTTAATGCTTTTATCACAATGAGAAAAAAATTAGGAGCTCGTGGCTAAGTAATAACAGCCGCACGTGTCGATCCATCAGGTTAAGCTACGCTTGCCAGGGTTGGTCCGTGGATGATCATCCGTACAGTCAGGCTAAGTGAATCATGACCCACTTTGACGATAAATCGTTTGAAACCGTCAAAATAACAAAGATGGCAGATGATAAGTTCGTTACCAAGGAAATGTATGTTTACGCGAATGTCGACCTAATTGTATTTGAATGTCTGTAAGAAAATAAAGTTATGGTGGGTCAGAATTGAATTTTTTCGACTGTACATATCGAGACTCCTCCGTACCTCGGAAAGCAAGTTAAGCCGTTGGTCCCGGCTGTCATTTGTGGATCTTTGACAATTTGGCAGATGATGATCACAATGAGAAATAATAATAATATATTAATATCCACAAAAACTGCACTACTGTCTTTATAACTTTTACTTTAACTAGTCTATAATATTATTTTCACTTAATTTGGAAGAATTTATGTGGCCTGGGCCCATAACCTGTTATATTTAATAAATAAAGCAAGTTAAAATAATTTGCAACATTCCATATTTGAGAGATTACCACAGACTACAGAGTTTACAATACCGTTACTAGTGAAGTACATTTAGTAATATTCTACGGTAGTGATGTAGAAGAAAGGTCTTTAATTTATACATACAACAGTTTGTACGAACATCTTAAGGACTAATCACACTCGTTACATACCCACTTTTACTAACTTGTAAAAAATATATTTAGACAATGAATTGATGAAGTATGTTTAGTCTCTAAGCTTATATCACAGTTTATTTGTATAAAATTTTCTATTGATCTGAAGACGCAAAGAAATTTTGTAAAAATTTTGTAATTTGGCTCGTATCGTGGCGTTAAAGCGCATTTTCTTATAATTATACCTATTTGTAAATAATCCTGTACCGATTTGTAAGTATATTACTCTACATATAAGTTCCCATAGGGCCTTGCTTCAGACGTCCTAAGTCGTGAGATATTGAACTCTATGGCTTGAGTTATAGAGTGTATATTAGTTTGGATTGGCGGTGAAGTTAGGCCCTACCACTGTAAGGAATTGCACTCGAATTGATTATGTAGATTTGAGGTGTGGTCACAGTGACAGCGGGGAGCGGGGAGGGAGGGAGATAGTTTATATGAAGATAGGAAAATATTGTATTGAAATTATGATGGGCGAAGTGAAAGATGGTTTTTTGCGTAAAATACTAGGAATGATACAATTCGATATCACTGTCGCGCTTGGTAGCGATACTGAGGCCCTAGACAAGTGACATTCTATCAGCGATAACGATGATAGAAAAGGCAAAAATGTATAGGACTGACATAAGCTATCGACAAGCTTATGTCAATCCTGTTGAAAGTCGTTGTAGAAATACGGAATGCTTTCGAAGTTATTGTCACTTGTCTACGCCCTCTGGTCCGCGTTCTGGTTACTTTGGACCAATCGCGACAGCGATATCGCTTATACCTTAATACTTGTCAGCGTTATCGATATTAAGTTAATGGAATTCGAAAGTGTACAAATATATTTACCATTTTAACTTTGGTTGAAGTAGTACAAGATTAAATTAGTCGGCGAAGATATTTTTGCTCATTTATTTTTTTAAACCCCGGACCCGGTTTTCATTGTGACTGTAAGTACCTAACTTCCTCAAATTGTAATTTTATTATGTACTTCCGAACTACTAAGACTTCCACCAATATCATGATTTACACGCCAAACATTGGAACCAATGCAACCAATATTGCTAGCAAGAATTTAACGATGGATTTGAACATTCGTTCAATATTTTTGACTAAAGTCCAATATTGGTGACACTGTTTGTCCAACTCCAAAGGCGTGTGTCCAACGTTGGTTCCAATATTTGGTGTGTGCGTTTAGTGCTATCATAATTATATTTAAGTGAAACTAATTAGACTGATTTATTGATTTTACCGTTTGTTTTAAACATATTAAGTTTTGTGCGGACATTGTTAATAATAGCTAACTTGCAGTAGGTTTAACACCCGTTCTGAAAGCCAATCAACACAATTTGGTAATAAACTGTCAAACTTGTGTCAAGTGATTTGATTGGCTGAAGTCGTTTCAGTCAGCCAATCACAGCATTTACAGTGGTTTCACTGTCAATATACTTTTTAACAGCAGCAACCATATAGGGCTTGTACACAAAACTGTGAATCGGCGCGATGCGAATTCGTAACGTAGATGCTTTCTTAAGAAATTCTTACGGTACCGTCGCTGATTTTTGCGATGCGACGTCGCAACGCAGTTTTGTGTACAAGCCCATAGGGCCAAAGCGTCAGGGTAGCTCGCGAAATTCAAATTTTCTTACATTTTTTGCAATTTGCAGGTCAGTGTCAAGTCGTATGTTGATTAAAATATGATTCGCTACCGCAATGCAGGCCAAGTAATTTGATCAAACAGGCTGCTTCAAACAGCTTTATCAAAATGGCATGAAGAAATATGAATTTACGTATTTCTATTTGATCAAACTGTTTGAACCAGCCTGTTTGATCAAATTACTTGAACATCGGGCCCGTATAACAAGTATGTATTTACTGAATAATAATCATTAAAAAGTAAAGGACTGTAACATGAGTTTGACATTATGTCAATTGGTTTGATGTCTTTTCAGGAACCTGGGTTTTTCAACTAACTGAGCTTACCAACTTAGCCATAGAATTGAAACTCTTACTATCATTAACAATGAATTGATCCAAGTGTGTAAGTTTCATTATTATTTTAATATAATCAGTGAGTGAACTAGAGAGGCTCGTGGCTAAGTAATAACAGCTGCACGGGTCGATCGATCAGGTTAAGCTACACTTTCCGTAGCCGGTCCGTGGATGGTCGACCATCTTTACTTATCAAGACTCCTCCGTGCCTCGAAAAGCACGTTAACCCGTTGGTCCCGGCTGTCATTCGTGGATCTTTGACAGTCGTTACGGGTCGTTAGAAGCCCGAAAGTCTGACAACCAGTCTTACCAACGGGTATCGTTTTACCTAGTAACTTGGTTGTGGAGGTCAGATATGCAGGCGCTCCACGTAAAATACTGGTATTCAGCTGCATCCGGTTAGACTGGCAGCCAACCCCAACATAGTTGGATAAGGCAGGCAGAGTAAACTACAGGAGTTTTATATATCACTAACTGATGCCTGCGGCTTCGCCCGTGTGGATGTCGGTTATTTTATACTAAAACCTTCCTCGAGAACCACTCTATTCATTGGTGAAAACCGCATGAAAATCGGTGCAGTAGTTTTTGAGTTTATCGCGGACAGACAGACGCGGCGGAGGACTTTGTTTTATAATAATATGTAGTGATTGTTCGTGGCTCTCTTGGGAGATGTTAAAGCGTTTGATCGTACACACTTGGAGCAAACCCCGCGAGTTTCGTCAGCTAAGTTCCCACCTGCAAGAGACTGGATTTTATTTTATTCTAAATTTTTACGAAAATACCACATCTATGTACACACGGCTACACATCAAGCTTATACATTTCCAGTATAAGCTGTCCTCGCATTGTACGGAAATCCTATACAATGCTAGATCATTCATTTGGAAATGTATAGCTTGATGTGTAGCCGTGTGTACTAGAATTTTGTATTACATCTATGTACTATGTACACATTGAGGTATAATAATGTAGGCCTTAATATAGCACATCGAGTGTCAGACAAAGATCAGGTATAGCGTCGTCTCATTCTAAAACTTGATGTGTCATTTAACGACCTGGTACCGCACTACGTAGTACATAGATGTGGTTCTACACTTATGTATATTATGTATTAAACTAAGACTCAACTGATGTACTTCGGTGACTTCGTAATGTATCGAGTGCGACTATTCTGTACAATTACTATATACTTGTATTATTTATTGATCTGAGTGTTTTATTTGAACCCTGTCTGTCGACTGCTGGATAAAAGTCGCTCCCAATAAGGTGGCTATCGCTGAATAAACCGGGCTTAACAAAGTGGCTTCTACTGAATAAAGCCGATTTAATTAAGTGGCTACTGCTGAATAAAGGACAATTATAAATACAACGTGTCACCAGCAGCAGCAGGCGACGTGTCGCGGCGACACTACACTGGTTTCTATGTATTTCTATGAAATCGACGTGTCGCTAGCTACGGAAGGTATTTCATAGAAATACATAGAAACCGTCAGTGTCGCCGCGACACGCCGCCTGCTGCTGCTGTCTGCAGTCAGCTACGGAATTGGACCTTTAAGCCCGCTTTAATAAAGTGGCTACTGCTGAATAACGCCCGCTTTAATAAGGTGGCTGTTGCTGAATAAAGGTAGCATTAATAAAGTGGCTTTTGCTGGATAAATGCCACTTCAATAAAGTGGCTACTGCCATTTAAATGTCGCTGCTTTAATAAAGTGGTTACTGCTGAATAAAGGTCGGTCTAATAAAATGACCACTGCTAATAAAGCCGCTCATATTAAAGTACTAGTTGACCAAATAAAACTGAAAGAAAGAAGAAGAAAGAAAGAAAAATTGTTTATGCCAGTCGTTTCGTCATCCACAAATCTTTGGTGCATTTGAACGGTACTAAAATGAAAAGGGTTCGATTCCCGGTCGGGCAAAGTATTATTGGGTATGTCCAAAGCAGCCCGTTTTCCGATTTTGAGCACGCTTGATGGCAATAGGCTCAACCCTATTACATGGGACTAAATAAAACTGAACAGGGGGCAAACCTACCTATTGCCATCAACCGGGCACAAATCCAGACTCCGGGCTGCTACTGAGAAATTCCCGATGATAAAACCCAATAGCAATTTGCCTGACCTGGGAATCGAATGCAGGACCTCATGGTCAGCAGTAGCGCTTGTAACCACTAGACCAACGAGGCAATCAAAATAGTAAATAATAGGTAGTTCAAAGTTCCCGAATTCCTGTCACATTCTGCCCAACGACATCAAAATTAATTAGTTACCTGCGGAATAAAAAAAAACTTATCTAAACTTTAGAGTTATAAGGAATAGGGTGTAAAGTTCACTCATCCTAGAAAAGGGAGGATCCTCCGACCAGACGGGTGTTGTGTCTGGCGGGCAACTGCCCAACGATTGATGTTGGATTCTTGTATATATTTCCATCACGCGGTAAACTCTAATTGCGCGATGCAGGATTTATGTGACGTCAGGATTTTTGTGTAACGTCAGGTCTTTGATGCGTAGTTCGTTCGATGTAGATGCCACCACAAAACTATCCTGCGTTCGCGATTTTGGTTCCTAAAACGTAAACAAATATGTGTTTTTGGAAAAATAACTGTAGTACTCATACAAAGTTCAGTTTGTGTTAACATTTTTATGACTTCTTCAATAGTTTTGGCCATTCTGAAATCAACTTAATTGACACTGAAATAAAGTTGACATTTGTTTAAGAGGACATAAATTCAATTGGAAACCAGATTTTTAATATCACACACTTTGTATACTCGACACATGCTAAAAACGTGTCACCAAATGTGATCACTCGTAGTATGAGATTATGTAAAACTACAAGAGGATAGCGACACCGACACGTCTTTGTGCAGTAAGTGGTCATTTGCCGCGAGTCGCGCCGACTAATCGCGTTTGTTGCACGACGACGCAACGTGCCACGTTACAAACACGTTACGGCGACGCAACGTGAATATTATATCGAACGAATATATTATTATAGTTTTCTGCCAACTATAATGAAAAAATGTAACGTGGCACGTTGCGTCATCGTAACGTGAATGTGTTTGAGCACTTAGGTTTGAGTTGAGACGATAATAGTGGGTTCATACTGAGACACGAAACAGTCTAAAGCTAAACGCACATTACAGCCGCAGCGCACCGCATTGCATTTCTTAACCTCACAGTATACACATTGACAACTCACAAACACACGTACACACTCACATACGAATAACATTCAAACACTCTCTTACAACACCATTACAACTAACACAAAGTACAGCACCATGCATACACTATTTTTATATCTATTTTAAACTTAAAAAATGTACCATCATAAATAAAATTGTTAACGGAACGAAGGAGCCTAGATCTCACAACACAGGGTATCCTAGTGTGAGGTCTAGGAGTTCAATCCAATAATGTATAAACTTTTGAAAATAAATGTATTCTTATTCTTATAAACACGGCACTTCAGAGTCAACCTGAGAAGAGGCTAAAATTCTTGCGGTTAACTTTTCGGTGCTGTGGACCGAGGACAGGAACGCCGGTAGGCTTACACTGGAAATTTTGCGGACGCCGAGCCCACCAAAACGAATGAGTAGTGTGGCTTGAAGCCACGCGGGGTCGTCTAGTGCCAGATTTAAAATGGATGTTAAAGTGTTTCGAATAATATGATCGATTTTGTCTAAAAGATTGGGCTGCTTCCATAAAGAAAGAGGAAGAGCGGAGAAAATACATAAAATTTGGACCGAAACAGCAATGTCTGATAAGGGTGAATGCCGAATGTAGATTAATTTTAGAGAGTCTGTCCGAAATATCGTTAAAATGTTTAATTTTTGCCTCGATAAATGGTGAAAAACTATCTTCTAGGATTGGGGAACCTAGGAGGTGCAGTGAACTTTTTTCCAGAACTTTCTACGTCTATTGTATTTTTTTATAATGGATTTCTGCAAAGTCACGCCTGAATCAATTATGTATCTGCAAGTGGTTGAACTGTCAAAATGAAATACATTGTGATTGATCGTGTTTTACGAAATTAGGGTGCTGGGGGCCTAGACAAAATCCCTTATCTGTAACCGTTAACGCCAACGGAAAGATCAAATTGTATGGAGTTGACAGCAGCAGTCACGTAACATCTCTAAAGCTAATGTCAACTCCATACAATTTGATCTTTCTGTTGGCGTTAACACTTACAGAAAAGGGATTTTGTCTATAGGCCCTGTTCTTTTTCACTTACAAGCAAGGTCTTCTGTAAGCTTGGACGCTATTAGGTCTATATTCCTAGAGCAGCATCCTACGTCCCTCATCTTCAGAGAATTTGCCTTTTAGAAATTTTTCCGTAAAGAATGAAGTCTTATAAGGTAGGCAAGTAAAGTATTTTAAATTAAGCTTTTTCTAGACGAAAAGTGTATAGTTTATAAAGGTCAACGTTTCTTAGAAAGTAGGATGCTTTGATAGTGTAGGTCATGTAATAATAATAATAGTCCTCCAGACCGTATTTTCGGCCACGGCGGCCAATCTCAACGGAGACTAGCCTTCGGCGCGGGAGATATTATAGTGCACAAGTGTTTGCGCAGACACAAGTGCACTCTCTCTTCCCTCACCTCGATTCCCGGGTCGGGCAAAGTGTTATTGGATTTTTCCATTAGGAATTTCGTAGTAACAGCCCGGAGTTTGGAAGTTGGCAGTGTGATACCCCCGTGCCTCGGAAAGCACGTTAAGCCATTGGTCCTATGCCTGATCTCTCTCCGGTCGTGTTGGATTGCCGTAGGTCATGTACCCACTGCTGGGACACAGGCCTCCTCACAGTGAGTGGGAGTGGGCCGTACTCCACCACACGGGCTCAGTGCGGGTTGGTAGATGTCACATATCTTCGAATTTTTGGTTCTAGGACACGCCGGTTTCCTCACGATGTTTTCCTTCCCCGTTTTGAGAGCAGTGATGGTGATTAAATAATTTACACACAGTACAGTGCTGCTGGAATCTACTGAACCATACTAGAAAGTGCGGTGCGGCCCGCCTAGTTCATCACTTCATCATCATTAAAGATGACAAAAGTGATGAAGGAAGATCTTTGCGTTGCGTTGCGGCCCGCCTCAATCTACGCTTAACTGGCTTTTGCATGTTGAAATGTATACCTAAGTAAGCAAAATATATGGGACTTCTTACATTTAAGACCTTTTCTTCATCTGCCTAGCCTTTCCCCAACTATATTGGGGTCGGCTTCCAGTCCAACCGGATGCAGTATTTTATATGGAGCGACTGCCTATCTGACCTCCACAACCTAGTAGCTGGGTAATACGACACCCCTTGGTAAGACTGGTTGTCAGACTTTCGGGCTTCTGACGACCCGTAACGACTGTCAAAGATCCACAAATGACAGCCGGGACCAACGGCTTAACGTGCTTTCCGAGGCACGGAGGAGTCTCGGTATGAAAAGATGGTCACCCATCCACAGACCAACCCCGGCAAGCGTAGCTTAACCTGATCGATCGACCCGTGCGGCTGTTATTACTTAGCCACGAAGACCTTTTATGTACCATAATTTATGCAAAATAAAGATATATTCTATTCTTTTCCTAAGACTAGATGTGCCATATTGTCCGTTGTGTTCTATACATTTGTCAATGATTTTAATGTGACACAATACAAAAGTGATCAACGTTTTCGTCAAGTGTTTGTACAATTTAAATTAGTTGTTGTATGCTCGAGTGTCCTCCAAAACACAATGTAGTGGTTGGCGTGACACTCAAGTGGCCACGGAGCGACACTATCAGTGACTAGCCACTGGTAGTTACGCTAATTAGATATTAATAACTGCTGGTAATCAGTAGCCGGGAGGGACCTTATGGTGATGTCCTTCACAAAGGTCGGGTGCATAGTACCTATATTTTCAACCGACACAATATGACGAGTCGGTCTATAGTATGGAAATGTCACCGTAAAACTTAGCTGAAGTGAGGTGTCAGTGTCACTCCACCTGACGTTAGGGATTGACAGCTCATTTCACCTAAGTTTTCACGGTGAGGTGTTTGACAGAATCTATCGGCTGGTGAAATGTCAGCTCATTTCAAGTCCACTTCACCTTAGTTTTCAAGATGAGATTTTTACTGAATAGATAGATCCTGTAGTGCATTCTGCGAAATTATAGGATCTGACAGGTGGCATTCTGTAATTTCTGCCTACCCCAATGGGAAGACGGCTTGAGTTTATGTGAAGAGTACTAGCTTAGAGAGCAAGATTGTGTGAGCGTAGAATATTAATTGTTCAAATTATATTATAAATCTATATTAAGTATATTATTTGTCATCTTATCTCAGAGAAATGTACAGTCGTTCAAAATCAAAATCAAAAGTCATTTATTCAAACTAGGCTGAGAATCAGCACTTTTCGAACGTCAAAATCACATAAGAAAGTCCTCCAAAAACGCCCACCCTTCACCACTTCCTAGTGCTTTAGCTGGGGAGAAGAAGTGGCGCAACAAACTCCTCAGCAGCACAGCTGTCTGTTCAGTTAGAAAAAAAATATTCTATACAAAAGTATGCAAAATCATTTACACAAAACATAAATCGAATTGTCAGCTAGCACACGCTAATATACCAACCAAAAAAAAACGAGAACTATACTCAAGCAGAAATAAAAAGTAAATGTAAACATAAATTAACTAAATAAAAGCCTCCAGGCACAAAGGGCGTGCCCGCCTGCATATAGCTATTTTTAGATGTAACTGGAAGTTATAAATGATAAAATATGACCATTGAAGTAAAATAAATAATATTTATCAATTTTCGAGGCCGCTAGCTAACCACATATTGCAATACAACTCATATAGTAAACATTGTAATGAGTAGATTATGTTAATAATAAATTAAATTAGAAAAGTTTATTTTATCACTGTTTTTCTTAAACAAAAACCTATTCATTTTGAATTAAAACTAAATGCGCCACGCATTTTCACCTGCGTAAGTCTCCGTCCCGTAGGAAAATCGGGATAAAAAGTTTCCTATAAAAAGTACCCAGAACATGGTCTACCCATGTCCCAAATTTCATTCAAATCCCGTCAGCCGTTTTAGCATGAAAGCGTAAGAACAAACAAATTCACTTTCGTATTTATAATATTAGTTAGGATTTGGTTTAATTCCATTCCAATAAGCTTGAATGATGGAATACAACCAGAGTTATTTTTCTATCAGTTGACGTACGATACGGTGTACGACATAAAATGCCCTAGACAAGTGACAATCGCTTCGAAAGCGTGTCGTATTTCAACGACTTTCAACAAGATTGACATATGCTTTTCGATAGCTTATGTCAGTTCATCATCATCTGCCTAGCCTTTTCCCAAACATGTTGGGGTCGGCTTCCAGTCTAACCGGATGCAGCTGAATACCAGTATTTTACATGGAGCGACTGCCTATCTGACCTCCACAACCCAGTAACTGGGTAATACGATACCCCTTGGTAAGACTGGTTGTCAGATTTTCGGGCTTCTGACGGCCCGTAACGACTGCAAAGATCCACAAATGACAGCCGGGACCAACGGCTTAACGTGCGAGTCTCGATATGTAAAGATGGTCACCCATGATGATGATGATAGCTTATGTCAGTCTTATACATTTTTACCTTTTCCACCATCGTTATTGGTGATAGAATGTCACTTTGTCTAGGGCATACGGTCGTCTTTTGCATGTAACCTTTTTAGTATTATAATCGTATTAAAAATAAACCTACTAAATCAAATTATAATACTTCATGCTCCTCTCATATTATTTCATGTAAATTAAAACAATAATAACACACAGTTGCTCGTTTTGTTTACTCCGACCCACGCACGGTTGTAATGTTTATGTAAAAGAAAAATGGCGGATGGAAAATACAATCGACTTTTGAAAAAGTCTATCGGGAAAGCAAATTTTGGGCATTCTTCTTTGCCCCACCAGGGAGTTGACTATCAAGTATTAATGCTATCATTATTCCACTGCGAAAAAAGGATGGTGCTAGCGGCCTTGTATAGCTCCGTCTCTCACTAACACTGGAAAAATGGTGTAATACTGTGCTGGGCGGCTCGGTAGGGCCACGTTGAATAATTCGAAAATACGTAATTTGTTTTTTGTTGCTGTGTTATTTCCCTTTTCGGTATGGTCTGACGTATAGGTACTGTGTGAGTAAATGAATAAAAATACATAACCTCATTTTTTGAAGTCGGTTAAAAACATAGAAAACTTTTTTAAAGAGTGAAAGGTAGCAGGAACCCTCAAATTGTAAAAAGTTTTAATTCTTTGTGAGATGTATGGTCAACTTGACCATGAGTCCGCTGGTATACGTGTCAATGTGATATTTTTTAGTCATTTATTGCTTCGTTAGTTTAACGGTCGTCATCTTTAATGCTGAGCGTAGAATACTTTTTTTTTTGAGGGTGGGAAATCATCAAATGACTTCTCCCGCTCTGGGTGGGCCGGAGGGCGTGTCAGACTTTTACTGAAGCGTTTAAAATCGCTATACAGGCTGGCGTAGATTGGGGCGAGCCGCGCAACGCAAAAGTCTTTCTTCATCAATTTCGTCACCATTAAGATGAAGTTTAGTGATGAACTACACTCTTGGCGAGCCGAACCGCACTTTTTTCTAAATGATTGGCGTGAATCTAGCAGCTCTGTACTTTATGTAAACTATTTCATCACATCACCACTGTCTCTCAAAACGGTGAACGAAAACATGATGAGGAAACCGGCATGTCCTAGAACCAAAAATTTGACGACATGACATGCGACACCTACCAACCTTTACTGGGCCCGCGTGGGTGTGCATTACCCCAGCCCCAGAAAAATAGTCATTTATTCACAATAGTCATTTATTCACAATAAATTGTATCTGAAATTACATGGATTATAAAAGAAAATAAAATTACTGTCAAAAACACGTTAAATATTACACAATGCTTAAATACAACATATTATACAGGAATTTCTTTATAAATCATTAACAGCATACAGACACTTATTCAACAGGAAACTTTTAAGTTGATGTTTAAAAGAGCTTGAGTAGATAGCGCTTTTTATGTCTAGAGACAACTTATTAAATAATTTAACCGATTGATATCTGGGACTGTGCTTCACAATATTCAAATTAGGCTGTATCTTGTAACATTTAATATCTTGTCTACGTGTGTTTTTAACCCCCGACGGAAAAAGAGGGGTGTTATAAGTTTAACGTGTGTATCTGTGTATTTGTCTGCGCCATCGTAGCTGCCAAACGGCTGAACCGATTTTAATTTTTTTGGTTTTGTTTGAAAGGTGACTTGATCGAGAGTGTTCTTAGCTATGATTCAAGAAAATCGGTTCAGCCGTTTGGAAATTATCAGCGCTTTTCTAGTTGATGAATGGATGTGAGCATCTTCCACAGGTCTAATCGATTGGAAATTTAGAATTCGCTTATTTCAATGATATGAAAAGAATATAGTAACCTTGAGCTGATGCTGCAGCATCACCTGGAATTTGCAGGATACCCAACTCCCTCACTTACAAGGCATAATTAATGTATGCCTTCCTATTTTCATTAGCCGTCACCCGACACGACGACGCTTGGATCAAAATATACTAACTTTTATGATATTATTTTTTTTACTTTTTAGACGCTTTGTTTTTGTCGGGGGTTTTTTAAATTTTTAATTTAATTTTTTCTCTAATCTGCCGTTCTTCTGCTGTCTCATATTCATGTGTGTGTACTTAGAAGTACAAATACATAAATGCTCGGCACTGTAAGTATGTTCAGATCTATAAAATGTTCACGGCAACTCTCATTCAGTCATTTAAGTCTTACTCCAGTGTTAGTGCAAGAAAGGAGATGATTCACCGTCCTTAAATTAAGGTAAGGTATAAGGAGTAAAAGTGCCGGCCAAACAAAAAAAAAACTATATTCCGAAAGAGTACGTTGTTACTACAAGCTATTACTTTATTTAGATTACTATTAATTATTTAACTATAAAATATTTTAACACAGTATTTTTCAAAATAGTATAACAGCGCAGCGAATTGCCGTACAGGTTTGGCCCAACAGTGAATATTGAAGAGAATAACATGTTCTAACGGAATATATCATTTTTTTTATTTGGCACTGCCATACTGGGACGCTCATAATTTAGCTCGAAATGAATGATCTCCTTCAAAAATGTGCGCAACAATTCCAGAAACTGGACAACTCTAATTATCTATAAGATTTAAATAACTATTTTGCTAGGGTAACGCAAACGTTTTCGGCATTATTTTTCTGGGGTAAGCCACACACCGTGTGGTGGATTACGGCCCACTCCCTCTCACAGAGTGGAGGCCTGTGTCCCTGCAGTGGGAGAAAACGGGCAGTGGAAGATGAAGACTGTTTGCCAGCCATTTTTAAAACTTTTCTTTTTCTATTGAAATTCTTAACATAAAACTGATACCTACTAAAAATATCGTTGTATGAGAGTCTCGCCTCACACAATATGGCCGACAAATTATATTTGTTCCGAATCTGTTTGTTTAAATCTAATGTTATGTTAGCGTTAAGGAACGCGCCTACTGATATAATATGTTTGAATATGTTTACAATAATATCTATTGGAAAAAGCTGTAGGTACCTAATTTTATTAAAGGGAGGATTATCCATTATCTACAGTATGTTATCTAACAAAGGGTGTTCCCGTTAACTTGCTAACAAATTATATTACAACCAATGTAAAAAAAAAAAATGTTATATTGATATGTTATTCACAAAAAATGTTAAGTTGATACCAAAAGAAACACTCTGTACACGCACACTCGTCACACTTGTCTTTCTCAGTCGTTGAAATACAAGTGTGCATGTACTATATATTATGTTCTATACTATATATTATATGTTCAAAAGTGGATTGTTAATCTCCGAAAGCAATTGAATGTCGTGTCGACTTGACTTACGACCTTCTTCTATAAGTTGTTTCAATACTATATTATATACACGCACACACACTCATTTTGTCTGCAACTGATAGAAGTTTATTATTTCAACCAACATAGTACCTATTGGCTTACTAGCTCAGTGGTCAAATAATGAGCCTTGTGAGGTGCTACTACGGCAACCCAGGATCGAATCTCACCTGCGCTGCGGTTAACTTTTTTATTTTTATAATCACTATTTATTGTTTTGTTAGCTTTTTATAATACCTAGCAGTATTTCCATAATTAAATAGTAAGTATTTGTTTTTTTTTTAAATTACTAGATGTATTTCGATATCATTAGTGTTTTGTCTCGTTCGACTTGGTCACATAAATAATTAAAGTTTTGTAGGTAGTCAGAAAACAAAGTAAAATATTTCGATTTCTGTGAGGTAGACAGATGCAGTTCGTTACGAGTATTCACCTATGCTTAGAACGTTGCTGTTGGTTCGTGATTATTGTGGGTGACGACTGTTATATATATCTATTAGCGGTGTTGTAGTTATTCTTTTCACAATGCAGTCAAATATTAATATTGAAGTGAGGGCAAATATTATTGCGCTGCGTAAAACTGGATGCATTAACAAATACTTATCTAATGAAACCGGACTGAGTGTAAGTGTTATCATTTTAAATATTTCATATTTTACTGAACATAAATCTAAAACAAAGACATTTTTAATCCTTTTACTCAGAAGATATCTAATTAAATAAAGTTTTAAATTCAATATGAGGTCAAAGAAAAGAAAAATATAAATAATTTTGAAGATTATTTACCTATTTCGTGAATGATAAATAATTATTATGTGTAATAAATATAATGTTATTTATTTATGTTTTTTTTTTTCTTTTAATTATGAATAGTAAAGTAAACAATTTTAGTATTTTGCTTAGAGATGTCTAACAGTAGCATTATATTTTATTCTAGAGAAATACTGTGAGTCTGTGGGTTAAACTCAAGATTTACGAGGAAGGCCGGCTAATTCACAAAAACCAGTGACGTCACACGGTAATTTGAAAGATTATTTATTTCAATTAGTGAATGATAAATAATTATTATGTGTAATAAATATAATGTTATTTATGTATTTTTTTCTTAATTATGAATAGTAAACTAAACAATATTTTATTTTAGTATTTTTTTTAGGCATGTCTAACAGTAGGTATTTCATTATTTGTTTTAGAGAAATGCTGTGAGTCTGTGGGTCAAGATATATGAGGAAGATAAAGCCGGTGCTAATTCACAAGGCGCAGTGACGTCACATGGTGATTGAATATGAAACAAATGGTTTCATACCAACGAGACATTTTGCTGAATTATTCAACACGTCATTATTAACCGTTCATCGTGCACTCAACACTGAACTGGCTTACATCATCGAAGACCAACCAGACTTCACCAGACCACCAGACTTCAATTGGGACAATTTAAATGTCTGCTTGACTGTATCGAGAATAATGGGAGTTAGTACAAAAATTAACCGTAATATAAAATGTTTACATTATTTTAATAAGTAGGTAATATTATTATTTAGGGATTAAAATTTGAGGTTTAGTTTCAATCTTCTTTTCGTAAAGAAAATGAATACTTAAGCTATAACCTCAATACCTATTCACTAAAAGCAAATAAAATGTAAAATACATAATGTAAACAAACTGCCCATACTCCTTAAAATCACTTATTTAGTAAGTAAGTAGTTGTTTTACATTTTGAATATATTCTAATATTCTTATTTACTGCTTAAATTCATCGATTATGATCGAAGCTTAATGTTTATGGTAAAATAAATAAATAAGTAAATAATTTAAAACCTTTTTATGTCAAAATAATACAAATTGCATTGATAAAAATATTACCTACTTGAAATCTTTGACAAAATTGTTTCTAAGTTTTTTTACATCTATTTAAATTTCACATCTTACAACAATACTTATTAGTAACGGTTTGTTAACTTTATGTAAAATAAATACCTACTTAGAACGAATAAATATTTTTTATATTTCTTATCAATCAACACGCATTTTTTTTATTCTAAACCCTTTATTGCAATAACAACATTAATAAAAAAGGCAGCAATTCTGAATATTATTATAATTGCAAATAAAAATAAAAATATTTGCAAAAATTTGCGCTGCTCTATTCGAGATTAGAACCCAAGCCATCTGCTTCACAGTCCATCGCAAGACGCTCACTGCTACCAAAACATATTATATTCACTCGAATTAAGCAATCGGATAAACTGGCCAAGGTCACGCGCATGATGCGTGTGTGTGGCCGATCTAGCAAAAGTGTGGGAAGTATATTTTTGTTTCGTTCGTTTAGCATGAGTACGACACGCGGGTATACGTGACGATTGAATATTTCACGACTTATGTTAAAAAAAAGGTTTTTTTTGAGTGGTAATATTTTTTTACCTTGTATGGACGCTATAATATTGCGGGTTAGCGGGAACATACTGTATATACGGCCGTAACTGGCGGATGGGGGGCTTGTGTTAAATATTTCTGTATTTCTCATCGTATATTAGGTGTAAATATACGCGTCCCCATCATGTCTGCAGAGTTTTGCTAACTAATTTTATTTGACCCTGTAGATGGAGGCAGAAAAAACTTCCCGTGGGTGTATGAAGAAGTGTATAATAATATGCTTCTGCCCAACGCCTTCGTCAATTTCGGCGTAAGGTTATGCTAAATAGAAAATTAATGCATATTGGTATCAGGCATCATCTGGAGTTCAATACCACAGAGTAAAATAATATAAATAATAATGTAGACGTGACCGTGACGTCCGGTAATGAAATGTCACAGAGCATTAGTAGTGACGAGCGATGCGCATTTGAACAAGCATCGCAGAGTTTTTGTTCATTACAGGAAACATAAGAAAATTATGTATATCTTAAAATACTGGCCAACTGTGAGTCGGAGCCGCGCATTCAGGGTTTAGTAAAAAGGATAATATAAAAATATTGGGTCACTGTATTTTTATTTGTATGTATTTATATTTGTCTGTGGAAAACCAGTCGACGGACCATTTGAAGGTAACATAACATAACATCACGCCTAGTTTCTCCAAAGGGTTGGGCAGAGTGTGCCTATAGTGCAATGCAATCACAATTCGCCAGTTATGTCTAAGTTCCATGTAATAGGGGGCGAGCCTGTTGCCATCAAACTGGCAGAAATCCAGACTCCGGGCTGCTACTGAGAAATTCTAGTTGGAAAAACCCAATAACACCTTGCCCGACCCGGGAATCGAACCCACGACTTCATGCTCAGCAGTAGCTCTTGCGACGACTAGACTGCAGTCATCTGAAGGTAATTAATTGATCAATCAGCGCTGCATTTATAGACATCTGTAACTCCAAAGGCATCGCAGATATGCATTAGCTTTCCTAATTGGTATTCTTCAATGGTACACCTGTGCCCTGAGGGACTAAGTACGGAAACCAAACCCTTTAACTGGCGAAATGTGGGTGTACAGTCTGTTGTCAACATTATCTAACCCACCCTAAAATCAAACGACTTTGGACCCTCTGCCGGTAACATTAAGGTTTATTTAATTTATATGAGCTTATCAGACAAGTGCTCGAGGACTCGATGAACAAAAATACAATAATAACACAGACACGCAAATTTGATCTTTAACGCGTAACGTTAAGGTAAACCCACCCAACATAGTCGGAGCCACTGGCATTATATATGTTTTTGTTAAGCTATTTTAATCATTATCTCGTTAACATTAAAGTTGAAAACCTTTTAAGTCACGCTACATAATTACAACCCAATCTTTAATTTCGCGTATTCCCAACAAGTCCTTGTGGCTTAGCGGTTTGACGCTGGATTGACGACGAACAGCATGTGGGTTCGAAAACACAGTGCACCTATACATCAGTTTCTTTTTTAATTTGTTTTCATTTCTACAATATTGCTTGCAATATTAAAGAACGACCAATGTGATTTTCGCCTAATAACTAATCTTGTAAACGGGTGGGTAATTTAAAAAACTTTAAGTTCACAGAATTTATATTTACCAAGAATGGTTGAATACGAAGTAAAACATATTTACTTCGTGAGGTAGATCATAAATTCATCTAAGAAACAAAAGTTACACTACGCCTAATAGCAGTGACTGCGCACACACATTTGTAAATCGTTTAACTCGTTAAGTATTTTTAAGCAATTTGTTGTAATAAAGCATCATGTCGCAACTTGACGACTATACCAAACATAAAATAATATTTTTACATGAGCAGAATGTTGGAATTAGAGAGATTGGTCGCCGACTTAATATAGCAGTAAGTGTTTTTTTTATACCTATTTTATTTTATTGATTGTGATAAATGAACGCGTAGTTGGCTATTTTACCATTACATTCACTCCTTACAAGTTACATACACGGTTCCAAAAATGTTTATTTTTGTTTTAGAGAAATACGGTCAGACTATGGCTAAGACGTTATGGAGACAATAGAAATATTCAGCGGATTCGTCCAGGAGCAAAAGCCATCAAGTATAGTCCCGAATTCGAACGCCACCGGGCTATTGTTTCAAGCCACGTTGAAAATCCATTTTTGCCCATTCGTGCGACCGCAATAAACCACAATATATCAGTGGAAACAGTGAGAAGGCATTTACACGCTGCTGGGATAAAGAATTATAAACCGGCACAGAAAATTGCATTGACACCTGCTCATCGTGCAGAAAGGGTCCGTTTTGCCCAGGAATATTTAAATTTTAATTGGGAAGAAAATGTTGTGATCTTCACTGATGAAAAATCATTTAAATCGGACAAAGATGGACGTAAAATCTTATGGCGGAGGAAAGGAGAACGTTACAACGAGAAGTGCTTGCTACCTTGTAGAACTAGCGGTAGAATAACCCTGGGCTACTGGGGCTGAATGTCGTCCATGGGACCTGGTGAATTGGTGGAAGTTGGTGGTAGGTTTAATAGCAGTTTGTATTTCGAGATTCTGCGTGACGTCATGCTGCCGACTGTGCGAATTGCCTATCCAACGTCACATATTTATTTCATGCACGATAACTGCTCCATCCACCGTGCAGGCATTGTGCGGGAATGGTTAGCTGCTCAAGAAGGTGTGACAGTTATTAATTGGCCATCTAAAAGTCCTGATTTGAACCCTATAGAAAATCTATGGGGTCAGATGGTTTTAAATTGGGACACAACGGAAGTGCGAAACAAACACAACTTGGCTGAGGTCGTGACATCGACTTGGGAGCACATGAGAGGCAAAGATTTGTGTTGGAATATGGTGCGCGGTATGCGTAGCCGCTTACAACAAGTTATAGCAGGGGACGGTGCGCCACTCCGCTACTAGTTCATCTAGTAGGTATATTTAAACACACCATGTAAGTAAATGCTCAATGGATTGATTGTTAAACCATTAAAATGTTGCAGATTATGTGGTGATGTTATTGTTATAAATAGATTTTTTCTATTTAAATAACATGTTTATTCACTACATATAGGCAGCTATAAATTTGTAAAGCATTTCACAGATGAATTCATTTTCTCGATAACAAACTTAGCATAAGCATGCCTTTTTTAATGTTTATATGGCATACTATTATAAAAATAACATGTTTATTCACTACATATAGGCAGCTATAAATTTGTAAAGAATTTCACAGATGAATTCATTTTCTCGAGAACAAACTTTTAAGCATAAGCATGCCTTTTTTAATGTTTATATGGCATACTAATATAAAAAGTATATTAATTTGGAAATATATGAGCATTTACTTACTTTATCTTACTTAAGTGTTTTAATGAAATAATAAACATTATAAACTTGCAATTTTTTTGTTTTATTTCTATACAAACTGCCCGTCGTCTGTTAAAGAAATGTAAAAAAGTGTAATAAAATATCTAAATTTAGGCTAAACTTGGTTTCGAACGTAGACAACGATGAACATCGCACTACCTTAGTGACCACAAGACCAACTCAACTCTTATAAGCCGCATTGAAATTTGATCTCAGTTGTAATGCTAGACGCAATATTCTAAAAAAAATTAACCATATAGTATACTATCATAAAGTTTATTCTTGCACAGCACGAGCAGCCATCTTCTCCTCGTGCAAATTATTTTGTATTTTAAATAATCACTCCATAGTAGCATTTGAATACCAGCTTTATAATGAATACGAATATTTATTTTTCAACTACCCACTTATTACAAGTTATGTGAAAATATTACCATTTAAAAAAGTTTATGTTCAGTCTGTAGTTCTTTACAATAATACAAGAAATAGTTTTGGAATATAAATTCTATATTGAAAGCAAAACAATAACTTTGTCGAAGGATTTGATCTCGATACTTGTTTTTCTCAGTCTTATACACAGACTACGAGACCAGAATTACTTAAGCTCAATTATTAAAATAACACTTAACATATTATAACAAATAGTTATAAAATATAACCTAATGCAAACGTTTTAAAGATCAAATTTGCGTGTCTGTATTATTATTGTATTTGTTCATCAAATCCTCGAGCACTTGTCTGATAGGCTCATATAACTTGAATAAACCTTAATGTTACGTGCAGAGGGTCCAAATTCGTTTGATTTTAGGGTGGGTCAGATAATGTTGACAACAGACTGTACTATAGATACACCTCTGCCAACCCTTTGGGGAAATACAGGGCGAGATATTATATTGTTTATGTTATGTTTATGTTATGTTTATGTTATGTTTATGTTATGTTTATGTTATGTTTATGTTATGTTTATGTTATGTTTATGTTATGTTTATGTTATGTTTATGTTATGTTTATGTTATGTTTATGTTATGTTTATGTTATGTTTATGTTATGTTTATGTTATGTTTATGTTATGTTTATGTTATGTTTATGTTATGTTTATGTTATGTTTATGTTATGTTTATGTTATGTATATGTTATGTTTATGTTATGTTTATGTTATGTTTATGTTATGTTTATGTTATGTTATGTTATGTTTATGTTATGTTTATGTTATGTTTATGTCATGTTTATGTCATGTTTATGTTATGTTTATGTTATGTTTATGTTATGTTTATGTTATGTTTATGTTATGTTATGTTTATGTTATGAAATGTTTATGTTATGTTTATGTTATGAAATGTGTTAAGTACGGATCCCCAATGAATACCGCCGACGCCGCGGATCCCTACATGTTTACTCCAAGCGCCTCGAAACTGCAACGGTGCAACCTTTGCGCCACGAGCCGCCGACGCAGCATATTTCAATATTAGAATTAAGTATAGTTTATTACTTTTTATGTCATTCCTATTTCTTACATCGATTAGGTTTCATCAAATTATATTGTAATTTTTATATTTAAATAAATTAGTTATAAAATCATTTCGGTTTTTTTTCGATCCACCGTCTGTAGTATACGTAATTGGCGCAGTCGGTAGGATTCTCGCGGGCCGGTTCGCGAATCGCGTTAGAATCATTCCCATCGATTACAACGATCGCGAGTCACCTGGGCGACTTTCAAGTCCCTCTTCGAGAATCCAGAATCTACGAGCTGCAGAGCCGCGTGGAGAATCCAGACTTCGATTCCTGAAGAAGAGCCAGAGATGAAACTTTTGTGAGTACACGAGAATCTTTCTCGTGTTGCTTCCTTTTAATCCTAGTATCCTAGTTTTATGTCCAAGATTTTTCATCGCGAAAGATCATCCCCTCGGGAACCTGCATCACGACAGGCGCGCCGACATTTGGTAGATAATAGTAGAGAATTAGGTATAGAATCAGATTTAAATCTTAATAGTTTATTTGAACCAAAAATGCCTCACGATCCAGACGTAATTTTCAAGGCCTTACGCCTTGTGCCTGATTTTGACGGAAACCCCAATATACTTACGAGATTTATTAACATCTGTGACCGTATAGTGGCCCAATATGCAAGTGCAGACCCAGGCAGCGAACTAGCCAATCTGTGTCTTTTGAACGGCATTTTAAATAAGATCACAGGGCCCGCAGCAGCCACCATAAATTCGAATGGCATTCCTGAGACTTGGGTAGGTATTAGATCCGCTCTTGTTAATAACTTCTCTGATCAAAGAGATGAAACAGCTTTATACAACGACCTCTTCTTGGCTTCACAGGGAAATAAGACACCCCAAGAGTTTTACGACCATTGCCAGACGTTATTCAGTACTATCATGACTTACGTGACTTTACACGAAAATCTGCAAACTACTATCGAAGCAAAACGGGTTCTGTATAAAAAAGTTACAATGCAAGCTTTCGTGCGTGGACTAAAAGAACCGTTAGGATCGCGTATTAGATGCATGCGTCCGGAGACTATAGAAAAAGCCTTGGAATTTGTGCAAGAGGAGTTAAACATAATATACTTGCAACAACGTAACGGCACCCCAAATCCCCAAGCCGTTCAGAGCGCACCTAAACTTTTGTATAAACCTGCTGTACCGAATAATCCATTTAATATTCCGCGACACCCAGTACCTAACTGGCCTGCTCCTGTAGGACAGCGTGGTAATCAACCCCCGCCTCAGCCTTTTAAATTCAGCGTACCAGGCCAACCACAAAACCGAATGCCAACCCGTACTCAACAAGTGTTCCGTGCACTGCCACCGAATTACCATCCACAGAGCAATGTCTTTAGGTTTCAACCTAGAAATAATCCACCACAAAATTCGGGTCCGAAACCCATGAGCGGCGTTCAACACGTTGCACCGAAACCATTACCCTTGGTATCCGGGCATGACTGGCAACGAAACGGTAACCCACCACCAACTAACTATTTTAAAACGCGTGAGTTAAATATGAGTGAACTTGCTCTGCCTGATAATACTTATTATTCTGCTGCTGACTGTTACTATGAGCCAGTATACGACTACTATACGGACGGTAATGACTTGTACGTTGTTTGTGACGCTGACTACAACACCGGTATGACTGACTGCAATATAGGTCCTGAAAACCAGGTATTAGGTGAAATAGAGCCACAGCCAGGCCCTAGCGGATCAACTCAGACCCAGAACCAAAATTTTCAGACGGACAAGAAATCCAAAGAACAAACATAGACCTTAATTTACAGACCCAGAGACAGTTACCCTATATAGAAATTTCTTGCCCCCCTCTAAAATTTCTGATTGACACTGGCGCTAACCAGTCATTTATTAGCCCTGAAGCTGTACAAAAATTCTTTAATGACTATCCCTTGAACTATGACCCTTTTGAAGTTACAAATGTTCACGGTGTAAGTAGAAACGATTATTCCATTACATTACCATGTTTTAGCGAATTTAATGAGACAGACAGCATAAAATTATTTGTATACCGTTTTCACGACTACTTTGATGGACTAATAGGGTTAGACTTATTGTCCAAATGGGAGGCTAAAATAGATTTAAAAGATTTCCAATTAATAACGCGGACTGCTACAAATCAGATCAAAGTTTATAATTCACGTAATATTAATTTATATGAGGATATTATTCCGGCTAATAGTTCTAAATTAATTAAAATACCAATAAATGCCGCGGATGGCGAAGTTTTAATAAGCGAACAGGTTATCTGTAACTGCGTTATACATGAGTGCCTCACCACTGTTGTTAACAGCCGTGGTTATGTAGAACTGGAAAATCCAACTTCCAACGACGTCATATTTTCGTTAGACCAACCAACACGTGCAGAACTATTCAATGCTAAGTGCACGCCAGTTACCCAATCGGATCGCGCAAGTGACGTACTATCGCGTTTGCGTACAGACCATCTTAATCCGGAAGAAAAAGCCAATCTCTTAGCATTATGCTCTCGCTATACTGACGTATTTTACATCGACGGAGAACCACTGACATTCACTAACAAAATTAAACATCGTATACGAACAACAGATGAAGTTCCCGTCTATTCTAAGAGTTATCGGTACCCTTTTGTTCACCGGGAAGAAGTTAGGAACCAAATCACCAAGATGCTGGATCAAGGTATAATCAGACCCTCTGATTCCGCTTGGAGCTCACCCATATGGGTCGTGCCAAAGAAAATCGATGCTTCGGGAAAGCAAAAATGGCGTCTTGTAGTTGATTTCCGTAAACTTAACGAAAAGACAATAGATGACAAGTACCCCATACCAAATATTAGTGACGTCCTTGATAAATTAGGTAAGTGCCAATATTTTACGACCTTAGATTTGGCAAGTGGATTCTACCAAGTAGAAATGGACCCTCAAGACATTCAGAAAACCGCATTCAACGTGGAACACGGGCACTTTGAGTTCCTTCGAATGCCCATGGGACTAAAGAACTCACCGTCCACTTTCCAACGTGTTATGGACAATGTTCTAAGAGGCCTTCAGAATAACATCTGTCTCGTATATCTAGACGACATCATTATCTATAGTACCTCTCTTCAAGAGCACATGGATAATCTGGAAAAGGTCCTCCAAAGACTCAGAGATTCCAACTTTAAAATCCAGATGGATAAGTCTGAGTTCCTTAAACTTGAGACCGCTTATCTAGGACATGTAATTAGTAGGGATGGCATCAAGCCAAACCCTGACAAGATCTCAGCAATCCAGAAATACCCGATTCCAAAGACCCCCAAAGAAATCAAGCAATTTTTAGGACTCTTAGGTTATTACCGAAAATTCATTCCCGATTTTGCCCGAATTACAAAACCTCTTACTCAATGCTTAAAAAAGAGTAGTAAAATCACTCTTAACCCCGAATACGTTCATGCCTTTGAAACCTGTAAGACCTTATTAACTAATGACCCTATTCTACAATACCCAGACTTCAAAAAAGAATTCAACCTCACAACAGATGCTTCCAACTTTGCTATCGGAGCCGTGTTATCACAAGGGCTTATAGGCTCTGATAAACCCGTATGCTACGCTTCTCGAACACTTAACGAAAGCGAGCTAAATTATAGTACCATCGAGAAAGAGTTGTTAGCCATAGTCTGGGCCACGAAATATTTCAGACCTTATCTCTTCGGTAGAAAATTTAAAGTACTGACTGACCACAAACCCTTACAATGGATGATGAGCTTGAAAGAGCCCAACTCACGACTGACTAGATGGAGACTCAGACTAAGCGAATATGACTTTACTGTAGTGTATAAGAAGGGAAAATGCAACACAAATGCTGACGCCCTATCTCGCATAGAAATCCATAATGAGGAAACCGATGAGATTACATCATTAATAGAAAACATCAAAAGCCTCAGATCAATGATCAACAACCCAACGGAGGCTTCACCTCCAGCAGTAAATCCCTCGACTGATACTGAGACACTGACGGAAAATAACGACGACCTTAGATCAATGACAAATAACCCATCGGAGGCACCACCTCCACTGACAAACTCTTCGACTGACACTGTCCATACTAGTAATGAACATCCTATACTAGAAATCCCCATCACAGATGAACCTCTCAACAAATTCCACAGACAAATACACTTTACTATAGTAGGTGACATAAAACGCCGACCGACAGTAACTAAACCATTTGAAAATCATACTAGAATCGCAGTTCAACTTTCAGAATCTAACTTAGAGAACGATGTCATCAATGCCATAAAAGAATATGTGAATCCTAAAGTCAAAACAGCCATCCTGATTAACCCACCTTTAGCTATGTACACCATTATACCTATCATTCAAGAAAAATTTAGAAGCTCCTCACTAAATCTTGTATTAGCTAAAACAGAACTTGAGAACGTAAAAGAATACCTTAGACAACAAGACATTATCCGACACTATCACGACGGTAAGACGAACCACCGGGGAATAAACGAATGTCACTTAGCTTTATCTCGAAAGTATTACTGGCCAAAGATGAAGGATCAAATCACCAAGTTCATAAATGAATGTACCATCTGTGGTCAAGCCAAATATGACAGAAACCCAATTAGACCCCAATTTAACATTGTACCACCAGCTACCAAACCACTTGAAATCATTCACATGGACCTCTTTACAGTTCAGAACGAAAAGTACATAACCTTCATAGATGTCTTTACGAAATACGCTCAAGCGTATCATCTTCGAGACGGTACCGCCATAAGCATAATTCAAGCACTATTACGTTTTTCCACCCACCATGGACTGCCTATGACAATCATCACCGATAATGGAACTGAGTTTACGAATCAACTCTTTTCTGAATTCGTACGCCTTCACAAAATTACTCACCATAAAATACTACCTCATAGCCCAAATGATAATGGCAACATTGAACGATTTCATCTGACCTTATTGGAGCACATTAGGATCCTAAAACTACAGAATAAATATGAACCAATAGTTAACCTTATGCCATACGCCATTATAGCGTACAACAGCTCCATCCACAGTTTTACGAAATAAAGACCGTTTGACCTATTGACCGGACATTTTGACCCTAGAGACCCTACAGACGTAGACTTGACTGAACACATCTTACAGCAGTACGCGCAGAATCATAGGCAACAGATGAAGCAAGTTTATGAGATTATCAATGAAACATCTCTTGCAAATCGCACCGCCCTAATTAATAACAGAAATAAAACCCGCGAACCCGAAGTAGAATATACCCCTCAGCAACAAGTTTTTGTTAAGAACCCCTTTGCCAGTCGACAAAAAGCTGCACCACGTTACACACAAGATACAGTACTCGCTGATCTACCTATACACATATATACTTCAAAGAAACGAGGCCCCATAGCCAAAGCCCGTTTGAAACGTGTACCTAAATCGAAACAATTGTTACAGAATCCTGATGCTACTGACAATACATGCGACTCATCCACAGGAGATAAGACTTGAGACTCTAGCCGATGGACCGGGAGTTTTACCATACCAACTAGGACCGACTAGACTAACCACCCATTACCACTCATTCATACAATACATACAGTTAACCGATATCGAAAATAAGATAAATTCAGTACAGATGCAACTAAAGACTTTTAAAACTAAACTTTCAAACGAGACTTACCTTCTTTACGAATACCAGATTGACTATCTCACTAACAAACTCAATAAAGTCTTGCAACAGGTAGAATCTCTGGAACCTGTAAGAGTCAAAAGAGGTCTTGTAGATAGCCTTGGGTCAGTAATAAAGAGTATTACTGGCAACTTAGATTACCTAGATGCCCTGAAATATGACGACGCCATTAAAACCTTACAAGATAATGAAAATAAGATCGTATCAGAATTTAACAATCACATCAGCTTGAGTAAGGAATGGATGTCCCAGCATGGAAAAATTTTAGAACAAATTACAAAGAATCAAAAAAAAGTCAATGCAACCCTAGAACTACTTCTAGAAAAAAATGCCTACACAGATTACAGCCTAATTAAGTTTGCAAAATTCGCCCAAATTTTAGGTATCATAACTAAAAATGTAGAAGATTTAATGCTAGAGATAATCAGATTAGAAAATATAATGGCCTTCATACGTGCATCCAGCACTCATCATTCCATGATTGATATAGGAGTGTTAAAATCTATGATAGATCGATTAAAATCAATATATAACGAAGAACAAATCTTAAATCTAGAGTTACGAGAATATTATAATCTTATAAAACCAGGTTCCTACTTTATTGAGGAAAGAATAGTTATAATATATAGTTTCCCTATAGTCTCTAATGAACTTTACTATTTATACAAACTTTCTATAGTTCCTAATAAGAAGCAACTTTCCCTCATTCCTCCCTCTCCCTATATAGCAACAAACGAGAAATCATTCGTGTACATAGAGGCTGAATGCCCGAAGTACGGTAATATCCATCTCTGTGAAAAGAAGACAAGTCATCAGATCCGGACGAAGCCTGATTGCATTCAAGAGCTCACCATAAACCAAAATCTAGAAGATACCTGTCATTTCACCAAGATTTCACTCTCCAAACAAGCCGTAGAAAAACTGGATGACCAACACTACGTTATCTCACTGCCACAACCTACTAAAGTACAGCTAGCCTGCGGCAGAAAAGACTTCAATACTCTTCAAGGAAGTTATCTCGTCACCATACCCCTGGACTGCTATCTAGAAACACCAGAATTTACTATCATCAACGACAGCAACGAGATAAAGGGACATCCACTAACACTATCAAAAATCCCTTACAACGAAATTAACCATACATCAGATTCCACTCACATCATTGGTTTCAACTCAGTCAACCTGGAAGAACTCCACAGCATCCAGAACAAATTACTAATGGAAAGCCCTATCCAGATCGACAAAACTCAATCGGTTGTCTTATACCACACAACCATACCATTCTACATCATAGTACTTTGCGCAACCATACTCATCATTCTGGTAATAAGTCGCAGATACAAATGCTGGAATATCAGAGCTGATGCTGAAAAGAACCAACAGACCATTAAGACCCACACCTACGAAGACGTAATCAGAAAACGAGAAGAAGTTCCCGCAACATTTTCTCTTAATATGAGCAAATAGTTGCTATTCTACGGGTGGAGGTGTTAAGTACGGATCCCCAATGAATACCGCCGACGCCGCGGATCCCTACATGTTTACTCCAAGCGCCTCGAAACTGCAACGGTGCAACCTTTGCGCCACGAGCCGCCGACGCAGCATATTTCAATATTAGAATTAAGTATAGTTTATTACTTTTTATGTCATTCCTATTTCTTACATCGATTAGGTTTCATCAAATTATATTGTAATTTTTATATTTAAATAAATTAGTTATAAAATCATTTCGGTTTTTTTTCGATCCACCGTCTGTAGTATACGTAATTAATGTTATGTTATGTTTATGTTATTATTTATTTATATACAACTCTTTAGATATATCTTTTCAGGTTGCCTTTATGCGATAGTTAAGTACACTAATATCAGTAAAATAAAACAAACACAATACCTAAAAGTGGTGGTGGTGTTACGTTTATGTCAGATTATGTTATGTTATGGGATCATAAAGTTCTGCAGGTAGGTATCCTTCGAACCGGAATACAGTAATGTTTGGCGGCGGAAATAGGTATGGCACTAGTAGTTCCGCGGCTTCTTAACAAACTAACTCTTGATGTGGTACAATCTATTATTATCGTCGCGTTTTGACAAGCTTTTCCCTGTGTGTCATGTAGCCCGGGGCTAATTTAAGCAAAATAATATACAATTTATCTTCCCAGAGACACATTATTTAGATTCAATTACAACTGTGACAGATTAGCTAGTACGTATTCCTCTAAAATAATGTTAGATCGAGTAACCGCGGCGGCCCAACTAGATAAACATAATAAACTAATATAACACAAATTCTAGTTGCATTTTTAGGGCTGTAACTTTGTATGCGTAAAAGGCAGCCACTTTAAATTTTTACAGTGTAGGTACTAAAGGTAACATTAAAAAATAAGTTTTTAATTTTTTGTGGTACAAACGAACTAAAAAGTAGAAAAAATACAATGTCGAAAAAATAAAATTGTCATTGCAGTCGGGGACGTTACACTAAAAAATGCAGCACGCGTAGAAACGGGTTTTCTACGGGTTTTGTCGACCGAAGAATAGACAAAAAGATAGATTGTGATTGTTTATCTGTAATTTTGTCTGTTCTTCCGTCGACAAAACCTGTTTCTATTCTGGTCATGCTAAACGTGCTGAACGGTCCCCTGACTGCAATGCCAATTTTTATTTTAAGTATACATTTTAGTGACAAGGTTTTAAAACTATTTTTTTTTCACATTTGTAAATGGAGCCATAATGTCGCTATATTGTTTTTTTTTTTCTATGGGTGATGTAAGGATGTCATGGTAGAATAAAGAAACTCACATACATAGATACATGGACCCTGAAAATATTACCCGCACTCCTTTTTTGGGCAGTCGTGTAATGTAGTGAAAATTCTGGTAGCGCCTACCCCATATAGATTCCGGTACTACAGTATACTCTTTCTTCCTTACTAATGAAATTATTATACATCAGGTGACAGTCACACACCTGTGTCAGTTACACACCTATTATTTCTCTCTTTCAGTCGTTAGTAATTTTACTTTCGAAAGAAGAAGACAAAGTATTGTGTACCTAACTATACAGACGCTATACAACGTTTATTAGTAAGCAGGTTTTTATTCAAAGTTAAAACTATGCTAACAGCATGTACCGGTTCTATATACTTACCTTATGACAGATCATATTGTACCACACTTACTTCTCTCTCTGTGCTAATCAGATACGACTGTCACTTTGCCAGCTGCGACTGTTCGAGTCCCATTCACTAATGTATGAGGAATACATCGCTCACAGTAACGCATCGGTTAGAAGACTCCACTTGACATCACAATACGTCTTACATGAAATCAGATTACATAATATCACGCTTGTATGTACAGGCGGTCAGCAGGTCTACAGTCCACAGTTTCTCACGATTTTTCGTCGGTAATAATACGTCTCATGTAGTAAGGTTGAGACTGTGGCGGTATCTTCATCGCCACATGCGAACTACGTTACACAAAAATCCTGACGTCACATAAATCCTGCATCGCGCAATTAGAGTTTACAGCACGATGGACAACAATACAAAACAAACAATACAAATGGATGGATACAAGAATCCAAAAGATCAATCGCTGGGCAGTAGCCCACCAGACACAACACCCGTCTCGTCGGAGGATCCTCCCTTCTCTATGGTGGACGAGTGAACTTTATACCTGTTCCTCATACCCCTAAAAGCTTATTGCCATCAACCGGTCACAAAACTAGGCTTTGGGCTGTGACAAAGATTTTTCTGATGGAAAAAACTCAGTACACAACCTAGGGAGCGAACCCAGGACCTGAAATTATAAACATACATAAGGGTACGCGCATATTTCCTTATACTTACTCTGTTGTTTAATATTAGCATTTTTGCGACAATATATTTAGTAGGTATAAAAATACTTAAAAAAATTCTGCTGCATCCGGTTAGACTGGAAGCCGAAGCCGACCCTAACTTGGTTGGGAAAAGGCTAGGCAGATGATGATGATAATATGTAGTAGGTTTATAAAACATTAATAAAAAAACATATTTACTTTTTACAAGATAATATTTACATAATTTGAAAACTTACAGCCAAAAAACAAGAATATGTACAAGTATACAGTGTGTAAGGGTAAACACTCTTGTCATTCGAACCATGGGTAGTTGACTTAAATATAAAAATAAATGACCGAACACAACAAAAAAAAACGTCATTTTCATTAAAAGATTTTAAAAAGTTTCTATCCGACACCGTGCTCTCTAGCGAAACAGCTGACTGACTGAGGGAGGGGTTGCGCTCGCGGCCGGTCAGGTCACATCCCGCACCCCCCGCCCGTGTTGAGACGCAAGTTCGTTGCCCTAGCGCATAGGGCAACGAACTTGCGTCTCTTGTGGTAGAATGTTGATTAAAAAAAAAGAAAAAGAAAGTTGTAATTTTCCATTGATTTTACGTTCTATAAATGAAACCAAACCACTGGTTGCAAGGATAACGGTGTTTACCCTAACACCCTGTATAAAAACAGAGAGGACATAATCATAGGGCATTAAAACTTCTTCCGCATCACTGACAACTGCAGTCAACAGAGAGTCTACCAACCGCTTGGTGATGGTGAGTGGGCACTCGGATCCATGGCCCCCATGGTGCCATGGCCCTAGTGTTCCTTTTTTTTTAAATAGAATATTCATTTTTTGCTCAGAATACAGGTATTTAGGTACAATAAGGCGGTTACAATATTAGTAAAGAATCCTTGTACACACGGCTACACATCAAGCTATACATTTCCAGTTTATGCTGATCTCGCATTGTAGAGGAGGTCCGTACAATGCGAGGTCAGCTCATACTGGAAATGTATAGCTTGATGTGTAGTCGTGTGTACATTCTGCCATTTTGGCATGCAAACATTGATGCAGTTCATCATTTAACTTAAAAACATAGATTCACCCCAATACTAAAAAGATTACTTTCATCTTTAAAAAGATAGTTCCCTTCCCACGCAGAGAACTTATTTAAAGTTAAGTATTTATTTTGAAATAAAAAAAAAATATTTTTAGAATTCGTGTATCAATCAAACAGTTTGTCTAAACACTGTGTATTGTGTCCACTGTCCGTTTGTCTTTGCCTCTTCTGTCAACAGTGACCCTGAAGGAGAGGGGGGCAGGGGGGTGACTGTCAAAACAAGAGGATAATAATTGTTTTAGCGCACAATGCTAGGCTCGGGGCGTTTGTCCGCCGGCTGCGTGTCACACCGAACGCGAATCTTGCAAAGATAATTGCCTACTTTTAACAATGTGGCTTGTATAAGGTGACTGGTATTTAGTGACCGATACTTAAACACATGACTTTACTCATCATTATGAACAAATTTTACTATCAGTTCCATTGATTTGTTTTTGAAGTTCAAAAGTGCTTCTACTGTGCTTACGTGAAATAAATTATTCGACTTTGACTTTGGAAACAAACCTGAAATCGCGAAAAAAAAACAGCTGTTCCCTCCATTTATGTTCGCATATAACTCGTCAAAATGTAGGGAACAGCTGATTTTTGATCAAACAAAACAAACCAAACAAAATCGAAGACATGTGACAGCTACCAACTTGACACTACAAGCAATTGCAGCCCAATTTATTTTCTTTCTTTTTTCTCTTCCACTCTGAAGAGAGGAGGCCTGTGTCCCAGCTGCTGATAATATGCTGATTAAGCTACCTCTTTTTTTTTTTGAGATTGGGCATTCATCAAATGACTTCTGCCGCTCTGGGCAGAGCGAGAGGGCGTGTCAGACTTTTACTGACTAAAATCCACCCGTGTTCCTTCAGTTGTTTGTTGCCAAGCGCCCCGGTATCCCTTTCGGACTTTCCTGCAGTGACTACCAGCGACTACCTGACCAAGCTCTATTTAGTTTGTTATCTCTATTTGACAAAAGATTACACTTCGGTGTGAGTGCGAGCCTGTTCATCTGTCAGTACTTCACGAATCAAAATAGTGCCTTCTTTGTGTATATTATTTGTCCAGACGCTCTGTTTGTCGACGACTTGACGTATAGCCTCGAGCTGAGAAAGTCTTCAAGGCATAATCAACTGGGTACAAATCCAGACTAAAAACTGTCAAAGTGAAAAATAACTCATTTTATTACTTATTATTATGCCCGACTGAGAAGAGAACCCAGGACCTCAAGCCTTAGGCCTAATTTACGGAGATGCGGGATGCGCGCAGCGTGGCGTCTCGCGGTGCGTCGGACGTTTTTAGGGTTCTGTACCCAAAGGGGACCCTATTACTAAGACTCTGCTGTCTGTCCGTCTGTTACCAGGCTGTATCTCATGAACCTCAATAGTTGAAATTTTCACAGATGATGTATTTCTGTTGCCGCTATAACAAAAAATACTAAAAAAAACAGAATAAAATAAATATTTGCGGGGCTCCCATAAAACAAACGTGATTTTTTTACCGTTTTTATTTTTCTCGCACGTGTGGCGGCGCGTGAAGCGGCACTTATCATCGCACGCTTAAACACAACTGTGGGTAATTAAATCAATTGCACTTTATTGTGTGAGTCGCTTTTTATTTAAATGATTTTGCGGAGTGGATCATCTGTCATGTATTTATCTGTGGTAATACTTAGTCACAGAAACAGGTTCAAAACCCAGACATTCATATAAAAAGTATCCGTTCAATATATGTAACTATGTTGTTCTTCCACTCATTCATTCAATCACTCTTTTCATTCGCGTTTTCCTCATTCAATTGTACTTACCGTTTTTCCTAGTACTAGGAACTTGTGGAGACATTATTAGTTACTAGTAAGAATATTAAAGTAAATTAAAATTCTCCGAACATCCCATTAAAGGTATTGATCGTTTATAAATAAGGAAGGAATTTTCAATGCATCTGTGGAGATATAGGCGCATGAACGCAGAAGGTTTACTTAAAAGTTGTATTTTAAAGCGACTTTGAGGAGACTGACTTTGTAACATTTGTTGGACTTTATGTATTTATAGAGTTTTTGTAGCGCGCAGTAGTCAGTGCAGCGATTCGAGCCGCTCGGTGCGAGCGCCGGACGAGACTCGGGAACTTCTCAAACTTTGTAACGTCGCAAATGACTGTCAAATATTTACCTATTTTGATTATTTTGGCAATAATACTGTATGGAACTATGAAATAATAATATGTAATAGAACTAACTTACTAGAATATTAATAATGAATTGCAATTATAACACTGAATTTAAGTTGTAACCGGTTTTAGGTGTAAAAAAGGCATTTGGAAAGTTTCTAAATCCTTTTTATACAACTAAAACTAAATATTCGGTGTTACGATATTATTTAATGCATTTCATAATCAATATTTTAGTCCACTATCCATATTTCATGTTTCCCTATTGTAATATTGCCAAATTAATCAAAACAGCGAAATATTTGGCATCTATTTGCGACGTTGCCCACTTTCAGAATAAACTCGTCCTGGCAGTCATTTGTCATTTTGACAGTTGTTACGGGTCGTCAGAAGCCCAAAAGTCTGACAACCAGTCTTACCAAGGGTTATCGTGTTAACCAGTAACTAGTTTGTGGAGGTCAGATAGGCAATCGCTCCATGTATAATACTGGTACTCAGCTGCATCCGGTTAGACTGGAAGCCGACCCCAATACAGTTGGGAAAAAGGCTAGGCACAGTGAGTGTCTCGTTCAGGGTTCGGAACCCAGGACCCCACATTCAACGACACACAACTGCTACCAATAGTCCATTGGAGCAGTATTGTTTGTTAGTGGTACTTCTTATATAACTGTCATATGCCCCATACAGGTGCAGGCCGGGGCGCTGTGGGCTGATAGCACAGTCATAGGGCTTCGGTCCTCGGTGCCTCGCTAATGAGATGCAGGCATTAGGTAATACTTACTTACGATAAAATAAAAAATACCGCATTTAAATTTAAACGCAGTTTTCAAGGCTCATTCTGAAAAAAAATATATAATCGATAATTTATTGACCTTAAAAACTGCTATGCTAATTTTATTTTACTGAGTGGTACAGAAAAAGACCAGGCAAGTGCCATTCAGACTCGTGCACGACGGGTTCCGTACCATTATCTATAAAAACGGCAAAAAATCATGTCTGTTGTATGGTAGTCCCTTTAAATATTTATTTTATTCTGTTTTTTAGTATTTGTTGTTATAGCGGCAACAGAAATACATGATCTGTGAAAGTTTCAACGGTCTAACTATCACGGTTCATGAGGTAAAGCCTGGTGACAGACGGACGGATAACGGAGTCTTAGTAATAGGGTCCCGTTTTACCTTTTAGGTACGGAACCCTAAAAACCGCCTGTTCGTCCGGTTCTGTACTTTCTGCGTCCAGCGGATTCCTGCGGCCTTCACAAGGTCATCGGTCCACCTTGTGGGGGACCTTCTAACGCTAAACGTAGAGTAGCAAATAGCTCAACTCTATCGATTAATTTGTTCATCTTATATTTAAAAATGAATGAAATAAAATGTCAAATTACTAGAAAATGGTTGACATTTTCATAGGAGTCTAGACCCCCTGCCGCGACGTGAAGCGACACGACGCTGCGCGCACTTTTTAACAATTATCGAACTTATTTTCTTCACGAAAAGAGTACAGTGCGAGAGTTGACACGTGTCAAGGTAAGCTGAGATGCGCGGCGCTGCGCAGCGCGTGTACCTTATTGTGTAGTAAATAAATTCGATTCGATCGAGTTCGACGCGTCGCGACGCGTCTCGGTGTGAACTGACCCTTATGAGGTCATTTGGTTGTAAATTACCTCTTCTACATCCCGTTAATGAATTGCCGACATATTACCAACTAGCTGCGCCCCGCGGTTTCACCCGCGTAAGTCTCGATCCCGTGGGAATATCGGGATAAAAAGTATCCTATATGATAATCCAGGTTATAAACTATCTGTTTGCCAAATTTCATCCAAATCTATTCAGCCGTTTTTGCGTGGTTGAGTAACAAACATCCAAACACACAAACACACAAACTTTCACATTTATAATATTAATATCGGGATAAAAAGTATCCTATATGATAATCCAGGTTATAAACTATCTGTTTGCCAAATTTCATCCAAATCTATTCAGCCGTTTTTGCGTGATTGAGTAACAAATATCCAAACACACAAACACACAAACTTTCACATTTATAATATTAGTAGGACTAGCTGTAGCCCGCGACTTAGTCTGCGCTCCAGGATGAAAAGTAGCATGTGCGTTCATCCAAATCCGTCTCGCTCTCACTTTCGCATTTATAATATTAGTTAGGATAACTTTGTCTATCTCACTCTCTAACCTCATACTTGTCTAATGGCACATTTTCAGTCGATAACTCGGTCGGCCAGGGTTGCGGGTTAGTCCGAAAGGGATACTGGGACCTTGGCAACAGGTAACTGAAGGAACACGGGTGGGTTTTAGTCTGTAAAAGTCTGACACGCCCTTCCGCTCCGCCCAGAGCGGGAGAAGTCATGGGATGATTGCCCAATCTACGGGGAATCCTCGTAGCGGGCGAAACCATTTGTCGGTCAAAAACGTGCGTATACTCACACTGAAAATGAGCCTTCAAAGCAACTACCAAACGTGCAGTGCAGGTCCTCTGTATACCGAAATCGTTCCCTATCGACTAATGAAAACGGTTTCCCGCGTACGGGCCCTGTCGCATGCTTTACAGAAATCTCCACCACTTCACATGCAGCCTATTGACTAATGAAACCGGTTTCCTGCATTTGGGCCTGCGAATCGACCAATGAAAATTAACCTTTAAAAGCTAAGCTCGTTGTGTCGGGTTCTGTAGGGAAAGGAGCGCACATAGTATACAAGTAGGTACTAGTAATTTATAAATATGAAGAGGTTTGTTGTGAGGGGGGTACGTTTAATTAAACGCCCAGTAAACGATCTTTGTTTTGTCTTTGTTGGTCTAACTTCACGTTTTCTGTAGTAGTAGTTATTAGACTGTTTGATAAACGCGTCAAGCAAAGTTGCATACTATCAAATAATTTGAAAAACAATTTGCACGATCAAACGACAATCAAATTATTTGTCTACTATCTACAGTGCGCTTTATATTGGCTCCCAGACGCTTATATCTGTGTTACGTCTTTTTCGAATCCATTGCTTCATAAGTTTGAAAAATAAATCTTCTCAACAACGTAAATAGCGCAATGAATGTTGTTGAACTGTCAAAATGAAACAGATTAGTCGTAATCGATTACAAAAATAAGTTACGCAACTAGATAACACAGCACTCGGCCACTGTAGGGAGAGGATTCAAAAGTACTAGGAGGTAATAAATAAGAAGACATTCATTGTGAGCGTACGTTTATATTCACTGATCGTGCTCGAGTAGACAGCGGCGGTCTTACATAGCTTACAACTAGCTATTACAATATATTAATTTATTACTAAATACATTGGCATCAGCGACTTGCACACACAGTACAATATGACATGGTTTAAATAGATCTCCTGCACATTTATGCAAACTTGGTACATTTTTGGTTACACTTATATAAAAATGATTTTAATCTGTTTACTGGTACCTACTTAAATTCTTTAAAAATTGATTATTATGCATTTTAAAGCTACACACTGTATTATAACGTATACTTCTTTACATTATTATAAAACAAAGCCCTCCGCCGCGTCTGTCTGTCGTCCTGTTCGCGATAAACTCAAAAACTACTGCACCGATTTTCATGCTGTTTTAAGCAATAGATAGAGTGGTTCTCGAGGGAGGTTTTAGTATATAATAACCGACATCTACACGGGCGATGGGCATCAACTAGTTACAAATAAAAGATATGGTTCACACTATGTTTGCAATTAATCAACTTCGAGTCAGTTTTAAGTACGTATTGACAACAAAAACAGTGATTCTCAACGCTGATCCTACATAAAATTAAATCATAATGTATGAACATTTAAATACTAACACAATATAACATCACTCCTTATTTCCCCGAAGGGTTGGGCAGAGATGTACCTATAGTACACCCACATTTCGGCAGTTATGTTTAAGGTCATCTAAATACTGTGCCAGTGTAATAAACATGCATAAGCATGCATAATCAGCCTATAATGTTCCCACTGCTGGGACACAGGCCTCCTATCTTCGAGAGGGAGTGGGCCGTAATCCACCACGCGGACCCAGTGCGGGTTGGTAGATGTCACATGTCTTCGAATTTTTGGTTCCAGGACATGCCGGTTTCCTCACGATATTTTCCTTCCCCGTTTTGAGAGCAGTGGTGATGAATTTATTTACACAAAGTAAAGCGCCTGTCAGGGTTCGAACCCACGACGTACGACTCTTAAGTCGGGGCCTAACTAGGCCACCACTGCTAATAAACATAAACATAATTTACATAAAATTAACATGGGTTTCAGACGCACTTAAATACAGCATGCTCAAAATTGTGTAGTAAGCAGTCATATCTACACTCGCGACAATCTAAGAAGTCCGTTTTGACGTTTCGTTGTCGTACATATAATAAAACGTTATGCTTTGAGAATCAGTTTTAAGCAATGTAGATAAGTCGTCGATTACAAACTCTCTAAATAATTATGTTCAATCGATGTCTCGAGAATCAGTTTATAAGAAACCAATTTTTTTTTTTCATCGTTACATAAAGCATTTTTATAGCTGTCAAAAGGGACTTCTTAGACTGTCGCGAGTCTAAGTAGTTAGGTATAGCTAACTTTGAATGTGTGAATAGGGAAGGTTTTACATTGTTTGTGTTGTCACAATGACTAGTAATCTATCTCCCCAAGATATTAGCATTTGAATAGCGATGAGTTGACAGTCAACTGTTTTAGAAGTTTAGTTAAAATATTATAACACCATGAAGTTTGGAGGAAGTGTTCTCAATGGACAAACGTGTATGAGGTTTATGCTCGCGTGGGGTTTAACATCACGTATTCCCCAAAGGTATTTAACGGGGGTAAAAATACACTTAACGAAGCCGAAAAATCTGCCTAGCCCTTTCCCAACTTTATTGGGGTCGGCTTCCAGTCTAACCGGTTACAGCTGAATACCAGTATTTTACATGGAGCGACTGCCTATCTGACCTCCCCAACCCAGTAACTGGGGAAATACGATACTCATTGGTAAGACTGGCTTGTCAGACTTTCGGGCTTCTGACGACCCGTAACGACTGTCAAAGATCTACGAATGACAGCCGGGACCAATAGCTTAACGTGCTTTCCGAGGCACGGAGGAGACTCGGTATGTAAAGATGGTCACCCATCCACAGACCAACCCCGGCAAGCGAAGCTTAACCTGATGGATCGACCCGAGCGGCTGTTATTACTTAGCCACGAGCTCCTCCACTTAACGAAGCCGAAAGTCACTTGTTATTCCCGTCATTATTGTGATAATTTTTTTTGTTTTGCACCTATATCTGGGAACCTTCTGGATACGGAGATATTGAAGGTTCCAACTTTTTCAGACATTTTTTAAAGAAAGCAAGTTGTGAATGTTTTAATTTAATTTTTAATACGCCACAAACCCTAAAGCGTTGCATGCACCCATAAATATAATATTTGTATTTTCATTTGTAATGGGAAAAGTTACTAACGTAGTTTATAAGTTTTACTAACAACAATATGAATAATTTGTATTCTAAATAAATAAATAATAATAAACACAATGTTTTGCGTGCGTTACGTTGTGCACTATCGTAAACTGCGATTTTTCACACCAAAAATAAAAGTCGTTTCCCAGCAATTATTTTTGTGCTATGTTACTAAGTTTGATGTACAGAATGCGTAGTTGACGGCTATGTTATGGGTTTTTTTACACCCTGTATAAGTAGAGGTGTAATCAATAATCATTCTCTGACATTTTGCCATTTATGTTCGCGTAGGTATTTTGGCTACTTATGGCGAGTACTCGTCATGAATAGAGAGACTCTGCCAACCATAGAGGCTCAGTGTGACGGTACGCAGCATGACTGTCCAAGTTAGGATTTGAGGGTGTATGATTATGTAAGAGTCTAGAGTGTGGGTGTGATGGTGTGTAAGAGATTTAAGAATGTGGGTGTGTATGTATGCAAGTGTAAATGTGTATGTCAATATCATACTGCACATTTATTTTCTTTCGTGTTTATGTTATAATGGACTAATTTATTTATTTTACATGCGTGGTATAGGGTGTGTGCATGTGCTAGTGGGTGTGTGCAAGTTTTGATGATTGCGTGCAAGTGAGTATAAGTTTTATTATGTAAGTGCAAGTTTTACTGTGTGTGTGCAAGTCACAGCGGCATTGTCAGCGACGCGCCCCCAGCCGTAGCGCGTCACAGACTTCACTTACCAGAAGGTGTTATACTTGCAGACTAGTGATTCGACATTTGTTACTTGAACGGACATAGACACAACATCGGGTTTTACAAAACTTCCTAAAGATGTGAGCTAATGTTGTGGGTGTTTAAGTGCGTTCAGAGACAAATGCAAGAACACAAATTTCTGAAGCATGTAACCAGAGTTTACACTAAATATATAAGTACAAATATAACTACTATGTATAGGTACATTGGTGTACAGTTTGCGCACTCCGTTAAACCGCGCCCGCTTACTTGAATTAAATGTGGATGAGATTTTGTGTTTATGTGTGTGTGTGTGTGGGTGTGTTGGTGTGTCTACAGTGTAATATACTAAGAAATGTCAGTACCTTATTGTGAGGTGGATCACGTCTTTAAATATCATAATAATTACAATACAAAGTATATAAATACCATTTAACACTATGTTGCATTGGTGTTTTTGAAACGTCGCTGATTTTATGTTAATAATTATTGTACATCTACAACTCTTTTGTTATTTGGTCGCACTTGTCGGCCATATTGTGCGTTGTCTCCCTGTAATATCGGTAGCAACTTAGGTGTGGTCGGACGGCTCGTATCGGTCGTGTCGGTCGTGTCGGACGCGGCTGTCGGTCGCGGTGGCCTGGTCGTCTGTCGGAGGATTATTCCTCCTCCCTGGTTTCTTCTGCAGTCCTCCTGGACAAACACATAGTCGTTATACTTCTAATTGTGACTTCTAATAGTGCTCGCTAGCGAAACAGCTGACTAACTGAGGGAGGGGTCGCGCTCGAGGCCGGTCAGGTTACGTCCCGCACCCCCGCCCGTGTTGAGACGCAAGATCGTTGCCCTATGCGCTAGGATCGACTATGCTAACGATCTTGCGTCTCTTGTGGTAAAATGTACTTTTAAAAAAATGTTGTAATTTTCCATTGATTTTACGTTCTATAAATTAAACCAAATCACTGTTTGCAAAGATAACGGTGTTTACACTAACAGCCTGTAGTTGACATTCTACGTACAAGAGACGCAAGATCGTTGCCCTAGGCAACGATCTTGCGTCATGCCACCAACGCAATAGAAGTCAAAATCGGTTAAACGAACTGCAAGAAAGGTTTGATTTATAAGATGAATGGAAGAAGACGGACAAAATTACGATCAGGGGTGGAAGATGCTGATAGTACCAGGGCTACATGACTCACTTGCGGTATGCGGGCGGCTTGTGTCGGCAGCGGTACAGCGGAAACACGCCGGTGAACTCGCAAAGCAGTGCGCCACCCGCGCTCCTCGCGCCCCGCAGCGCCAAGCCCTCCACGCCACCCGCGCCCCACGCACCCTCCGACCGCTTGCCGTACCGCGTGCTCATGAAGAACCTGCACACATAGTAATGTCATCATCTTATCATTGGATTTAGGAAGTCATACAGACACACAAACACACTCCCTGACATACTCTAGTCACAAATACACTCATACTCATGTCCTCCTACCAACTGTTATTAAATTAAAATCTTTTATTTCGGACCTTATAGTCCAGGGCCCTTACCCTGGACTATAAGGTCCGAAATAAAAGATTTTGTGTGTAGTGGTCGCGGGAAAGTCCGAAAGGGATGCCGGGACCTTGGCAATAAGCAACAGAAGGAACACGGGTGGGTTGCGCATGTGGCTTCCCTGGTACCTCATTAACGGCATATTTATGTAAGTCTATTAACTGCTCCCAAATTACCATGTTTATTTTCTTTACATTCATCCTTGACATATAATCATTGTATTTGACATTATATATATCCAAATGATTTCAACTTTTAGTGGCTTTTGTGGACAGGATTATAATTATTCAATTTGTTACAGTTGTAATAGCAATCACGTCAATTGGTTTAAATAGGTTTTTATTTTTATATGAATTCTAATTTTATTATCATTAGTCTTTTAGATAGATTATTTTCTATTTTGTGAATGTGAGAACATTGTAGGCTTATTGGACTGTAGATTTATTGAACATCTTCTATTTTTGTTAAGTACCTGGTACTTACTTGTTGAAAGGCATTGTCCCCCCATGCCTACCAACTGTAATTTGAAAGTATTGTAAAAGCCAATTATTTTTAAAAGAGTAACCATGGAGTTTCTTGCCGGCTCTTCTCCATAGGAAACGACCAATTGGAACCGTGCACCTAGCTTCTGACGTTTCATAAGTGCCCATGTAGGCTTATGTGAAATAAAATATTTTGATTGATTTTGATTTTGGTTTTAGTCAGTAAAAGTCTGACACACACGCCCTCCCGCTCCGCCCAGAGCGAGAGAAGTCATTTGATGATTTCCACACAAAAAAAAAAAAGGTTTGTGTTGCTGAAGGAGATTTGGGTGAGCCGCACCGTATTGCCAAAACCCTTCTAAAGTCTAATAAAATCCTTTTTTCCAATTGCTGTTATTTAATATCAATTTTATAAAATGTAAATTAAGTTGATTTCAGAATGAATCATACAAGTGTCGTCATAAAAAAAATTAAGTTGTAGAAGAAAATATTTTTTTTACCTCGATTTATTTTTCCAAAAACGCGCATTTTTTTACATATTTGGAAACTAATCGCGAACACAGTATACATACCTGTTATATTTTTGTATGAACCATATCGCACGCGAATAGATGTAAAAGTATGTGTGAGTGTGTGCGTGTGTTCATACTGAGTTATGTGTGCTCTTGGGGGTGTGTGTGTGTGTTACCTGTCATTGCGCGGTGCGAGGTGGCGGACAGGGGGTGAGCTGCGTCCGTAACGCGTCGCCATCAGGAACGGCATCGGAGACACTGCGGAATGTTAAGCAATATCAATCTTCTCTTCATTTTATCATGTTTAGAGATCGATACTCATCACGTCTACGGAGTTTTGCTAGCTAATTTAATATGACCCTGTATTTAATATTATATGAAGAAGAAAATAAGAAGAGTTTGTTTGTTTGAACGCGCTAATCTCTGGAACTAACAGTCGGATTTGAAAAATTCTTCTTGCATTTGGTAGCCCAATTCTTGAGGAAGAAGCTTATAGGTTACTTAGCTTCCGCCCGCGGCTTCACCCGCGTGGTATATTGATAAAAAGTAGCCTATGTAAGGACATAGGCTACTTTTTATCAATATACCTGTGTGAAATCCGTTCAGTGGTTTAGGCGTGAAAACTGACAGACAGACAGAGTTACTTTCGAATTTATAATATTAGTATGGAAGTATGGATAACATCACGTTACAACCCTTAGGACCCGAGCATAAAGATAGAAAAAGGTCAGAAAGAATGCTGAGCGGAAACGAAGTAACGAGACACAGCACAGGTATACGATATATTTGATGTAACACAAGAGATTTCATGCAGACAAAGTTGGGGGCAGAATACATAGTGTTTTTTTCCTCTTTATTTGTTTTGGGGTTTTTATTTTGATAGATAGATATGTCAACCCCATCGTGTTTTACCAAGAGATAGTATATAACCCAAAATACTTACTCTCAGCTCGCTTATCTTGCTCCGCGAAGACGAGCGCGAGCAGCAGCGCGCATGCGCACACACTGGCTCGCGCGCGCACACACATGGCACAGTGCCGCGTCACGCTGACACACTGAGACACACGAGAACCTGTGACAATGGACACAGAATGTTTACGTCACGACACGCGACACTGTGCCGAGTGTTTGTATGTTACATACACACGGCACAGTGTCACGACACGCTGACATTCTGAGACACACGGGCACCAGCGACAATGGACACAGAATGATAACGTTAGTAGAAAAAATAATGTTAGCAGAATGTAAATAAATAAATAAAACCCCAGTCCAACTGCAACAGTGACGTAGCACCGCTACGACATAGTACCACTACGACGTAGCACCACTCCCACGTAGCATCACAACGACGTAGTACCGCTACGACAGAGTACCACAACGACGTAGCACTACTCCCACGTAGCATCACAACGACGTAGTACCACTACGACGTAGCACCACAACGACGTGGTACTGCTACGACGTAGCACCACCCCCTCGTAGCATGCAGCAATGACGTAGCACCTCAGTGACGTAGCAGCTCTAACACGTAGCAACACTACACGTAGCACCGCTATGAAGTAGCACCACTATGACGTAGCACCACAACGACGTAGTATCGCTACGACGTAGCACCACTACCACATAGCACAGCTACGATGTAGCACTACGTCAACGTAGCATCTGTTATATTCTACGTATGCGTGTGTGTAACCCGCGACCTACAACTCATAAGACGGGGCCGTTATCACTGCTCTTGAAATACATACAACGTGCCGCTACAATGGCGACATTAATTTACCACACGGGTAGGGCTAGTGGCCAGTAAACATAAAAATTATAATAAAATAAAATAATTCGTAAATTGTAAAATTTAAATTTTCAAACAAACTAAATAATAAAAAAATAACCAAAATTGAGATCACTCTGTGTAAAAGATTCATTCATGAAGCTACCTACCAGCTGGCTTTGTCGGCATAATTTCTAGGAAATTGCGCGGCTTTCCTTCTATTCGTCTACATATGATCCGTGACCCCGGCAAATGACCTCTTCGCTACAATTCTTTAAGTATAGGTTGCTCCAAGATGGTAATTTAGAAAATTGAAAATAAATCAATAAATAATAACGTTTAATGAAATTCAAATATTTTCTTATAACGAATACGCGAAATCGTATACGTGTGTTAAATTAATGTCGCCATTGTAGCGGCACGTTGTATAAATACGTAAATAAATTATTTGTATCTTTGAGTCCAAAAGCAAATTGTCAGCTCCGATATTACAACTCTTTACAACCAAAGAAAAATAATGCGCAGCCTACAGCCTACGCATGAAACACCCACACCTTGTTATCACGATAATATCATGCTAATTCACGAAACGTGCGATGATTTAACAATTACCTACCACTAACTATTGCAAATTGTAACTTAGATTACCGCAAAGTTAACGGCGCCGGCGGCAGGCGAGCGCGGGGTAACGACGCGCGGGGGTGGAAGGGGGGGTAACAATGTTACCACAAAATATGAATATTAAAACATTTTGTTTTATTAGTTATCTGCTCGTTCTACCTGGCATACATTACACAAACAAAAAGTTTTTGTTTTCATTTATTATAATAATTGGGAGAAATAATTAATGCGTTGTTCGGAATGTATAATTTGTATTGAACGTGGTTTAGTTTTGTGGTGAAGTTAAAGCATACGGAGATTTTTTTTTTTTTTCAATTCATCACTCAAATCTGTCTAGCCTTTTCCTAACTATGTTGGGGTCGGCTTCCAGTCTAACCGAATGCAGCTAAATACCAGTATTTTACATACAATACATATTATTATCATCATCATTATATATCATCATATATCATTATTATATCATCATTTTATTTTTGTTTTAGTATATAATATAATAGGCTATTGATATTAAAACTGGCTGAGTTATCTTTAAAATCGACGAGCACGGGGCAGGTTGATTTTCTGCACGTGTGTTTTCGAAAAAACCCAATAACTGGGTAATACGATATCCCTTGGTAAGACTGGTTGTCTGACTAAAACATAATATTAGTTAGAGTTTTTCGAATATTTGTTATTGTGTTTGTTTATTGTGTAAATTGCCGCTTCAGTTAAAAAGCATACTGTACACAGGCTCATTCAAGGCAAGTCTCAAGGCATTCCTGTTGGAAAGATGTCTATACTCTTTAGAGATGATTTATAGTCTTTATTTTTATTGAAACTGACATGGTGTGTGTTTTATTTGTTATAATGTGTTATATTTTGTTTATTGATTATTGTCTGAGTTTAATTTACTAATAATTTAATGAGATATTGTTTTTTTTATTTGTTTGAATGGTAATTTAATTGCATTTATTTTAATAATAATAATCTTTTAGTAATATTTGTGTTATTATGTTTCATGTTGGATTTTATTTCGAACGCAATGTGAATTGTTACTGAATAAATAAATTGAATTGAATTGAATATTTGTTTTTATTATTAGAATATAGTTAGGATATTAGTTGGGATTATTTCTTTTAGATTTTGCATGCAAAAATTAAAAGAAATATTAAAACTATCATTTTCATGTAGTGATGACAATATTGACGGAATGTGTCTTTGCACTGAATTTTACACGTAAAATCTTAACCACATTTTTTGCAAATAAACTATTTTAATTTTAAATTGCTAAAATCATCTCCCTAGAACAGGCACTATACAAGTTCCATAGCTCTGTCCCGCTCTAAGATACCATCTATATTGTATTGTTATTGCGATGTCGCTCGGTAATATTGTCGAGTCGAGCGGAAGCGACAATATCCTCCGGGTGTTGCGCTGTTTTTTCGCCGGAAGCGTGTTTTTGCTCAACCGTCCGGTGCCGCCCACGGTCGTCCGGCGTCCGGAGCGTGTCTGGGTCGTGTCCGACGGCTCACGGCGGAGTTAAGCCCTCGTACTCATGGGCGATTTTTCCTTGCGACGATTTTTTATGGCGCCCTTGTTTTTTTTATTTTTTCGGTGTTGAGAATCCAAAAGAGTGCTTTCAAGTGCGCAAAAAATACACTGTTGGATTTTAATTGGAATTTAATTTTAATTCTTTTGTGTGCACTAAATAAATCGTATAAGTATCTATCTTCTATTCCTAGTGCTAAGCAGTGCGTTGATTTAAAAGAGTCCGTGGAGTTTCTTGCCCGTTCTTCTCCATAGGTACCTACTACGCTTTGGAATGGGCAACTAGCTTCATATTTCTGACTGACCGACTCCTTGACAGTTCAAAAGTGCCTGTAATTGGTTTATTTGTAAGTAATGCTTTGATTTTGAGTTGAAAATCCAGTCAATCTGCCTAGCCTTTTCCCAACTATATCGCGGTCAGCTTCCAGTCTAACTGGATGCAGCTGAATACCAGTATTTTACATGGAGCGACTACCTATCTGACCTCCACAACACAGAAACTGGGTAATACGATACCCCTTGGTAAGACTGGTTGTCAGACTTTCGGGCTTCTGACGACCCGTAACGACTGTCAAAGATCCACGGATGACAGCCGGGACCAACGGCTTAACGTGCTTTCCGAGGCACGAAGGAGGCTCGGTATGTAAAGATGGTCACCCATCTAAGGACCAACCCCGGTAAGCGTAGCTTAACCTAATGGATCGACCCGTGCGGCTGTTATTATTAAGCCACGAGCTCCTCTCGTTGATAATCCAGTTTGCGATAAAAAAATCGGTGCGAGAAACAAACACTCGTGAGTACGAGGGCTACGGCGTATATATAGCGGTGGAATATGGGGGCAGTTCATCTGATTGTTTGGTTTGTTCACTGGTGCCCACGTATTGAGGACGGTGACTAAATAAGTTAGATAACGTCCTACATTAGTGTTGTGGTAGTTAACGTTACGAATTACAGTACTCACTGCTCGGGTGTTAATTAAAACACGTCGAATTTTAGAGAAAGGCAGACAATACAGCTTTGAGTGACAGCTGCGAGTAGATATTATACCATTTTACATACATAATATTCACCCAAGAGGAGCTCGTGGCTAAGTTATAACAGCCGCGCGGGTCGATCCATCAGGTTGAGCTACGCTTGCCGGAGTTGGTCCGCGGATGGTTGACCATCTTTACATACCGAGACTCCTCTGTTTCTCGCTAAGCACGTGGATCTTTGACTTTCGTTACGGGTCGGAAACCCCAAAAATCTGATAAGTAGTTTTACCAAGGTTATGGTATTACCCAGTTACTGGGTTGTGGAGGTCAGATAGGCAGTAGCACCATGTAAAATACTGGTATTTAGCTGCATCTGGTTAGACTGGAAGCCGACCCCAACATAGTTGGGAAAGGGCTAGTTAGGCAGATTTTTACATACATAATATCACGCACGAGCATTCAAAATTGTTAATGAAAATTAACAGTTTTTCGCTTTCAATTATTTTAGTGCCTATTAATTCATGTCTAGACAAAGTACAACCTTACACATCGTCGAACCAAATATTCTAGTGGTACAGTCAGCAACTAAATAATAAGCAAATTGACACAATAAGTTTGGAAATATCATGATAACATGATAACCATGATTTATGTATAAATATATGGATAGGCATGATAGTTAAGTAGTTTAGTTCTGAACTTTATTATGTTTATGTATACCCTAGCGTTTAATTAATTGTATATTATATTCCACAGTTAATCTGTGAACAGCGTTGTGGGCTACAATATTGTTCAAATGTTTTGTGTATTTCTTTTTCTATACTGTATATTGTAGCTGTTTGTTGTTCCTTTTAATAAAATAAAATAAATTAAAATAACCAAGTCTTGTCAATTTCATGAAAAATCAAAATTATGATTGTCATTTTTTCTTGAATTCCTCTTAATTGCACATGGTACCGCTCGATACTTCGAATTTACTTCACGTTTCGTCTAATAGTGACCTTCTATTAGAGTGTATGGTAATTACCGCCTTGATTACTAATTAGTAGTGAACAACTTAATGAGCTCGAGTCGAGAGGGACGCGCTGTCACTCACAACACAATTGATTCGGTAGTTATGATTATTAGTTAGTGGAGTCGTTGTATCTCAATAGCATAGTTAACATACACTCTGTCACTTTGGCAGAATCAAAATAGGAAAATATTATGAATCTTCGTAAAATCTCACAAACTGACAAATCATAATATAATTATGACCTGATGGCCTAAAAATCCACATTAGCTATTCCTCGAAAAGAATTTCATTTCTTGAATTTCCATGTGTCATTTACAATTCCTCTAATTTGATACAAAAGCAATTCATAATAATTATGTGCCATTTTACGAATAGAAAACTGTCAAACAGATGAATGATTTCGTAATATGAATCGCACGTAGATCATAATATGAATTGTTACTAAGAAAAGTGACACCATATTTCAGTTTATTGGTTTGTCCCCCGCCTGTAATACCAAAATTCTACAGATTATAATGCTTGTTTTTCTATTTTAGGTTATGCGTTTTTGCAGGCGGGTTTTTTGTTTTTTAAATAATTTGTTTTATTTTGTAAAAAGTTTTTAATTTTCACTTTTTAGTTGTGGTACCTACCCCACACAAATTTTAATACCTGCTATGTAAATAACAGTGACGGAGTCAAATAATATATCATCTAGATAGACTAAGTGGGAAAAATACGTAATTATTGAAGCTAACTCAAAAACTACGCAAGCAAAGTTAATAAAATTTATATGGGACCAACTCTGAAGCATGACCTACCAAATAAAAAAAGAATCATCAAAATCGATTCATAATTGGTGGAGTAATCGCGAAACACACACACAAAAAAAAAAACATACAGATGAATTGAGAACCTCCTCCTTTTTGAAGAAATCGGTTAAAAAATAATGTCGATTCATCAACCCGCACCTCTCACATGCAGATTCATGAATCGATTGAACACAGCCGCGTCCAACGTATCTGCTATCATTTTCAGGATGCTGTTGCTACTCCCCCCCACCGCTTTCAAGACTGACGCGGCTTTCTCTCGCATAATTGCATAGAAATCATCTAAATGCGCGTCAGCAAACATCCTGAAGCACAACAAGAACGAGGGAGTCGCAACAGTGCCCTGAAAATGTTGTTGTATTGAAAGGCACTTTGTGTGTACCTAACCCATAGATGCCTCCTATAGAAACTTTGACAGAACGTTTATTTGCTTTGTATTTATAATAGTACTAGCTTCGTCCCGCAGTTTCACCCGCGTAAGTCTCTATCCCGTGGGAATATCGGGATAAAAAGTATCCTATGTGTTAATCCAGGTTATAAGCTATCTGTTTGCCAAATTTCATCCAAATCCATTTAACCGATTTTGCGTGATTGAGTAACAAACATCCAAACACACAAACTTTCACATTTACAATATTAGTAGGATATTAGTACATATTATGTACATTTAATGACACACAAAACAAAAACAGACATCATTGATTTTCACAAAATTAAGGTATATTAACTACCTACTACCTACCTAGGTTTATCTAAGAATATTTAACATAAACTAACAAACTATACTAACTATTTACATGTAATTATTTCAATCTTTTTTTACTAGCATAATTGTTAATACTTTATGGATCACTGTGTCTTATTTTGCTTTTTAAATCAAGTTACTTCACGAAAAAATCGCCTTTGAATAAACATCTCGCCTGTATTCCCCGAAGGGTTGGGCAGAGCTGTACCTATAGTACACCCACATTTCGTCAGATAAGTTTAACTTGCATGTAATAGGCGACGAGCCTATTGTCATCAACTGGTCTCAGTCCAGGGGGTCTACTCCCTAAGCCCGTCGGACGTCCGTAAATGAAAATCAAGTCTGTTTCCTACTGCCTATTGATTTTGGATTCATGGACCATAATATTGAATGAATGAATGAACTCCGAACTGATCTGTTCGTTTGATCATTTATCTTGACTCAAAAAAGAGGTTCTTTTTTTGAACCGTGTTTGAAAGCTCGCGATTTTCTCGAAAACTAATGATTTATTTTTGATAACTCTTTCGCTAACGTAAACAATATATTTTCAGATATGTTTTAGTATACAATCATCATCTGCCTGCGTTTTCCCAACCAAATTGGGGTCGGCTTCCAGTCTGACCGGATGCAGCTGAATACCAGTATTTTACATACAATACATATTATTATTATCATCATCATTATAATATCATCATATATGATTATTATATCATCATTTTATTTTTGTTTTAGTATACAATAATAATAGGCTATTGATATTAAAACTGGCTGAGTTATCTTTAAATACGACGAGAACGGGGCAGGTTGATTTTCTGCACGTGTGTTTTCAAAAATGCTGCCGAGCATGAGTTGCTGGATTCCATAACCAGATCGGACAAAGTATTTATTGGGTTTTTTCTATCAGAATTTTACCTTATATTTTGAGCAATCAATGTGACGTCTACCTAAGCATCTTCTTCATTCAGTTATTCTCATTCTGTTACACTTTACACTCGTCATTTCTCTATTTTTATGCACGTACGCCTTTACCCCGAGCCCCTACAGCCTGCCCACGGGCCACGCACTAAAATAAAATGAAGTACATAAAAAAGTTGAGTGAAATTTGATTGCACCGTAACCCGATACGATGGCAGCACTTTTAAATTAAAACATTCAGTTTATTATCCAATTGTATCGGAAGACGATTTAAACCAAGACAAGTTTAGCTCTGCCTTTGTTTGTATCTATTAGATTAATATCTAGATTTTAGCACGATCCGAAATAAAAAGCTAAAAATTTTCACTACTGAATTGAGATATCTTAACGATATCTTGAGACGAGAATTCTGTAGGTATTTTAAGTAAATTATAATATTAATAATTATTAATATTTTGTACACACTGTACAATGCTTTGTTATCATTTTTCTGTGATTCTCGTAGCTTCGTAGCCGTTGTTCGTAGCAAACAAAAGACATCAACGCGTTGGCAAACTATTGTGTTTTTAAAACATGTTTTTTTTTAGGTTATCCGTAATTAGTAAAAAGGTAAATAAAATAAAAACATTATTTAAGAACTGAATATGTACCCATTTCACATACCTATAATAAATACAGTTTGTTATTTGTACGAGCCGTACCAAACAACACTTATTGAAAATGCATAGCATTTTGCATTAAAATTTTTTTTTTTTTTTTGCAAATAAATATAGTAAAAATTGCCATTTATGTTTTTATTTTTAACTAGCTATGCCCGCGGCTTCGCTTACATGGCTGTAGTTTCTATTAGCATTAAATGAGAACGTGAAGTCTTTAATAGTATATTCGTAATATCCACCACAACAGCATTAATTTTGTTAATTCAAAATAAAGCTTGTTATTTTTCATATGATTTTAAAATATATATTTAATTAATTCATATTTCTTTTGAAAATAAAAAAATATTAACATACTTTTTTATTGTTTTTAAAAGTTAAACTTAAAACATGCATGAATCTTAAATTCTAATTGAATAAAATAATGCAACTAGTTTAAACATTACCTGTAATTCCTTCAGCTCCACGTAACAAGCACTTTTCCGCGCGGTGAGTCGCAGACTGTGGAAGGCTACGCCGTGCCGCCCTATATATGCACCGCCCGCCTTACGCCGCCCGATGCCCGCCCTACGCAAGCCTTGCAGACGCCACTTCGGAGAAAGAAACCACAAGATGCTAAATACCGGATTTTTGGGGTTCCGTAACATTGTAATCAAAGAACCTCTAAGGAAATGTTTTTTTTTATGTTAGTGGATAGATAGCATAGGACATATTCTGGGATGGATGAGCCCGACCCGAGAATCAAACCCAGATCTACCTCGGCAGTCGCTCATACTTCTTTTTTAAATAATGTTGGTTTTTAAAAATGAAATGTCAAATGTCTTGGTACGTACAGGTAAGTACTTATATTATTGACGTACGTACGTTACGTTACCTATTTAATAATATTTAGTCATATAATTCGTTTTACTTAAAGTTATATTAATATTCTAAATACTATTTATTTGATTTTTTTATCTATTTATTATGTACAAATCATTGAATCTGACTTAATTTCCGTACGTCTTTTTCGGGTGACCACTGAAAATCAGCGCTGTGCTGTGGGTCCCCATAGCGCAGCATCATGCTGAGTGGAAGCCATCTTGTCACAGTCATGAAGTGCAGCTGCCAACTATTTAAATTGTATGTACTCCATATCTCATATTTCTATGATTTATTATGATTAAGTACTGTTATATTTTTGTATGCATGTGTTTCTGTGACATATAAAACTTTATTTCTTTTCTTTCTTTCTTGAAGTACATACGTACTTGCGGAACCTGACAGACGAGTCCGACTCACGCTTGACTGTAAATTATTATCAGTTCTGTGATGAATATAATTTAATTCATGATTGAACTTCTTTGACGCATCCAAGGTATAATTACATCCAGGAGCATTATGTGCCGTGTAGGTGGAACTATTTACAGAATTGACTCTTACGGCAAATCGCAGAAACTAAACTTTAACTTTTAAAGCCGTCATTAAATACATACTTACTAATCTTCCATTAACTTGTTGCAGAAAACAACATTAAGTAAAGTAAGTAAAGTAAAGTAAAGTAAAGTATTTATTTCACAAAAAAAAAAACATAGCAATTTTTACATTATTGGAAAAAATATTTAAGTATAAACTAGGACTAGCCTGTATCTTATAAGATAGGGTTAAGCCAAAATGGATTCTATTATTCCAACCAAAAACTACTGAAGACAGTGTCAATGAGTTGTATAACAGCTGTACAGAAAAGAATTAAAAAAAAAAAAAACTCGATTTTAAGGAAAGCTTTAGGGTAGGTAGCCCGTGAAATTCAAATTTTCTTACGTTTTTTGCAATTTGCCAGGTTGTGTATTGATTAAAATATGATTCGCGACCGTAACAAATATGGATTTACAGAATTATAAACATTAGAATCAGCAATACAACTCTCTAAGTTCATAAAGGTGTATTCAATGACTATTTCATGAAATCATGACATTTGGCACACAAATGACATACACATAAGGCTATTGCTGATTCCTAATGAAATTAATGAAATCATTAGCATTAATGATCCATTACGTAATGGGACATTAATGTTTGTCTTTGTGCAACTGGGTGATTTCTTAATACTAACTTAGGTCGAACGACGACGTATGGAGCCTTCTCTCGTTTACCTATTATTTTTCTATAATTAGGTATTACCACAATTTTATGTTGTCTTTCATCTAATCTAGGTTATTTTGTATGTAAGTAAGTAACATAACTTTATGTACTTATTTATTCTTTTATTTAGTTACTTTTATAAGTAATTTATTCTTGTATTATATTTCGTTTTGTCTCTTTATTATATTGCACCTGCCTTATCTTGCCTCTTGTTTTTAGTGTGCATAACGTTAAATTTCAAAAATAACTTAATACTTATATCCATCGTGCAGGCTCAGAATGTATCTTTCCCAAAATGTCCTTTGTTTTCAAATAGTTTTCCCTATAATGTACATTTCCTGAAATGTCCCTTTCTCAAAATGTCACTTTCCATAAAAAATGTCACTTCTCATGAATTATTTTCATGGAAATATTTTTTCTATTGATGTAGGGAAAGTGACATTTAGTGGCATCATAAGACAAGTAGTCAATCAATTTTATAAGTTGCCATGTCCAGTGGACGAACACAGAAGTGACGACGAACGAAGGTACAGAAATAAAAGAGCCGTTTTGCCAATTTCATCACGAAAGGTCAGCTTCGCACTCGTGACGCGTGTGATTCGGTCTGTCGCGCCGATAGCTACTGATATCGCTGATAGTATGTAGTAGGCAAACACTGCGAACATCGCACTAATTAGATACAGACGGAACTACACGTCGCGGGGTACAGCTGTAGGTACAAATGACTATTTAACGGGAATTAAAACTTGCATCAAATAAACAGGTACAAGTAAGGTTTTTGCAGTCGGGTTTCTTGTTTTTAAATAATTTGTTTAAGAAATAGACATACATACAAACATAAATACTCTCGAAAACCATTATCCTCCTTCTGGGGCAGTCGGGTAAAAACCCTGACATTGGTGTCGCGTAGTCGGGTAGAAAGTTCGACGTAATGCCAAAAGGCATTCCCTGCCAGTTAATCTTTGGGTCAAATGGCACACAAACCTTAAACATCCTGGCTGCATCCCTCGAAGGTGTAGCCACAGCTGGAAGTAGAGAACTTGTACACCTACATTGAGACTTACATTAATTACCTACCTAATTCTCATTTAATAACCGGGCGAGCCCAAAGCGGGCACAAATCCAGAGTTCAGGACATCTACTGGAAGCCCATTATCAATGCTCAACCCGGGAATTATTTCTGTTTATCTTGAAAATCGGTGAAGGAAAATATCGAGATAAAACCTAGACTTATAGTCAGATCCGTCAAACACGATAGGTACGTCATGACGGATGGACGTTCACATTGCATACGGAAACGAGTTTTTTCGAAATTCGTCAAAATATCCGAATAGATGTATAAACTTGATTCATTCAGAGTTCAGTCTTTTCCGACAGGCATTTAGAAGCAATCAAATGATGAATGTTTTCTTAAAAAAAGGAAACGCGAAAATAGATGATTTGTCAAAAAACACGAGTTGACCTCGTGTGAATGAGCCGTAAGTCTGAAATCGCCAACCCACCTTGGGCAAGCGTGGCCGTGGTGATCAATGTTCGTGTCTTCTCTGTCCGAGAAGAGCCCGTTTTCCCTGCAATGGGACAGCAGGTAACCTGGTATTATAACCCGGAAATAGGCGTTCACGTTAACATTCATACTATTCTCAACCTTAACACTGGTGCAGTGTATCCATCACGTATACCAACGCAATATGACTCAAAAACAAACGCAGTTAGTGCGCGCGACTCGCGATAAATAACCATTTACTGCACAAAGGCACGACGTGTCGCTATCTTGTTGTAGTTTACATAATCTAAGACCCCGAGAGTTTGTGACTCGTTTTAGTAACAGGATCTGATAGAACACACATCACGCCCATATTCCTTGAGGAGGTAAACAGAGACACATACATTTCGACAGTAATTAGTTTGACTGAGACCGCTGTACTGCGCCTTAGGCGCAGCGTTGACGAATGAGCGGCAGGACTCCACTGCCGCCCGTGAGCGTTGACGAATGAGCGGCCTGCACTGCCTGCTCCCCCGTCTCGCCGCGCACATACCTTAGGCGCGGTACAGCGGTCTCGTTGAAACCATTATATGATTAACATTTTGACCGCCACCGTCATGTTTATTTATATGACAAACCAAAAAGTGCACAGCACGCCACGGTCAACACAGAGGTGTACACGATGACTGATGCATGCATATAACTACAAACTCAAAGCTGCAATGGCTCTTTCTTCAAACATGGCCCTGCAGTTTGACTTACACATCTTAAAATAATTTGGCTTTACAACGAGACCATGATGTCCGAGTTTAATTTCCGCAGTTTTTCTCAGGGATCAATCAGCTAGTCTGTTTTTTAAATATCGTAGACTAATTTGACAGATGCAAATGTCAAACTCCAAATTAACAACAATCACTTGAAATGTCAAATTATTCTACGAGATTATAAAATAGACTAGGAAAGGACATCGCGTTTTTAAATATTGACCAAACTTTTTCTTTTTATAATCAATTAAAATATTGACTAATTGAATATTGGTTTTAAAAAAGTTGATAATAAGTATATAATTATTTATTATTGAACTTACATCATTCGGCACTTTGACTTCAAGTGCATTACCTAAGCCGAATTAATTTAATATATTCCCCCGGCCAGACAAAAGTGTTACTCTAGGAATCGGACCCAGCACCAGATGGCAATTATAGATGAAATGATCTTTAAGAGCCTATTGACATTTGGATAGAGAAACGCGTTAATTTATTAACATTTCATTTTATTTCTTCACAATATCTACTATTTTGCTTATAATTAATACAAATACTCTTACTACATAATAATAATAATATGTCACCTGTTCCTGATGCCGGCGGGTCACTATTTTTAAATATATTTCATTTTATTTTATTACTTATGTACACAAAAAAATACATATTACAAACACGTTATATTTTTCAGTACTGTGTTTTATAAAAATATTTAAAAATCATAAAGAGAAAAATAATTCTAATAATAGTCCTTCATCAACTGGGGGTAAACTAGGTGTAGGTAGGGTAGGGTAGGTAGGTATGTAGGTAGAATAGGTAGGTAGGTAGGGTAGGTAGGGTAGACGGGGTAGGTAGGTAGGTACGGTAGGGTGGGTAGGGTAGGGTAGGTAAGTAGGTACGGTAGGGAAGGTAAGTAGGTAGGGTAGGGTAGGTAAGTAGGTAGGGTAGGGTAGGTAAGTAGGTAGGGTAGGGTAGGGTAGGTAAGTAGGTAGGGTAGGGTAGGTAAGTAGGTAGGGTAGGGTAGGTAAGTAGGTAGGGTAGGGTAGGTAGGGTAGGGTAGGTAAGTAGGTAGGGTAGGGTAGGTAAGTAGGTAGGGTAGGGTAGGTTAGGTAAGTAGGTAGGGTAGGGTAGGGTAGGTAAGTAGGTAGGGTAGGGTAGGTAAGTAGGTAGGGTAGGGTAGGTAAGTTTTAGGTAGGTAGGGTAGGTAGATGCATGTACCGTAAATGGTACACGCACCCCTGTCTCTTTCTGTGATTTAAGTTGCTATTTGTCAGGACTTAACAACGGGACACCAATGAATAAAAAAAAGTAAAACATGTTTTGTTTTCCTGTATGTTATTAGTGGGAAATGTTCAATAGTAATAATGTATTTATTTATGCAAAGGAACTTCAGAAAAACATGTGAAGACAGTACATTTTATTGCAGTGCTTTTTCACTCTTTTAGCTTCACCCTAAGGGTCAGTACACACCGAGACGCCACGCGACGCGCACTTTTTTATGATACGATACAATACCGAATTTATCTACTACACAATAAGGTACACGCTCTGCGCATCTCAGCGCGACACGCGTACACGCTCGCACTGAAATTATACCTTTTCGTGAAGAAAATAACTTCGTTATTTGTTAAAAAGTGCGCGCAGCGTCGTGTCGCTTCACGTCGCGGTGTGAACTGAGCCTTAACGTGTTAAGTATTTACATATATGATAGTAATATACACATACAGTGAACTTAATACTAATAATTGTTTATTTCAAATCTTACAATAAATAAGTCATTACAAAAAAAAATATGGCTACTTTTTAAAATGGTGTTTAAGAGGTAATTTGTCAGCATAGTTTGCATAATTAAGGTTAATTTATTACATGCCTAAGAAATTAATGGAATCAAATAAATGTGATAATAAATTAAATATATTTTGCCGTATACAATGTGGAGATATTGAAAATACTAATGCATAAAAGTATTTTAACGATGAAGTCCCGTTATTTATTTCTCAAAAACTATAAGTAAATCCCCGATGACTCACATGAGAGACACTACGCGTCACCGTCAAGCCCCGCCGACTCACATGTGAGTCAACGGACCCAAGCGATATAATTCTCTATTCGTAAAATTAATACTAAAATCCTATGAGGTCGATTTGACTGTATGACCTGTTCAAAACCAAAAATATTCACAGAAAACTTAAAAAAAAAACAGTTGAAAGTGACAGTTCTCTGCGACAAACAGTGTGCGTGCGCTCTCGGAGAAATCTCTAAATATAAATTAAACTAGCTGTGCCCCGCGGTTTCACCCGCGTAGATCTCGATCCCGTGGGATATAGGCATAACACTTATCATAAGTCCTATTCCAGGTCATGATCTACCCGTGTGCCCATCCTCTTCTCTCTAGAGTAGGGAAAGTCGCGGCGGCGCGACGCCGGCGTCGAACGGTTCGCGTATTGCATTTTCATACTCGTGATAACTTCGAAATTAAATGTCCGATTCGAATGAATTAAAAAGTATTTTACTGCTACATAAATACCCTTAATATTAAAACTATTTTTTTGAATAAGAATCAATATAACTCCTTCGCAAATAATGCATTAATTTCGAACAAATTTGATTACCATAAAAAAGGTTATAGTGAGTCAATCTTAAAAGATAGACATATGCTGTCGCGGACTTTTTTTTAGAACTTTTAAAGAGAAACAACTCCATCATACATGATATTTACGTAACATAAACCGTTTACGCAGCGCACTGCAACGGAAGCTCTCAAAAAGGAATATTTTTTCCCGTTTTTGCAACACATTTCATTTATGCTCCGCTCCTATTGGTCGTAGCGTGATGTTATATAGCCTATAGCCTTCCTCGATAAATGGACTATCCAACACAAAAATAATTTTTCAATTCCAACCAGTAGTTCCTGAGATTAGCGCGTTCAAACAAACAAACTCTTCAGCTTTATAATATTATTAAAATAATAATAATAATAAGTGCCTCATTCCATTAAAAACGTCTAACGGGCCTCTGCGAGTTGGCTTCGGCCCCTCGTACGCCTTCCAAAAGACCGGGACCCCATGGTCCCGAGATGTGTAAACATAAATAAAATAATAATAATAATTAATAGTAAAAGTATAGATAAAACTTCTCACCGATTTTTTCATAGTTCCCAATATTAACCAAAAGTTCTAACATGTGTTATATATTGACGCCCGGGTACTGTACTATATTATTTACATGTACAGTCACGAGCAATAATATGTATACACTTAGCAACTTTTAAAAGTGATTTTCTCCTACTGTATCGATTGTAACTTTATGATATTACGAATATAGTATTTTGGAACCCCTATTATTATGAAAAAATTATCATCTCAAAGTTACAATTTTAATTCCACGAGAAAATCGTTATTGAATTTTGCTGAGTGTATACATATTTTTGCTCGTGACTGTACTACGCGTATTCGAGACAGCCTCCTCATTGGTCGACACTTCCCTGCCAGCTCCTCATTGGCCGATGATATCAGCTCGTCCACCCTGTTGTTCGTCGATCTCTGCCTCATCCAGCAAACCTTCGAGCTCCTGCATGTAAAAACAAGGCCATTAAGAATTTATTTACAGTTAAAAATGGCCGCCTACTTGAAATTCGAAATCGCCGTTACGTTTGACATAAGATACTCATGAAGACAAGGAGATTGGGTGTTTCTGCCCTGGAGCCCAATAGCGTTAAGATATATACCAATGGAAAGATCTCATCAAGAAGAATATTTTTTTATTCTGAAGACTTCTCTTGATCGTTAGTACGAAAGGAGCTACAGAGCTTTAAGTGTGAGTGATTAAATATTATTGTAATTCTGGTATTTCGTCAATTAAACAACTTTTAATGATTCAGTGCCCTCCAAACATCAACTTTGAAGCCTATAAGCGACCATTTTAAAACACTGGTCTGCAATAGATGCCATTTTAGGAACAATGTTTTTAAGAGTCGGTCGACCGGACACATCGTTAAGCCTGACGCGTACCCCAATAGAGTTAAGATATATGCCAATGGAAAGATCTCTTCAAAGGAAATATTTCGTGATATGACGTTTCTCTCGATTGTTAGTACGAAAGGAGCTACAGAGCTCTAAATGTGAGTAATTAAGCATTATTGAAATTCATCACCTATTTAGGTCATGAACTCTGTTCTGAATAATAATAGGCAAAAGTCTATCCAAACTAACTAACAATATGAAAAAGTCGTGTTCGTAGCAAGGGGTCTCCTTGGAAAGCTCTTTATATTCCTTAACTTCGGTGCCCCAGTGGTCACCTATTTATGCCATTAACTCCGAACTGACTAACTTGGCAATAGTCATGTTACTATCAAAGATTCCCCTCAAAAAGCTAAAGCCGTTGACGTATATCTTATGGCTATTGGGCCAAGAATATTCCTTAACTTCGATGCCCAAGTATTCACACATATTTGGGTCATTTAAGATATATATATATCAGCGTCTATTGTATTTTTTTGGGTCATTTACTCCGAACTGACTAACAATTGGCAAAAGTCGTGTTAGTAGGAAAGGTTCCCCTTGAAAAGCTCTTTCCATTGGTATATATCTTATTTTTATTGGGCTACAGGGCAGACCCCATAGGCAAAAGCCCATTCTCCTTTGATATTTGTTTGGTATTCATCGACAAAAACAATGACGCGTGGACTCCGCACTCTCAACCTCATAGCTAATGACTCGGACCTATTTTGTTGTTCTCTTTCAACTGTGTAACTATCACGGTTCATGAGACAGCCTGGTGACAGACGGACAGACAGACAGCGGAATCTTAGTAATAGGGTCCCGTTTTACCGTTCGGGTAAGGAACCCTAAAAAGTTGTTAGTTATCATCCCTATGTTGTGTATTGTTGTTGTGTGTATCGGTAGCTAATTTGCTTAACTTGAGTGTCCGTGGAGTTTCTTGCCCGTCATTCTCCATAGGAACCTATTACGCTTTGGAATGGGCAACTAGCTTTATCTTTTTGAATGACTTTCACAATTCAAAAGTGCCTGTAAATGATTTAATTGAAATAAATGCTTTAAGTTTGAATGAATTTCCCTGATGCTTCACTCACCCTCAGCAGTTCTTCCTCGACGTCTGCGCTGGCGCGGTGTCGCACGCCGCCGCGCTGCTCGTCGCGCTGCAGCGTGAGCACGACCACGCGCGCGCGCAGCACGCTCAGCAGCAGCAGCGACGCGCCCGCGCGCGCCGCCTGCCGGATGCCGTCCGCGGAGCAGAACGCCGTCAGGATCTGTCACCATGTCTCACTTAGCCCTCGAATTCTTTGATGTGGGTTTGTTTATTTTGGCAAAATATCGTAATACAGTTTCTAAGGAAGGAGGTTGCAAAGGATTTTAAAGAAATCCGTAATCCGTTACTTCATATAAATGAAATGAAATTGTTTATTCTGTAAATAGGATATTGGAATCACTTTTACACGTCATATAAAAAAGTTTTATAACAAGAGTTATAGAAAAATCGAAAAAAAAAAGCTGTTCCCTACATAAAAAAAAAGTTGTTCCTTTTTTTACATCTATGAGCTATGTGAACATAAATAGTAGTAATATTAAATAATAAATTACATAATTATGGTTGGTTCCATAGTGAAAGTTGTTCATAATGACGAGTACAATGGTTTCTTAAGAGATTTCGTGTATGAAGATACACCTTATATTTATTCATACCTTGAAATTATGATTCTTCTCACAAATCTTCCTGTCCTCCTTGGGTGTGACCCACTCCCCGCGCGCGGCGCACCAGCGGGCGCCGCCTTCGTGCGGCTCGGCGTCAGCCGCGTCAGGCGCGTCAGGCGCGACAGCCACGTCAGTCGCGCCAGGCGCGTCAGACACGTCAGGCGCGTCAGTGCTGACCAGCTCGTCGGGAATGACGCGCGCCATTTTGCCGAAGGCCGCCAACGTCCAGTACGTGGGCAGCGCGCACGGCGGGTCAGCGTCCGTGAGCACGAGGTGCGCGCGCGCGTGCGGCTTGGCGCTATCGTGGGCCCGCCGGGCGCGCCCGGCCACAGCCGGCAGCACGAGCGGCGCGCGCGCGCCGTCCACACACAGTAACGTGCCGCCGCACGGCAGCGCGCTCACCGGCTGCTCGACAGCCGACCACTTGTGACAGTACACCTCTGCCAAACAAACATGAACAACAGTGTAAAGGCCAGTCAAAATAAATAAAAAATTAACGCCTTCGTTCGCCTGCATAAATTAGAATAAGAAACTTTTATTTGTAAACATAGGTAGTTACACAGTGTGTGAGATGTTACAATGAGAACGTAGATTCTCTATGTTTTGCCGTGAAGCGTACAAATATGGACAAACAAATATCAGTAAGTCTTCCATGCCATCATCAAGAAGTAAATAAATAAAAAAATAAAATAGCAATCAATTAAAACAATTAAAAAAAAATTAAACCTCTAAAAAACAAAAAAACAAAACAATTACTGAGCAAAAGTTATTATAATTCAAGATTAGATGTCATGTGATAAAGGAAAAACAATTAAATAGAGGTAAATATATTTTAATTAAATAATAGATGTCAAATACTAGGATAACAAGAAAAACAGTAAAAAAAATTCAAAGATTCCAAAATATTTCTATTACCGAGATACACAATTGGATGTCAAAACAATAAATTGCAGTAATAATGAATTTACAGTTATATTAACATGTCAATCATATTATGTAGTTACCAGCTAATGGCACTGGACTGATGCATCTTTACAGATTATTCCTGCCAAAGGCTATCACTAAAACCTACCTTACCTTTACCACAGATATTATATTACTACGTACAGATGATACCCAATCCCATACAAAGAAATGACACCACCCTAAGTCTGGCTATTGAGCTGGCTATTTTTCGTTCTCCATTTTTTTAACAGATGGCAGCATCAGCGACTCACTAATTGCCAGAGACTGTAGTTTTACAACGCCATCTAGGAGTCTTGCCTAGATACTACGCAAGACTCCTAGATGTTTTTCTTCCTTTTTTACGTTTTTTCTTCCTAGGTGTTCAATTTTTATATTTCTACGTAAAGTACTAGATTAAAAAAAAAAATTGTTTGATTTTCCTTAATGAAACGACATAAACGCAAGTTTAAAGTGACCCTGTCAATTGAGTAAAACGCCATCTATTGCAAAGAGCTCTCAACAAAATGATTAACAGATTGCTACTTTATCATGCTAAGGGTTCGTATTGAAGTAAACGGCTTAATTTAAGTTTTTTGTTGAAAATCCGAGATTTATGAGTGTAAATACATAAATCAGCATTAAACAAAGATGTTTTGATTTTTACTAATATTACCTCAGCCAAAATTTGTCGTATAACGCTTTTTAGTGATTGTTAATTTCATAAATTGTTACTTATGCTGCCATCTATGATTTTTTTTCAAGACTAATTATAATTTGTTCGAGTTGAGACCCCATGCCTTTACTCATATTATAATTATGTCGTATCTTTATGTATTTTACAGTGTGAAAAAAATAAAATACAAAACCGTACCTCTATGGTTATTATAAAAATCAATATCCATGGTTAGGTGACTGTTCAAAGGTTAGGTGCCTAATAATTTTAAATTGTTAATAATTTTAAAATACCTTTGTACAGCAGCAGTACCTTTGTACTCATATTTTAATTATGTCGTATCTATTTTGTATTCTATTGTGTGTACAGAAATAATAAAATAAATAAATAAATAAAATTTATATCAATGAGGAGACCATATTATCATCGCATTAGGTAAAGAAACCTGTAATGATAGTTTTGTGGGCGATCCTAACTAGTATTATAAATTCTAAAGTGAGTTTGTTTGTTTGTTATGCTTAAAACGGCTCAACGGATTTGGATGAAATTTGGCACATAGGTAAACCATGATCTGGAGAAGGACAGGCTACTTTTCATCCTGGATCACAGACGAAGTCGCGGGCTACAGCTAGTAAATAAATAAATAATTAACGGTACAGAAACATGAAGTTTAGGCCTATACTTCGTGTTTTAAATATAAATATTAAAATTATTTACGATTTAAAATTATTAGGAACCTAACCTTTTTGTTATATGCATTTAGCGGGAGAAATTGGCAGTATATATCCCTATTGACAAGTAATGAGTTTACAGGCTGTAAGGGTAAACACTCTTGTCATTCAAACCATGGGCAGTTGACATAAATTTAAAAATAAATGACTGAACACAACAAAAAAAACGTTATTTTCATTAAAAGACTTTAAAAAGTTTCTATCCGACACCGTGCTCTCTAGCGAAACAGCTGACTGACTGAGAGAGGGGTCGCGCTCGCGGCCGGTCAGGTCACATCTCGCCCGTGTTGAGACGCAAGTTCGTTGCCCTAGCGCATAGGGCAACGAACTTGCGTCTCTTGTGGTAAAAAGTAGATTGAAAAAGAAAAAGAAAAAAAAAGTTGTCATTTTCCATTGATTTTACGTTCTATAAATGAAACCAAACCACTGGTTGCAAGCATAACGGTGTTTACCCTAACACCCTGTATAGTCCAAAAGTGATGAATGTTTTCGTGATGTGATTGTACGTACCTTTATCAGCCTGCGCGGCCGCTCGGCGCAGCGCGGCCATGAAGTCCGTCATGGCGGCCACGTTGGCGAAGCGCGCCGGGCAGCGCCGACTGCCGTCCGTCAGTGACGTCAGCACCGGGATGCTCGAGCACGGTCGCGATGGCGAGTACCAGGTCACGGCCTCCACAGACACGTTGCTTTTTTTGACGACAGCAGTCTTCGCACGCCTATTTTTGTATTTTTCTTTAAAACACCTGTTTATTTTGCGTTTAAGTTTTTGAGCACTGTTATTCGTACCTTCTGTTGCTTGAGTAGAACTCTTTGCTTTACTAGCTTGATTCGAACCCTCATTTGTTTTACTTACAGCTTCGTTACTGTTACTAGCAGCTTGATTTGAACTCTCATCTGCTTCGCTAGAATTTTCTTTAGCTTGATTGGGACCGTTATTAGTATATACAGTCGGATTTGAACTCTTATTGATAATAATAGAACTCTTATTAGATTGGCTAGATTGATTGTCGTCACTATTACTAGATTGATTCGAGTCTGTATCATCAATTTCTATAACGTCTCCGTCGTGCAGTTTTTTTGACAAAGACATTATCATAGGAGCTGTATCTCTTGCTCCTGTGTCGGGTGGGTTGTGTAACGTGTTCGTGATTGTAGTTTTGAGCAAACTTTTGCCTCTCTTGGTGGCAGTTAAACTTTTCAGGAGACTCCTACCACTCTCGTTCTTATTTCCAGTATTCACAAGATTTCTGAAAGCTCTCACCAAATCCATTGGATTGGTTTTTTTTTGTTTAGAGTCTGTTTTTGTAATGACTGGCGTGGATGTCTCCGGTTCTTCAGTCAAGTCGACTGTGTCGTTCGCGTATAATCTGTTTATCGTTTGTTTTATCACGTCGTCCGACGGCAAGGTCAGTGCCATTAAAATGGTGGTCTTGGGCCCCTGGGGCCCGGAGGGGACCCGCAGACTGAGCGCGTTCACGACGGGCGTGTTGTTGACCGTCTCTGTACTTAACGTGCGTGAGTATTCCTCTAGTATCGACACAGGCTTGTCTATGGGAACGCTGTTGGCTCTCATAAGTTGTACAGGTTGGGAATTGGGTTCTAAAACTTGTTCTGTCGTTAGGTTCATGGGACGCGGACCGGGTGCTGTAACTTCTGTCGTTAACTTCATGCGACGCGGACCGGGTGCTGTAACTTCTGTCGTTAGGTTCATGCGACGCGGACCGGGTGCTAGTGACTGGTAACTATTATAATTGGCGATTGGTATCGTGAAATTCTTAATACCTTCTGCCATAGTTGCAGGTTCATCTACAACAATAATCGGTTGTACAAGCTCTGAGGCGCGGCGCATGTCGGTAGGCTTGGGCGCTATATTTACAAGTTTGGTTCTATTTAGTGGTTGGACGGGGTTGGCGCGTCTCGCACGAGACTCCTCTGGTGGACTAACAAGCCGAGACTGACGAATATAGGGCATTAAACCTGGTTGTGCTACACTTTGTTTAGTGACAGTTTGCGTACTGGTACTGTGCACAGCAGTAGCTTGTGTAGTGGTATTTTTCCCAGCACTAGCTTGTGCAGTGGTACTTCGCACAACAGTACCTTGCGCAGTGGTACTTCGCACAGCAGTACCTTGCGCAGTGGTACTTCGCACAGCAGTACCTTGCGCAGTGGTACTTCGCACAGCAGTACCTTGCGCAGTGGTACTATGCACAGCAGTACTTTGCGCAGTGGTACTTTGCTCAGCGGTACCTTGCGCAGTAGTGCTTTTGTCTTTCTTAGAGGAAACGTTGCCGTTGATGTGGAAGTACTTTGCGTTCATGTTCTTCTGTCGCTGCCACTCCTCGTAGTCGATGACCGCGGGCGGCGCAGACTCAGGCGGCGCGGGCGCACGCGCTCGGGAGCGGCGCTTGCGGGAGCGGTTTGTGTATGTAGCAGGTTTAGACCTTTTAGTCGCTGTGGCTGCGGAAGGCGCGTCTTTCGTGGCCTTTTTGTGTGCAGACGTGGCCGGTGGGGCCACTGGGGCCGCTGGGGCCATTGTAGCCAATGTAGACGCTCGCGCGGGGCTCGGCGACCGAGAAGGTTTCAGTGCCGGTTTCGACTGAATTTCTGTTATAAATAAATTATTTTTCAGCAAAAGAGAAGAATTTAAACCCAAAATAAATTTAAAAATTAAATTAAATTGCTACTTACTTCCTCCTGCACATTTCTGCAAAACAAAATAAAGCCATATGTCAGTATTTATGATAATAATATGAACAAACAAGCGCGAAACTACTACAGTTCGTTTTTTATTCCCAGAGATTAATTTGACAGGTGCAAATGTCAAACTCCAAATTGAAAACCACAAACCACAATCACTTGAAATGTCAAATTAGCCTACGAGATTAAAAAACGAACTTTACTTATAAATAACTACCGATATTAAAAATACACTCGTGGAGCATTTATAAAGGTGCACTCACACGTCCAACTTAATTGCGCAATTCTTGGCAAACTTGGGCTTTTGCATATGCAGTCGTAATATTACATAACATAGAACAAAAAAGGCAAAAACAAAAGAAAGAAAAAAAAAACACGTAAAAGAAACATGAAAGAAGAATAAATGCTATGGAAATGCGTTCTTTGCGAAGCACGTGTGGCGTGACGAAAGAGTGATAAAAAAAAATCATAAGTATGCGCGCAATAACCTAACCACATACACACCCACACACTTCACACACACCCCACACTTCACACACACCCCACACTTCACACACACCCCACATTTCACACACACTCACTACCAAAAACACCCTAAACCCATTGTCATCAAAATCTCTTTCTACAACATAATCATTTTAGTTAACTTTTTATTACATTGGTGCCGATCCTGTTGTTCACAAACTAAACTAAATATAAGTTCAGTGCATCTTTTTCTTTCTATTTCATTATGAAAAGGACAGAAGATATATTTTAGTTTAGTCCTGTGAAATTAATCAGCGCTTAACGTAAATTGACGTAATTTTAGTAGGTAAGTTTTTAAATCACGTCTAAACTTGTATGGGCGCCGATTAATTTCACAGGACTAAACTAAAATTTATCTTCTGTCCTTTTCATAATGAAATAGAAAGAAAAAGATGCACTGAACTCAAAATTAGTTTAGTTTGTGAACAGAATCGGCACCAATGTCAATGAACATTTTTGCCTAACTTGTGAAGAGACTTCCTAGTGTCGAGTCCCAGGCAATTTGTACAAAATCTAGCTCCTAAGGCTATCTCTGTTGGCTCTATTTAATGTATAACTAGTTTTTAGGATTCCGTACCCGAAGAGTACCAAACGGAACCCTATTACTAAGCCCCAGCTGCCCGTCTGTCAGTCCATCCGTCCGTCTGTCTGTCAGCGGGCTCTATCTCATGAACCATAATAGGTAGAAAGTTGAAAATTTCAAAGACTGTGTATTTCTATTGCCGCTATAAAAACAAATAATAAAAATTAAATAAAGTTAAAACTTAAAGGTCCCCATACACTAAACTTTTCGGCGTGCGTGTATGACCAGACATATGAACGTAAACTAAGTAAAAGGAGTATGTAAAGAGCGTAGCAGGTGGCGTTCTATAGATTCTGCCTACCCCCCTGGGAAGAATGCGTGACTAAAATAGTTAATTGATTCAGGCGTGACTTTGCGGAAATCCATTATAAAATACAATAGACGTAGATATATTTAGTAACCTATTCCGCTTGACTATTCTTCAAGAGTCATAAAAACCCTGTAAGTCGACACGTGTTTCACCTCTCAACGAGGCATCTTCAGGTTGACGATTGACCAATTGCAAACCAGAACGCGCCGTGTTACCACACCGAGCGCTGGTCAATCGTAAACCTGAAGATGCCTCGTTGAGAGGTGAAACACGTATCGATTACTTACAGGGTTTTTATGACTCTTGAAGAATAGTCAAGCGGAATAGGTTACTAAATATATCAGCGTCTATTGTATTTCTTTTTGCGTGAATAAATTTAAAAAAAATCATGAAAATAATCAACTTTTGCTACGGAACCTACTCTGATATATTAAAAACATCAGCTGTTAGAGGTAACAGCTGATGTTGTGTTTGTTTGGTTTTTTATTTCGTCTGAGGAGACGAAATAAAAAACCAAGACATAGTGCTGCGAACAATACAGTGAAGCATGCCAAAACTACACCTCCGCTCTGTGCATACACGCTCACACGCACACATTTACAATCAAACTACACCCACTAAGTGCACACATGTTTACGAAACCGGCTTCACGTCACTGTTGACAGCGCGTTTTTTATTTGGTCTGAGGTTATCATGCGGACCATAGACGTTCAAGTAATTTGATCAAACAGGCTGGATCAAATAGAAATACGAAAATTCATATTTATCCATGCCATTTGACAACTCATTTTGATCAAATGATCAAAAGTAGCAAATCTCAACTGATTATTCTCAAATACGTATGTGCTTGCTTTTTGCGTTTCACAAGTTAAAATCAAATTTCAGAAACGCAACAGACGACTGTTCAGTATGCTATCTGTCAAATTTGAGTAAATGATGTAATATTACTCAAATCTTGATAAAATTTTTAAAAGATTAAATCAGAAACTAAAAATGTTTAAGTTTTACTTAACCCTACCTCAGATTTTATCCCGCTCGCACCATACTACTCGCGACCTGAATGAGAACGAGACGGAGTGGGGCGCTAGCGGCTCTAAAGCGTCGAAAAGTATAGGTAATTGGTTTTTACGGTGAAAATAATGGTAATTAAAATAAAATGATACACATAAGAGCTGCTTTATAGTTAGTTCAGTTATCATGCAAAGTTTCATGATCTAATTTGAAGTATTTTTTGAATACCAGCGGTTTATAATTCTGTGCAGAGGTAACTTTGGATTTTTTTTCTATGGAGAAAATTTTATGTAATCGTGCTTCACATAGGACCTAGCATCAATCCTCAACTTTAACATATATTTATTTCAAAATTAATGCTGCAGTATTTTCGGCTTAACAGAGGATCATGCTAAGCAATTTCTGATTGGGTGCGCCCTTAAGTACAGATTAGGACGTTCTCAAATTCAGAAACCGGCTGTCATTCATGCAAATTTGATCAAACTGTTTGAACAAGCCTCTTTGATCAAATTACTTGAAAGTCTATGGCCGCATTACATGCATTCTAAACGTTGCTTTTCGGTGAACATAGACCAAGAAATGAGTAAGAGATGCACTCATGGTACACAGAATATCTCTCATACCTGGTTTTTGCGTTCTTTTCTTTCTATCCGTTTCTTTCTCATCATCTTAGTGTTGCAACAAAACAAAATACACATTGAAATTACGCCCAGCATCAGCACTTTTTGAACGGAATTAGTAGCAAACGACATCCCTTAAGGGGGATGCGATAAGGTAGCCCGCGAAATTCAAATTTTCTTACGTTTTGTGCATTTGTATTTGTGCAACTGTGTTTAAGACTATTAATGTTCATAAGGGAATGAAATAAAAAGGAAAACATTAGTATATAAATGTTAAAATTAGAAAAAGTTAAGGGCGATGCGCTAGGGTAGCCCGCGAAATTCAATTGTTTTTTGCAATTTGCAGGTCAGTATCAGGTTGTATGTTGATCTAAATATGATTTGCCACCGCAAAAAATATGGATTTACAGAATTATAAACATCAGAATCAACAATACAATTCTGTAACTTCACGTAAGTGCATTGAATGACTATTGCATGAAATCATGACATTTGGCAGAAAATTTGAATTTCGTGGGCTACCTTATCGCGTCCCCCTTAAGTGCTTCGATTTCCAAATTAGTTAGCAACGCAACAGTTTTTAGTCCGATGCGCGGCTGCAACGCCGTAGTGTGGCGTCAATGTTACAGCAGTACCTCACAGCGCTACACACTCATGTTCATAACCTGAGGTGCGCGCCAACAGCACGTGCACGCGACTAGACACACACTACACACACATACCCTGAGCATTTTCTCGATGTCTTCGTGCAACGCGCGCAGCTGTAGGTCGAGGCGATGGCGCGCGTCCACGTCACTGAGGTGTGCGCAGCAGCATGCGCACTCGCCGTCCGGGTGACTGAGACAAACGTGACACAAAGTCTTAGGTTCGTTGAGCCAAAACGATTCAATCCACATTCTCTCAATAGTTCAAGTTCCACCTCACTCAAATCAATCTGCCTAGTCTTTACCCAACTATGTTGGGGTCGGCTTCCAGTCTAACCGGATGCAGCTGAATACCAGTATTTTACATGGAGCGACTGCCTATCTGACCTCCACAACCCAGTAACTGGGTAAATCGATACCCCTTGGTAAGACTGGTTGTCAGACTTATTTCGGGCTTCTGACGACCCGTAACGACTGTCTAAGATCCACGAATAACAGCCGGGACCAACGGCTTGAAATGCTTTCCGAGACACGGAGGAGTCTCGGTATGTAAAGATGGTCACCCATCCAAGGACCAACCCCCGCAAGCGTAGCTTAACCTGATGGATCGACCCGCGCAGCTGTTATTACTTAGCCACGAATAACACATAATGACAAAATAACAGCTTTTTACTACATGCATATGAAAGTTAAAAAAAAAAAACAAGTAATAAAAACTAAAACCCAACTACGACTTAAAAGGTATAAACAAGACACCACAGACAGACAAATTAAAAATCCGGAGTCACACGTGTTAGGGCATAAATCGAACAGATTACGTGTGACTCCGGATTTTTAATTTGTCTGTCTGTGGTGTCTTGTTTATACCTTTTAAGTCGTAGTTGGGTTTTAGTTTTTATTACTTGATTTTTTTAAAATTCTTTTGGGGTTATAATTTATATATTTTTGAAATGTGCTCATTAAGCCCTTTCATTTGATACCCAACATGGTACGATTAAACCATTTTTTTTTTAAGTTCCTCACTTTTTGTCCTCTAGAGGGCGCCATTTTTAATTTAATGTGACTTCACATAGCCTATAACCAGCGGACAATCACGACGCTTCTAACGATACCTCATTTGTCAAATTGTGATAAGTGGTTTGGAAGATAGGAGGGAACAGATGAACATACATACATATATACATACATACCGGTCAAAATCATAACCCTCCTTTTTTCTTCGCCGTAGTCGGGTAATAACTGGTACTTATAACAGGCAAAAAATTGTCTGTCTGTTTGTTCCGGCTAATCTCAAAAACGGCTGGACCGATTTTGTCGGGACTTTCACTGCTAGATAACTGATGTTATAAGGAGTAACGTACTTTTGTTTTAGATTCCTCTTTATGATTATTATTAGTATAGAAAAAGCCACGCGGACGACACCGCCGGCAGCAGCTAGTAGTGAATGTGAGTTTCTTTGTTACGCTAAAACGGCTGAACGGATTTGGATGAAATTTGGCACAGGGGTAGACCATGACCTGGAATAGGCCATAGGATATTTTTATCCCGATATTCCCACGGGATCGAGACTCACGCGGGTGAAACCAAAATCAAAAGTCATTTATTCAAACTAGGCTGAGAATCAGCACTTTTCGAACGTCAAAATTACATAAGACAGTCCCCCAAAAACGCCCACCCTTCACCACTTCCTAGTGCTTTAGCTGGGAAGAAGAAGTGGCGCAACAAACTCCCCAGCAGCACAGCTGTCTGTTCAGTTAGAAAAAAAATGATTCTATACAAAAGTATGCAAAATCATTTACATTATGCAACACAAAACATAAATCTAATTATTAGCCATATGAGTCATATAAAAGCAAAGGCAGCAACATCCCGCTTTTTCATTTTGGCAACTTTTAATGCAGGATGGTAGTATTCCGGCAAGTTTACTTGACCGAATATTAAAATCATTTCAAAACCATCATCATCCTATACAAAATAGAGGTTCTAAATTGAGATTGGTAGCAAAACCAGCAACATACCCAGGTAGTTGCGGCATAGACAGCAACATCCTTTTTTGACCAATCAGGTGTCACTATTCGAACCAACGGTGCAACGGTCGTTGTGTGTATTTTGCAGCAATATCCATGATTGACTGGTGCAAAACCAGCAACATCCAATTAAGAATGGCGCAAAAGCAGCATTATCCACACATTGGATGCAAAAACAACAACATCCTAAATGTATTACTTTATTTTGGTAAATGTAGTGTTTCTTAGAGAATTTTGTTTTACAATATCTGATTCTATCATCATTAGTTATCTATTCTTGTAACATAATGTAACTAAAAATTGGTACATGCAACGTAAACAAAAACAGACGTCTCCTGCCTTTTCAGTAAAAGTGAATGTTGCTGCTTTTGCTTCTATATGACTCATATGTCAGCTAGCACACGTTAATATACCAATCAAAAAAAAAAACGAGAACTATATGTACTCAAGCAGAAATAAAAAGTAAATGTAAACATAAATTAACTAAATAAAAGCCTCCAGGCACAAAGGGCGTGCCCGCCTACATATAGCTATTTTTAGATGTAACTAGAACTGGACTAACCGCGAGGTGCAGTAAATAATACAAATATTGCTCATTTAATAGTATAAGATTAACGTGATTGTGAGGGTACATACTTGTGCAGCGGGATGTCGGCGAGGCCGATGCGGCGGCGCGTGTCGTTGACCTCGCGGTGTCGCCGCGCCGCGCAGCAGTGCGAGCGCTCCAGCACTGCCTCCGGCGCAGGCGCAGCCTACACACACACATAACTATGTACATATAGTCAAGGAGCGAAATGTTGAGAAATATTTTAAACAAATTACTTTCAACTGAACTGTAATGCTAGCCACACACCTATATCGTGACATGTGTTGGAATTTGCGCAAGAATCTTATGGCTATCATAAGATTCACCCAAAATGTTGACAATACGTAGTCGGAAAAAAAATAAGGTGCTAGTAAAAATGAACCGTAATCGTGGAATCCGACTTTCGGCAATATTGCAGACGGACACGCACGGCAGACGACCACAGACGGCCACGCACCGCGCACCGAGGAACTTCCGATGTCTGCGATACCCCGCACGTACACCTTCCCACGGTGCATCATCCGGACTCATCGGGGTCCGTCCACAAAATCTCGGATCGTGGGATTTCGATATAAGGTGCTAGGATTTCATTCCCTGTCCTGACTGTACAGTCGAACAAAGAGTTTGGTATACATGTAAAATATTTCGTCTTTCCACTACTCTGCCAATAAATATATATATATAAATATTTTTTTTAACTTTAACCATTTTGTCATAGTCAGGAGGGATGGTGTAAGAGAGTTGACTACTCAGGCAAACACACACAATTGATTAAAATCAACTCCAAGTTAGGTGCCTGAATACCAAACTGCATAGTAAGTTTGTGTGTATGTATGTGTGTGTGTGTACATACCGTGAGGTCGTCGAGCGCGGCCTGCAGCTCGTCGTCGGCGGGCAGGTCGAGCGCGCGCCACGCTGCAACAGACACGAGTGGTGTAAAGTCGTGTATTCACAACGAGACAATGTCCCGCGACACGTGTCGACGTCGTGGGATAAGATGGCTCTGAGGTGAGTTCATGGCTTTACTTTCATTTGATGGAGAACAAGCTTTACGTGTCAGGACTACCAGAAATTAAAATTATTCCGTTTCAACAAAATTATACAGGGTGTAAGGGTAAACACCGTTGTCACTCAAACCATGGGTAGTTGACTTAAATATAGAAATAAATGACAGAGTAACAACAAAAAAAAAACTTTATTTTCATTAAAAGATTTTAAAAAGTTTCTATCCGACACCGTGCTCGCTAGCGAAACAGCTGACTGACTGAGGGAGGGGTCGCGCTGGCGGCCGGTCAGGTCAAGTCCCGCGCCCCCCACCTGTGTTGAGACGCAAGTTCGTTGCCCTAGCGCATAGGGTGAAAGGGTGAAAAATGCTCTTGTGGTAAAATGTAATAAAAAAAATATAAAAAAAGTTTTAATTTTCCATTAATTTTACGTTCTATAAATTACACCAAACCACTGCTTTCAAGGATAACGGTGTTTACCCTAACACCCTATATTTTAACCTATTGACTGCCCCAGTCGGATTAATACGACACGTTTTCGTGCCCGTGTTGCCTCAGTCGTATTTATACGACCTATGTTCGTTTTTTATTTCATTGAAAGTTTTTTCATTGAATTATTTAAATAAATTAAAAATACCCAATGGCTTGCGCGACGACTGTAAGAGTCCGTACGGCATGTCTTGATTGCCACGAAAGCTGAGTGGGCCTGTAGTGTGGGAAGCAACGGGTGTTTCTGGGTCGGCGTGCGGTGCTGGCGCTACAGCTGCGACTGCGGAACACCTCAAGCGGCGTTAGTAACCTCATTATTTATATTTTCGAGCAGTTTGGGGTTGACACTCTCGGGCCATGGGGTCCGAGTGCTCTTGGGTTATGGTCTGTTCAACGAAATCAACGGGTTGACTTTTACCTTAGCCTCTGTCTCTTGGGTACATTACCAGTCGACAGCGATGCGGATTCTAGACGCCATGTTTTAGTGTGTTATAAGTGCGTTATTTATTGATTAGGTTTAAGTTTTTATTTATCTATATTTCATTTTAATTCGGAATAAACCTCATCACATAATATAAATATTTAAACACAATTACAAACATTTAATAATTTATAATAATATTTAATTTCTGCTTAGCCCTCTTCCTCTCTCGTAATTTTGCTGTGCCCGACAGGGTCCGCAGCGATCTTTTTACTTATTGTACCATGTATGTAACACACTATGGAATGCAATAAAAATATAGTATTAAATACAATCCAAAATACATCAATTCCTCATTATCTGGTGGCATTCAAAAAGTTTGTAAGCTTAGTTAGTAATCACTACGGGCATGAAGCAGCCGGTCATTGACCCTATTTGGTGGCAGAGTCAATGGCCAGATGCTTCGGCGTACCTTCTGGCATGTCAACGGCGGCGGTGTCGTCGCGCGAGGGCTGCCCTGCCTGCATGGCGTCATCACCGCACGCACCCACCTGCAGTCATAGAGGGCTGTGATATGGCCATAAAAACGACATACTTCTGTATCTATAGAAATCGCTTGTCACATGTGTCCCTTTGTCGGTTTAGTTCTTCTAAACTAGGTAAACAATGTATTTTGATGCGGTTTACACCATCATGTAGAGAATTTATTCCAGAAGATTTATACAAAAATCTGCTTAGCCTTTTCCCAACTATATTTTGGGGTCGGCTTCTTGTCTAACTGGTTGCAGCTGAATACGTAGTTTACATAGAGCGACTGCCTATCTGACCTCCACAACCCAGTAACTGGGCAATATGATGGCCCTTGGTAAGATTCGTTCTCAGACTTTCGGGCTTCTGACGACCCGTAACGACTGTCCAAGATCCAAGAATGAAAGCCGGGACCAACGGCTTAACGTGGTTTCCGAGGCACGGAGGAGTCTCGGTATGTAAAGATGGTCACCAATCTACAACCAACCCCAGCAAGCGTAGCTTAACCTGATGGATCGACCCGTGCGGCTGTTATTAGTTAGCCACGAGCTCCTCCGGAAGATTTATACAAGTATAATAATAAGTTTTTATCTTTAGCTATAGCAGAAATCTCGATGTTTTGACAACATGTCGCCCGAACAGAAGATTGCATGCTAGTTAATCTAAACCTCGTTGTTATGACAAATAAGTGATTATAGTCAGAATTCGTAGATGCCCTTTTTTAAGAGGTATTTAAAAATGAATGTTGTAAATACTCACAGTACTAGTGATGGGCGCGACTTGCGCGACCTGCATGATGCTGTTGTAGCGGCGCACCTGCTCGATGTCGGGCAGCGACACGCGCTTGGCGACGCGCCCGAGCGCCGGCGCGAAGGCCGCGCTCCACTCGATGGTGGAGGCCGCGTGGTGCGCCCCCCGCCCCCGCTTGCGCTCCTCCCCTCGCAGTGCGCTGAACATCTCGTCGTTCAAAAATTCGTCGTCTGAGCTCGACTCCTCCACCATCTCCCTAACGACAGTGTCTTCTGTTGTCTCTCTCGACGGCTGTCCTTCTCTGAGCACAAGTAAAGGCTTGTCACTGTCCAAATCTGATTCTGTTTTAGCCTTTTTGTTTGGTGCTTCGCCTTCAAGCAATTCGAGCTGGTCCTCAATCAGCTCCCGTTTTATATTCCTACATAGTTGTCTTATGCTATGTGTGTTGGCGACTTTGTCTAGACAAGACTTGTTTACTGTAATTTCTTGTGTCTTATCAGTAGTAGTTGAATTTAGACGAGCTGATGTCCGCAACTCTACATCCAAGCGCGTATTTTGCGTACGTGTCTTAGTATTACGAGATTTATATTTAAGTTTCGGTGTGTAATATCTCCTATGAATTCGGGACACTCTGATGGAGTTGTCCTTGCGCACGTTTTTGATCCACGGAGGAATTTCGTCTATTCTGAAGACTCGTACTTGTGTGTCCATGAGGAGTTTGGTATCTGTTAACATATGTTATTAATTTCATTAATCGCTGTCATAGTTCTGTTGTTATCATTTTTATGCCACATGACAAGACTGTGGCATACTTTATATTGTAACATCTTGCACACTGCTGTACGATTAATATAATTGTATTGTTGTGTTGCAGCTCAGTTATGCATTAGCTGTTGCCCGTGACTTCGTCTGAGATTCAGGATAGCCTATGTCCTTCTCCAGGTCGAGGTCTACCCCTGTGCGAAATTTCATGCAAATCCGTTCAGCGGTTTTAGCGTAAAAGCGTTACAAACAAACTCACTTTCGCATTTATAACATTATAAAAGTTGGATTAGGATTCAGACTCTAATCTACTCAATTATTAATTTCTCTGCCTACTGCAGTATTACCCTGCATAAAATCTTCGAGCCTAAAACTTTTTTACTTCGCTGGCCATCGATCTTGTTGTTTTTAATCGTAAGATAATTTCAATTTTTTGAATTTGAATCTGACGTGAAGAAAGATGAAGAATTTTTTATTGGCAGCCGTGAGTCGCGGTTTTTTCTCATGAACGCAAGAGCTCTAATTCTTCAAGTAATTCCCGGCGTACTATGCTGAAAGATTTGCAATATAATTATTTAATTATAGTCTTTATTGTTGTGTCCACGTTTCCTTGTTTTACGGTACGTATAATCGGATTCTATCTGTGCTACTATACTCGCTCTTTCTCCAAGGTCAAGTCTAAAACCTTCTTATTTGTCATAGGTTAAAAACCAGTGAAAAGGCCTATTTTGGCCTTTATCGGTGGGGTATTGGGAACCCACCTCGTTTCCCCGTTTCGCCATAATCCTGGATCAGGCGCCCCGGCGGCGGCGGCGGCGGTTGACTGAGCGCCGTGCCACGTACAAGGAATACCGCCTCTTGACGTACCGCACGGTCCAGGAACTAACCACCTCGTGACTTATTAACTATTTATTTATCCACTGCGAAGCGCCGTTTTCTCGGATTCTTCCACGTTGCATTGCAGACTGCAGCTGTTGTAAACCCTTCAAGTTTTCCGTTCAAGTTCAAATACGTTCAAGTTAATTTTTTTACGCGTAAATAATCTCGTATGCAAATTAGACTAAGCTGGCATTAGGTCAACCTTCGGTTGCGGTTCCTTATTCGATGTGTTGCGTTTCCGCTAGTAAGTTATGGTTTCTATAAGCTTTTGCAATCGCTGATACACACCGAACTCCCACGCGTAACTAAATTTACCTAAGATATCTATTCCGAAAGTTTTCCTTAACCTAATTACGCTTGATTCGGCACCACTGTCTCCATAGCCGCGACTAAATTATATTTTATATTCACCTTTTTTATATTTTCTGTAAAAAGTGTCTTTCTATATTTATATTACAAAAATTATACGTGTTCAACGAAGTGTGTTTATTTATTTCGTTACAAATGGCGCCCGAATTAAAAGTAAGTAAATTATGATATCCCTATGCATACTTAAATATTTTTTTGTCAGTTTGTGTGTGGTGCTCTTTCAGGGCAATTTTAATCTCTATTTATTTTTCAGAGAAATCATTAGTTTCTTTTCTCACCACGGATACTTGCTTTTGCTGAACGACTTATGAATATTTGAACGGCAAGCCGGTCAAATGAAGTTTATGTATATTCTTAATGTGATGTTTGTGCAATGGTATTTAAAATAATTATTTTGTAACCATATTGAATGACCAATCTTTCATTTCGTCCCATCAAATATATATCAATCCTGAATTTTATTTATCTCTTGTAGTAGTTGTATTTAGTTCCCTGTAGTGTGAACGTAATAGGCTTCGTGTTCAAGGTAAGCGTTTGTGTGTCTGATTTTTCTACTAGATGTCTAGCTTGTTTTTCCCTTAGTCCAGCTATCTTCGTTCCGTTTTTTTTGTGTGATTTCCGTGATCCAGCATGGCCGACGAGGATTCGTCCATTGGTGAAACCGCCCATGGAGAGAGCCTTATCATTTCTAGGCCCCCCCCAATCCCACCTAGGAGACCTAGGATTGCTGAGTCATCAGGCTTACCATCCCCGATCAAATCCGACGAATGTCCATCTTATCCCCGTAAACAAATATCTCTCACGAAGTGGAAAATTGACTTTTCTGGGAACACCTGCGTCCGTGAATTCTTTCTCTCGATAGATGAATGTAAGGAAGCGGATGATATATCTGATCATTATCTGTTGAAGCGCTTCCATGAAGTTTTGTCAGGAGCTGCACTGAAATATTTTAGGTCCATTCGCCACCCACTCCTGTCATATACAAAACTTAAGGAGTCTTTCGTGAAGACATTCGGAGTCATAGATTTTGAGTTCAAAACTGAACAACAGGTTCGAAACATGAGACAGAAATCAGACCAATCGGTCAGGGATTTCGTCATCCAGGTCTCATATCTTAACGATCGCTTAGCCAGTCCCATCCATGACTCTAATTTACTTGATATTATTATGCACAATATGCACCCTAGGTTTTTCCCTTGCTTGTCAATCCACAAATTCCATGATTTAGAGTCGCTTGTTGATATGGCGTCACATTTTGAGAGCTTCTTGCCGGGAGCGTCGAAGTCGGTGTCCAACGTCTCTTCTGAGATACAGTTATGTCCTAAATGTAGAAAGGACGGACATTCGTATCGTTACTGTCCAGATTTCCCTGGTAGGCTCTGTTTTAGATGTCGCACTCCTGGTGTAATTACCCGGGATTGTCCAAACTGTAATCCAAAAAACGTGTAGACCATCGGCGACACGCCTCATCCCGTACAGTGTCACCGGTGATAGCCAACGATTCATCAGACAACCGACCATTCGTTGAAATATTACTATGTAATCGCCCCATTAGGGCTTTGTTGGACTCAGGCGCACAGATGTCTCTTATTAGTGATATCCTCATTCAGGAACTAGGTATATCTCGGATTTCCAATGTTTCGTGTCCGCGGGTTATTTCCGCCAACAATTCACCCATCGATATTTTAGGGAGTGTTTGTCTCCCGGTCCAATTTAACCGTACAACTTTCACGCATGAATTTTTAGTTGCACGTTCTACTACGTCTTCAATTATCTTAGGTATAGAATTCTGGAATAAATTCGGTTTAACTTCAGTTTTTAGTAAGGCTTTTAATAAAAATATTAAAGGCAATATGTACCTTCCCGCTTTTAACCATTCTCCGCCTCTGGTTTCTTGTGTAAATAAAGCTCGATATGTACATCCCCGCAATGTCCTATTACCCGACCAAGAGCGAGGTCTACAACGCGTCATTGACGAATTTGAGGCTATTTCGTCTGATAAGATTGGGCTCGGTAAAACTACTTGGCTTTCCCACAAAATTAATACAACAGGAATGCCAATTAGACAAAGATTTTACCCTCTTTCACCGGTCAAATTAAAAATTCTTAACGACGAAATTGATAAGATGTTAGAATTAGGTGTTATCCGTCCCTCTCGTTCTCCTTGGGCCAGTCCTGTTGTAATGGTTACAAAAAAGGACGGGTCTGTTCGCTTCTGTGTCGACAGCCGTAAATTAAATAGTGTAACCATCAGGGATTCGTATCCTCTACCTCGTATTCAAGATATCCTTGACAATCTTCGTGGTGCGAGATATATAAGTTCTCTCGATTTCAGGAGTGCTTTCTGGCAGATTCCTCTCGCGGATAACGAGAGCTGTGAGAAAACCGCTTTCATAATTCCCCAACGCGGTTTATTCGAGTTCGTCAGAATGCCATTCGGGCTCACAAACGCTGCTTCAGAAATGCAACGCCTAACTGATATTATCGTTAACTTCGAATACACTTCTACCAGCGACGACTGTGTTTTCGGATACGTCGACGATTTGATTTTGATATCTAAGGATTTCCACAGTCATCTTGCACTCCTTAGGAAGGTGCTAAACCGCCTCAAAGAAGCCGGTTTATCTATAAACTTAAAAAAATGTGAATTCTGTAAGAGTGAGCTAAAATACTTGGGATACATCGTCAACGAAAAAGGGCTCCAGACTGATCCCAGTAAACTGGAAGCTATTCGCGATTACCCCACTCCTACTACCGCTAAATCTTTGCGCGGCTTTATAGGAATGTGCTCTTACTATAGGCGTTTTGTAGATGGTTTCTCGTCCATAATTGCTCCTCTTACAGCTCTTATTGGAAAGAGGAAGGGTCGCGATCCTATAAATTGGGACGAGGCTGCCGAACAGGCATTTTTTAAGCTGAAAGAAGCATTAGTCAACACTCCAGTGATGGCTTGCCCTGATTTTGCCAAGCCATTCATATTGCAGTGCGATGCTTCGGCTGTCGGTCTCGGTTCGGTCCTATCTCAAAACGTTGACGGTGTAGAACATCCCATTGCGTATTACTCCCGCCTATTTTCCAGAGCGGAGCGCAATTATAGCACCACTGAACGCGAACTCTTATCTGTTCTGGATTCCATAAAGCACTTCCGCTGCTATTTAGATGGAATGAAATTTTCGGTTATAACCGACCACATGGCTCTGAAATGGCTGCTCACTTTAAACAACCCATCGGGGCGTTTAGCTCGATGGGCCACCGTCATTTCACAATATACCTTCGATATCATCCACCGCAAGGGAACACAACATGTCGTCCCGGATGCTCTATCCAGGATCTATACTAGCCCTATTACGTTCGACCAAGGTCCTGAACATACTACCGATAGGTGGTACAAAAGGATATATGTAGGCGCACGCGACACGCCACAAATGTTTCCTGCTTACGCCATTCAGGACGGGGTGCTCTTGAGACGGATGCCCATCTCCAGCCCTTTATTATCTGATCCCTGGCGCGTCGTATTGCCGGCTGAGAAAGTTCCCAACGCCATTTGGGAAGTGCACAACAATTTCCCTTCCATACATCCCGGCGTTACCAAGTCTTACCTTAAGATCAAGGAACTATACTATTGGCCGAATATGTTTCGCGACGTCACCGAAACACTGAGACAATGCGACGTTTGCAAAGCCTACAAAATCGCCAATACCCAACCGCGTGGACAGATGAGATATCCAAAGGAAGTTTCTTTACCCCTGCAGCTTATTTCCATAGACGTAATTGGTCCGTTGCCTATCGCCTACTATGGCTATCGATATATTCTATCAATGGTCGATGTGTTTTCAAAATATGTCTGGTTGATTCCTCTAAAAAAGGTAGACGCAAGTTCCCTAATTAAAGCCCTGGAATCCGAGATATTTTTTAACTTCGGAGTGCCACGGGCGATTCTTTGCGACAACGCTACCGTTTTTCGTAGCAACCGTTTTTTAAATTTTCTTAGGTCCTTTCACATCGACTCACCAATGTATACACCCTACTATACGCCACAGGCCAATACCGTAGAACGCTATAACCAAAGCGTCGTCACGTGTCTGAGCATATTGGTTGGTGAAAACCAGAGAAATTGGGCGAAATTATTACCCAAAGTCAAATTATATCTCAACTCCTGCATTAACTTGGTTACTGATTTTACGCCTAACTTCCTCATGTTCGGTAGGGAAGTCCTTATAGATCCCGCTCGTGCGCATAGTCAGACTCGAAGCACCAATTTAGCCGAGAGTCGGTCTCAGCACGCGTCTAATCTATCTTCCCTCGCCGAGGTTTATGCTAAGGTCGCCGATAATCTATCCATAGCTTTCCTCCGAAATTCCCGATCTTATAACACCAACCGTTCGGCTATCACCCTCAACCTCGGTGACGTTGTATGGAGACGAAATTTCTCTAGGTCTTCGGGGTCAGACTATTTCTCTGGAAAATTAGCGCCCCGTTTTATTAAGAGCCGTGTAACCAGAGTCATCTCTAGAACCACGTATGTTCTCAAGGACTGTGATTCCGTCCATTCAGGACAGTACCACATAAAAGATATCCTGAAATGATTGCCTTTCCTCTTTATTCATCAACTGAAATACACTAGTCGTTCTATATTTTTTGTTACATAAATTTCAAAAATTATTTCAGAACTTTTTAGGTAGGGACTCATTTTAATCGGCCATGCCATGCGACCTTCATTTCGTATAACTGACATTTTTTCTTACATTATGTCATGTCATTCTAGTTGCCGTTGTCAATTTATAAAATTACTACAAATAATTAATACGTTTATTCTGAAAATGGTAAGCAGATCCCTTTAAAATGTAATAACTAACTTAGAACATTCTCGAAACGCTATTTTTTTGCAAGGAAGCTTGCGGGGCACCTTGTAAACATTTCGCTTTTATTCTCTATCACTAGAGCTTGGATAGTGCTTGGATAGTGTTTTATCGCCAGCAGTCGTTTATTTCCTCTCTACCCGACCGCGGTGAAGACGAGTTCTGTTCCTCTATTCCATAACATACTTAATTATAATTTATCCGACTGATACGATCAAGAGGGTTGTGTTTGACCTCTGGGCATGTCCCGGAGGCAAAACGCACCTTCTAATCCTACTCATCACACTAGTCAGACTCTAAGCCCTGACTTAGTTGAAAGTCGGACTATGATGTAGACTTAGGGTCATTAAATATAAGGTTGAAGTCCCTTATTTGTTAGACTGGGGTTTTTTTTTGGGACTCAGGCTCCTCTTTATAGCTTGATGTTCTTCCTTTTGGACTTAGGTTCTTGTTTATAACCTGATGTCAACCCCTTTTGACCTCGATATATATATTATATTTCTTTCAACTAGTGTTGTCCTTTTGTTTATTTTGAATTCTTAATCCTCTTGTTCTATCCTTAGTTATTGTATACCTTTCCCGATAGGTCCTGCGTAGGTTTAGCAGGCACATCTGGAGGCCTTTTGCACTTCGATGGTCTGTTAAGATAGAATAGGTTAGTCATTAGTTTAGGCTAGGTTACCTATAGGTTATTTAGGTGTTAATAGTTTTATTTCTCTTCTAGTTCTCTCAAGTGAGCTGCTCCCTTCTCTCCTGATGCTGCTACCCCCCTCTACCTTCCTCTAGTGACGTCATCCTTATGTCGTTCGTTTCTAGGGATGTTACTCCTTTAGTTATTTTTATCGCCATTATCGATATTTTTTTTTTTTTTTGTTGGAAAGGGGGTACTGCAGTATTACCCTGCATAAAATCTTCGAGCCTAAAACTTTTTTACTTCGCTGGCCATCGATCTTGTTGTTTTTAATCGTAAGATAATTTCAATTTTTTGAATTTGAATCTGACGTGAAGAAAGATGAAGAATTTTTTATTGGCAGCCGTGAGTCGCGGTTTTTTCTCATGAACGCAAGAGCTCTAATTCTTCAAGTAATTCCCGGCGTACTATGCTGAAAGATTTGCAATATAATTATTTAATTATAGTCTTTATTGTTGTGTCCACGTTTCCTTGTTTTACGGTACGTATAATCGGATTCTATCTGTGCTACTATACTCGCTCTTTCTCCAAGGTATGTCGGTATCCTTTTCGCTAGTCTAAAACCTTCTTATTTGTCATAGGTTAAAAACCAGTGAAAAGGCCTATTTTGGCCTTTATCGGTGGGGTATTGGGAACCCACCTCGTTTCCCCGTTTCGCCATAATCCTGGATCAGGCGCCCCGGCGGCGGCGGCGGCGGTTGACTGAGCGCCGTGCCACGTACAAGGAATACCGCCTCTTGACGTACCGCACGGTCCAGGAACTAACCACCTCGTGACTTATTAACTATTTATTTATCCACTGCGAAGCGCCGTTTTCTCGGATTCTTCCACGTTGCATTGCAGACTGCAGCTGTTGTAAACCCTTCAAGTTTTCCGTTCAAGTTCAAATACGTTCAAGTTAATTTTTTTACGCGTAAATAATCTCGTATGCAAATTAGACTAAGCTGGCATTAGGTCAACCTTCGGTTGCGGTTCCTTATTCGATGTGTTGCGTTTCCGCTAGTAAGTTATGGTTTCTATAAGCTTTTGCAATCGCTGATACACACCGAACTCCCACGCGTAACTAAATTTACCTAAGATATCTATTCCGAAAGTTTTCCTTAACCTAATTACGCTTGATTCGGCACCACTGTCTCCATAGCCGCGACTAAATTATATTTTATATTCACCTTTTTTATATTTTCTGTAAAAAGTGTCTTTCTATATTTATATTACAAAAATTATACGTGTTCAACGAAGTGTGTTTATTTATTTCGTTACACTATACACTAACAGGACCACAAAACAGGATAAAGTCACACAAGTAAACAGTACACCCGGACATAAGACCCGCACATTTTGGAAAATGCACAAGTTGACTGAATGTAAATATTTGACTGAAAGTTAATATAGGTAGCCTGATATATACTGCTTCCGCAATTTATTTTCCAAACATGTAAATAAACACGGGTTTTAGGAAAACCAAGTGTAATGCAAACACATAAGGTTGAGTTACAACTTCATATTTTTTATGACTTTTTCAACAGTACTAGAGTCAGTCTAAAATCAACTTTATTGACACTATCATAAAGTTGATGTTTGTTTAAGTGATAATAACATCAATTGGAAACAAGGATTTAAATAGACCTTAGATATTCCCATCGACGAAGACGCGCCCCAGTCCGCGATTACTGTATTGTAAGCTATAATTTAGTACGGAGCGGAGCGGAGTGGGGCGCGTCTTCGTGTATGGCACTATCTACATACTAGGGGTGTTCAATCAAAAGTGAGAATGAGTATGACGCAATTATCTGTTATTAAATGGTATTTTATTTTTCGACGTAGTCATCTTTCAGATTTATAAACATTGTATATCTTTTTTCTAAACCTAAAATTCTCTTTCTAAAAAAATCTTCTTCCTGATCCCTTAGAAAATCGTGTACGGCGGCGACTACTGCGTCATCATCTTCAAATTTCTGGCCCCTGAAATGTTCCTTTAACCGCGGAAATAGGTAAAAATCACTTGGAGCAAGGTCCGGTGAATATGGAGGATGTTCCATCAATTCGAAGCCAGCTTTTTGAATGGCAGCCATCGCAACTCTGGACTTGTACGCGGGGGCGTTATCTTGGTGAAACAAAGAAACAACAGAACACATTCCGAAACGACGAAAACAAATTACTTCTATTTTTTTTAAACAAAAGAGAATTGATTGTTTTTTTTTTTATTATCATCATATCTAATGTCTGCGCTATGCCTGCAATTATTTTTTTTCCAAGGAGAATCTATCGCATTATCACTATTTATTGAACACCCCAATATAAAGTAAATATTACACTTACCAATAGTCGCTGTGTCATTAACAGGATCGTCAATTTCCTGCCCGTCCTCCCAGTCCACACCCATGTCGTCATCTACACTTGTGACGTCACAACTCACCCCCGGCTCCTCGTCAACGAACATTATCCTGTTACTTATAAACGACACTTCTTTCTTTACGTCCAATTCAATCGAATCTGTATCCACTTCGTTACAAGGTTGAAAGTCGTCTTCATCACTTTCGAAAAGAATCTCAGTTTTGACCGTGTTCGGATCTATCATTTGTAAAACTTCTATGGTCGGGGCTATGTTTCCGAGTGCCGCGTGTGGCGACACGGTGTCGAAACTGTGTGACTCTGTGGTCTGCGGTACTGGTTCCCGTTTGACTGAAAATGGTGTCCTGTTGGAACATTCATCTATGACCAAATTGTCTTCCGTGTCCGTGTCAGAAGAGTATGCGCGTTTCGGTGGTATGACTTCATCTAGATATACAAAAATGAAAGTTATTACATACTGCGTTGGGGCTATAATTGTGAAACGGTTTTAAGATAATTCATTTGTGTATTTTTAATTCTTCAGAAAACGGTGTATCATTTAATTGAAGAACTTAAAGGAGGCTGTACTATTAAAATTAACTAAAACATCTATATTATTAACATAATAGAAGGGATCCGAGTGATAATAATTATGGCTCTTCGAATTTTAGAAAGAGTTTGTTACACAAGTATGAAAGAAGAAGAAAGAAACATAGCTTATTCTGCAGAGTGACAGAGATGACACTCGGCTAAAACAAACTCTTTCTTCAAGTCAGTGAGCCAATCGGGACACGTACTTGACTTATCCTCGGCACGATGTATCTGCTCGCTCGTTATGTCCGGTCCGCGCTGTGTGTTCGGTGTGTCCAGCATGTCCGGTATGTCCGCAGTGGTGGCATTGCCCGCGTGGACCACAGGACTTACAGCCTGATTACTTTGATTGATCAAGATGTCCGTAGTCTGCTCGATCTTAGGTTCATATCGTAGGTTCATCGTAGACTGCACAGCTAATAGGTCAATGTCCGTAGTCTGCTCAAGCAAAGGGTCATCGACCGCATGCTGCGCAACCAAAAGGTCACTCTCCGTCGTCTGCTCATCCACATGGTTGTCGGTCAAAGAGCCACTGTCTATAGTTTGCTCGACCTTAGGTTCACGAACCATAGGCTCGTCAGCCAAAGGGACATTGACAATCAATTGGTCGTTTGCTGTACTCTGTTCGACCAAAGGGACTTCGTAAAATTTTTGCTCATTCTTAGGTTCATCGACCGCAGGCTGCTCGACCTTACTCATGTTGGGGTAAAGCTGCTTGGCCGCGGCGTCGTCTCCCGTGTCTGTTGTTTCAGTGGACTGCTTGTTGACTTTGCTTTTTGTATCCTTTACATCATTTTCTTCTAGAAGGTCAGTATCTGTAGGCCCCTCATTCAAAGGGTCACTGTCCGGAGGCTGCTCAACCATAGGTTCATCGACCGTAGGCAGCTCGACCTTAGTGATGGTGGGGTAAAGCTGCTTGCCCGTGGCGTTGTTGGCCGTGTCTATTATGTCAGTGGCCTGATCGTTGACATTGCTTTTTGTTTTCTTTACATAATTTTTTTCTTCTTGAAGGTCAGTGTCTGTAGGCCCCTCTTTCAAAGGGTCACTGTCCGGAGGCTGCTCAACCATAGGTTCATCGACCGCAGGCTGCTCTACCTTACTCATGTTGGGGTAAAGCTGCTTGGCCGCGGCGTCATCTCCCGTGTCTGTTGTTTCAGTGAACTGTTTGTTGTCTTTGCTTTTTGTTTTCTTTACATAATTTTTTTCTTCTTGAAGGTCAGTGTCTGTAGGCCCCTCTTTCAAAGGGTCACTGTCCGGAGGCTGCTCAACCATAGGTTCATCGACCGCAGGCCGCTCGACCTTACTCATGTTGGGGTAAAGCTGCTTGGCCGCGGCATCATCACCCGTGTCTGTTGTTTCAGTGAACTGTTTGTTGTCTTTGCTTTTTGTTTCTTTTACATCATTTTCTTCTTCTTGAAGGTCAGTGTCTGTAGGCCCCTCATTCAAAGGGTCACTGTCCGGAGGCTGCTCAACCATAGGTTCATCGACCGTAGGCTGCTCGACCTTAGTGATTTTACAGTAAAGCTGCTTGCCCGTGCCGTTGTCGGCCGTGTCTGTTGTGTCAGTGGACTGTTCGTTGGCATTGCTTTTTGTTTCCTTTACATCATTTTCTTGGTCTAGAAGGTCAATGTCCGTAGGCACCTCAGTCAAAGGGTCACTGTCCAGAGGCTGCTCAACCATAGGTTCATCAACCGTAGGCTGCTCGACCTTAGTGATGTTGGGGTTAAGCTGCTTGCCCGTGGCGTTGTCGGCCGTGTCTGTTGTGTCAGTGGACTGTTCTTTGTCATTGCTTTGTATTTCAATTACATCATTATCTTCTTCCTAGAAGTGAACAATATACACCTTCAGTTCTAAACTAATTGAAGTAGAGAAGCAAGTATTTCTCAACTTAAAGCAGTTTCTACAAAAATACTAATTTATTTTTGTAATAATTATCATCCGCTATCAACAGCTGATTGTAAAAGTAACATTATCATCATAAAACATTAACAATATTTTTTGTAGCATTTTAAACTACTAACAAATCTATATTGTGAATGGTAGGACCTGCACTAACTATTAGATTGTATGTAAGTATAGTAATGTTTTACTTGCCAGTGGCTCAGTCACTATGATCCCTTCCAGCACTTGCTGCCGCCAACTCTTGAAGTGTCCTGTGGCTATGTGCGGGTACCTGCGCTAGGAACATGTGATCGTTATGTAATGACATCACAATGATTCATCTCAACTAGCAACAGAATACTGACCGTTTGAGTATGGCGATGTGAAGCGGGGCCGGGCGCGGGTAGAGCTCGTTGGAGGAGGGGGCGGGGCCGGGGGTGAGGTCATCGAAGAGCTGGGGCCCGGGCCGGCGCCAGTGCATGGCCAGGCGCACGCGCGCCTGCAGCTTGAGCTCGTACCAGCGACGCTGCAGGACCACCAGCGACACCGTGCGCCCGCTGTGACCACAACTATCTGTACTGACTGATGAACACGTGTGTGATGGTGTGTGTGTGTGTGTGTTCTTTCTCTATAATACCTGTCGAGATAGGTCCGGTGCGCGCGGGTCCAGCGCTGCGCGCGCACGCGCGAGTGCGCGGGCGCAGCGTCCTCGAGCCGGTGCCGCTGTATGAGCTGCCACAGCGTGTGCAGCGCCGCCGACTCCTCGTACAACGTGACGCTCTCCTGCGCAACACGACACATGAGTTATAAATGCTCAAAACTAAACTAAAAGCAATCTGGGGGGAAACGCAAAGGTAGCGCGCGAAATTAATTTTTTTTATTTTTTTTGCAATTTTCAGGTCAGTGTTAGGTTGTATGTTGATCAAACATGATTCGCAATAGTAACAAATATGAATTTAATGAATTATACTAGTCAGAATTATCAAAACAACTCTCTCAGAATGGGCCTCAAATGTCATGCTTTCAAGAAACAGTCATCAAATATTCGATTATTGCAATTTGAACCAAGAGTTGTTTCGATGATTCTAATGATTACTATTCTGTAAATACATAATTGTTACTATCGCAAATCATATTTTGATCAACATACACCCCTTTGCAAAAAAAAACGGGCGGTTTTGATTTTTGTTCATTATCGGTAATCATTTAGCTGTAAAGAGGTTTTAATAGCCAAACTATGTTACTGGCACTTAATAAAGAGTCTGGGTATGAAAAAAAGTTAATTCCAAATTCGAAACTTTTGTTTAAAAACAATAATAATCCCGTTTTCCGTTTGTGACATTAACTAACATTTTGCAGATTTGCTGTTATAAGGTTATCCTGGGAACAAAAACTAACTTCTCGTTATTTTTAGTAGAATAATTTTTGTTTGTCGCATAATCCAGCCTTATTGTGACTTAAAAGTGATATCTTTGTGTCGATTGTAATAGCAGAAAAAGCAATAAGAGCTAATAAAATTGTACCGCTGCTGCAAGAGGGGTGTAGCCAAAAAACTATATTCTTATTGATTATAACAAATTACTAGTCATTAATGCAAATGACATAGTAAAAATATTAATATTATCCATACAAAAGCCAATGACTGTTAAGGTGCCCGTTTTTTTTGCAAAGCAGTGTATATTATAAACTGATAATGAACTGCAAATTGCAAAAAAGCGTAAGAAAATTATAATTTCGCGGGCTACCCTGGCGCTTCCACCTTGAAGCAGCAGGAGGAGGTTACACTCACGTCTGTGAGGATGTCGACGTCGGTGTGCAGCAGCACAAGGTCGGCGACGGCGGCGGCGCCGGGCGGAGGCGCCGCGTGCGCAGCGTCGCCCGCGCGCGACGACACCACGACCTGCTGCAGCGACACGCGCTGCGCCGATACCCTGCGCGCACCGCACATTATACACGGGGTAAAAACCCATTACATAGCCCTCAACTACGCAAATAAATATAATAGGGAATATGCATGTATTTTTTTAATATTTTTATTCGATAGTTTACATCGTCAAATAAAAGTAAAAAAAAATTCGACGGCAAAAAAGCAATTTAAAGTAGTTAAAAAAATGTTTAAAAATATCCAACCGATCCGGGCTATTTAAACGCCCTCCATTTGGCGCGCTTGGTGTGGTGACGTCACAGTTCGTGAAAACAGACAAGCAACTGTCAAGTCAACGTCAAACACTCCTTTTTCTATGAGCGTTTGACATTGACTTGACACTTGTTGATTGACTTGACATTGACATTTTGATTGTTAGCCCGGATTGTTACGTCACATCCGCTCTTAGCCTTTTCAAGTATTTGAATTACCCACAGTTTTTTGGGACTTTTTAAAAATTAATTTCTCGCTCAAAAAGAAATTTTATTCAAAAATATTGATGGAGGCTTAATTCTGAAGTAACATAGTTTATAGAAAAAAATATTTGACCCATATTTGAATCACATGCATATTCCCTATTGCTGGGAAATTACTTTTAGGCTTCCTGTACACACGGATAAAGAAAGAAAAAAGAAAGAATAACGTTTATTTGGACACAGTTCATAAAATACAAATAACAAAATAAAGAATAAAAAATAATAATGTTGGGCTACACATCATGCCATTTCCAGTTTACGCTGATCTCGTACAATGCGAGGTCAGCTTATACTGGAAATGTATACAGGTTGTCAGGGTAAACACCGTTGTCACTCAAACCAAGGATGGGTAGTTGACTTAAATACAAAAACAAATGACCGAGTAACAACAAAAAAAAACGTTATTTTCATTAAAAGATTTTAAAAAGTTTCTATCCGACACCGTGCTCGCTAGCGAATCAGCTGACTAACTGAGGGAAGGGTCGCCCTGGCGGCTGGTCAGGTCACGTCCCGCACCCCTCGCCTGTGTTGAGACGCAAGTTCGTTGCCCTAGCGCATAGGGCAACGAACTTGCGTCTTTTGTGGTAAAATGTAGTTTAAAAAAAAAAGAAAAAAAATGTTGTAATTTTCCATGATTTTACGTTCTATAAATGACACCAAACTACTGGTTTCAAGGATAACGGTGTTTACCCTAACACCCTGTATATACCTTGATGTGGAGCCGTATGTACATGACGCCGTAGCCGCACCGGCAGCGCCGCGCAGATTTTACACTCATTCTGATTTTTGTGTGCGGCTCCGGCGTCAGGTACATGAAGCCTGAATTTTGGTGTGAAAAAATCGCTGTTTACGGTAGCGCACCACGGAACAGGGGTCAAAAAAATGTTGGAACTTTGACCTTAACATCTCCTCGTTTCCACGCCCACGTGACGTCACGTGCTCAGGAGAAACACTCACCAGACAGCGTGCAGGTCGTTGACGGCGCTGGACATGCGCAGCACGCGGCGCACGTCGTTGTACAGCGCCGTGGAGCACAGCGTGCCGCGCGCGCGCGCCGCCGCGCACAGCGCCGCCACCACGCCGCCCGGCGACACCGCGCCCGCGAGCGCTACCTGGCGCTGTCGGACCAGACGTTACCACCGCACTCTTACGGACCGGACGGATCTCCGCCACAAAATAGATAAGTACAAGGGTCCGGTTCATGCAACGTGCGTGCGTTTATGTTCATAAACGCACGCACACATAGACATGTAGCGACCTTTATACAGAGCACGGACGCGCTCCACAGACAGATCTCAGGTTAGGATTATAAAAAAAATGCTGTTCCATACATTTTGACGGCGTAGTATTTGTAAAAGAAATCTTTTTATTTTTTTATTAATTAACATTTTTTTTTAATAACCGACTAATAATTTCAATACAGGGGGGTTCAAAAACATGTTCTGAATCCATGGTTGAGCGTCGATGTATGACACCCTGTGTAATTAATTTATACAAAATATTGTAAAACATTTTAACTGTAGTTTTTTTATATGAAACTACGTTTTCGAACCCCACTAGAAGCATTTATATTTTCTTATAAATTTTGACGTTCAAAAGTTCGCCTTTTAGGAGTCAAACTTCTTGTGTATACGTACCTGTACGTTATTGGCGTAGAGTCGCCTCGCCACCTTGGTCAACCAGTGCGGCTTGCCGTCCGCAGACGCCTTACTGTTATCGGGCGGGTCCGCCATCTGAACACGACAATACTGCGTCTCAAACACCAATGAACAACGGTTAATAGTCTCTATGGCAAGGTAATAAAGTCACCTTTTCCTCGACGTAGTCTCTGAAGCGCTGCTCCCAGGCGCGCACCATGGTCACCGGGATGCCGAGCGCGGCCGCCATCTTCACGTACGCGCATTTGCGCTGATCCTGAACACAATATAAAGTACTACTACTAAAGAAATGCGCTTCGGCTTCACGTACGCGCACTTGCGCTGCTGGCCCTGGACACTAACTAATGCATTGTACTGTAATGTACCTTACATTACAGTACAGTATGCATCAGTTAGGATTCCAGCTGTGAAAATTATAATTATAACTTTCTTATAACGGATATACAAAACAATATCAGATTTCAACTGTTTACAATCAACTATTATTTTTTGCACGATTTCTAATAAAAACAAAATAATATTGCAAATTGTAGATAATTGTACCTACACGATTTTGGACATGATTTGACACATCATTTCAACATTTTATTTTTCATTTTCTACATTATAAAATATCTGTAATTTATATGATGTTAGTACAATAGTAAAGATTATTCTTATCTATTTTATTATACAACATTATTTTTGTTTATGCTAAACCTGAAACGCTGTCATTGTACTCATCATTTTGAACAACTTTTTCTATGGGACCAATATTGAAATAGCGAAAAAAACATCAGCTGTTCCATACCTTTTTTCGATTTAAGTGAACACAAACAGCTGATTTTTTTTTAATTAGTTGTTTATTATAATAGTAACGGTGATCACTCACATTGCGTGCGTTTTCTCGGGTGGGCTTCTCCAGCAACGCGATGTGCTTGATGTACTCGAGCCCGAACGTCTTCACCGACACGGCGCGGGACCTAAGCAAACAACACGCTCTTAATTATCAACTTTAGCTCTATGTAGTTAAAGTTGATTTTTAAATTACCATCTTCTGCCTAGCCTTTTCCCAACTATGTTGGGGTCAGCTTCATGCGTAACCGAATACAGCTGAATACCAGTATTTTACATGGAACAACTGTCTATAATTCCAGTTACTGGGTAAGACACTACTCTTACCAAGGTGTATTGTCTTACCCTATTACCCCAAGGTGTATTTGTCAGACGTTTCGGCTTCTGACTATCCGTAACGATTGACAAAGATCTACGAATGATAGCCGGGACCAACAGCTTAACATGCTTTCCGAGTCACGGAGGGGTTTCGACACGAAATGACCAGGGTGAGCGTTGCTTAACCCTTTAACACACAGCGAAAACGTTGTCGCGACTGACTAAAACAGCAGGAATTCAGAGCCGTAAAAAGTAAACTTTTTTCCTCGTTTGGTATAAACATGAATAAAAAACATAGTATACAATTGAACTTAATAAAAAAAAATCACCGATATATCGAGATTTTTTTTCGATATATCGAAATCGATATTCATATTTTATTTTAATATCGATACGATTAATATCGATATTTTTTGGCACTTCTTGCATCCCTAGTGCTGGACACAAATTATTATGGGATAACCGCTCAGAAATACTTGTTTACATAAAACATCCAACGGTCAGCGGTTAGCGTGGTGAACACAATGTGACTTACTTAAGGGTCTCCGCTTTTCCCATTTTGCCAAAGATGGAAGGAGCATAGTCGGTATCTTGAGAGTTGCTGCTCGGCTTCCCGTACACGAAGTGGTCGCTGCAGACGAGGCTGTGCGCGGTCGGCAACCAACTGCGCCCACTGGCAATTAAATTAAATTAAAAAAAAATTAAATTAAAAATTGTTTATTTCGCAACCATAATAAAACAAAACATTAGTGATTGGAGCCTCCTTTTAAGCAAAAAATGCCTGTATTAGGAGACTCCGAAAGGCAATAGTAATATTACATTTGTACTACATAACTCTATAAAGTTTATAGAGTTATGTATTGCAATATAGTATACATATAGTTATAGTATATAGGTTTTTAGTATAAACCATTCACAGGCAGTTTTTAACTGTCAAGGAGTCGGTCAGTTAGAAATATGAAGCTAGTTGCCCATTCAAAAGCGTAGTAGGTTCCTGTAGAGAAGAACGGGCAAGAAACTCCACGGACACTCTTTTAAATCAAAATATTATTGCCTTTTCACAACGTAACGGCTAAACGAATTTGGATGAAAGGCACACATTTAGCCCATGACCTTTTTTTTTTTTTTTTTGGGTGGGACATCATCAAATGACTTCTCCCGCTCTGGGCGGAGCGGAAGGCCGTGTCAGACTCTTACTGACTAAAAACCCACCCGTGTTCCTTCAGTTGCCTGTTGCCAGGGTCCCGGTATCGGTATCCCTTTCGGACTATTCCGCAACCCTGGCAGGCATCGATCCTAACGGACCCCGTCAGGTGTGCTGACATCTCTTTGAGGCGCGCGTGGAACACGACGCGCCATCGACCCGGGCCTGGTCCTTATCGGACGGCGAGCTACCCATTGCTCGCCGTCCGCAAGCCCATGCCTATGGTGGCCGGGAATCCGCCTGGGATTCCCGACGCCCAGGGCGTCTCCAGTTAGCCCATGACCTGGGTTAGGATGGAGGATATCCTGGTAGTATATTCCAGTGGGATAATTTATAACCTCCATGCGGGCGAAACCACATTCAATAATTAGGTCTAGATATTATAGTATGGTATTCAGATTAAAATATTTCTCATTATCAATCTCAAACCATTTATTTTAATTATACCATTTTCAAAGCACTTTTTAACTGTCAAGGAGTCAGTCAGTTAGAAATATGAAGCTAGTTGCCCATTCAAAAGCGTAGTAGGTACATATGGAGAAGAATGGGCAAGAGACCCCATGGACACTCTTTTAATTTTTTTTCAGTTTTTTCTCTATCATTTTTTTTTTTTTTAAGTTCCTACCTGATTCTTGTTGAAAGGCGATGCTGTAATTCGAAAATATTGTAGAAGCCAATTATGTATTTTTAAAAGAGTAACCATGGAGTTTCTTGCAGGCTCTTCTCCATAGGAAACAACCAATTGGAACCGTGCACCAAGCTTCTGACGTTTCATATGTGCCCATGTAGGTTTATGTGAAATAAAATATTTAGATTTTGATTTTGAAATTATATTGTTACTAAATATTAGTTACATCATTAATTAATTAATTCTTTTCTGCCTTAAGGTTGAATGTCCCTTGCATGTCATAAATCATCATCACTATCACTACATATTATAAATAAAAATCAAGTAATAAAAACTAAAACCCAACTATGACTTAAAAGGTATAAACAAGACACCACAGACAGACAATTTAAAAATCCAGAGTCACACGTGTTAGGCATAAATCAAACAGATTACGTGTGACTCCGGATTTTTAATTTGTCTGTCTGTGGTGTCTTGTTTATACCTTTTAAGTCGTAGTTGGGTTTTAGTTTTTATTACTAGATTTTTTTATGATTTTATATATATATTTTTGAAATGTGCTCATTAAGCCCTTTCATTTGATACCCAACATCGTACGATTAAACCATATTTTTTTTTAACTTCCTCACTTTATGTCCTCTAGAGGGCGCCATTTTTAATTTAATGTGACTCCACATAGCCTATAACCAGCGGACAATCACGACGCTTCTAACGATACCTCATTTGTCAAATTGTAATGAGTGGTTTGGAAGATAGGAGGGAACAGATGAATGAACATACATACATACATACATACCGGTCAAAATCATAACCCTCCTTTTTTCTTCGCCGTAGTCGGGTAAAAACAAAGTCCTCCCGCCTCATGTGTCTGAACATGATAAATTCAAAAACAACCAATCATACAGTTTTCACTGATGGACGGAGTGATTCATGAGGAAGGTTTTATTCATTAAGGGATGTGTAAATTCACTGAAGTATCACGAAGATGCCGGAAAAAACCATACCGACTGGGATCTTTACTGGCATACACTGCTTAACCAATTGAGTTATATGAAAACAATGTGTTACAGAATGAATAGATTTGTTTGCCTGGATTAAGACATAGGGCACTTTAAGTAAAGTTCACTAGTTTACACGTTCAGGTTGGATATTTTCTGACATCCACACATATTGTGACTGTGTGTGTATATAAGACCGTGTGACAGTTAAATAGGTTCAATTTTACCGAAGAATCAATTTACTGGGAGTTTTTATCAATAGAGACCCAATAACACATGAATTTGTTACTGCGCAGCGACTCGCCTCATGTTCCAAGCCAACATAAAGTTTGAATTGGGCTGTAAAGCATTGTCACAGCAAAGTATACTATACATAAGATTGAGAATATGTTAATTAGTAATTTTCATATTATAGTTTGTTTAGGTATAGCTCAGCTGTGCAGTTAATTGCTCTGAAAATTAGTCATTGGACAATGATAAAACTCAAAAAAAAATTACCTAAGTACCTATAAATGGTTTTAAGCGTATAAACTTTGACAATTAGCAGGTTATGTCAAGAGGACGATTAGCCACGACCCACTGAGGAGGTGCTATTGGCATCTCCAGTAGTGCATCGTGCAAGTCAACTAAAAAACAACAGGAATATTGAAAGGGTTTATGGTATGGTGTGTGGCTTATTTCCGGCCGAGGATGTCCACAGGCGATAACACAGTTTACAGTATAATAACTATAACCAATCTCTACTTACTTTTTGTTCCTAATAGCCTGCACCCATTTATTTCTTTGATATGATCGACATTGAACCATGGGGAACGTGAAAAAGTTCACTTGGCTGTTAGACGGGGTGTTTATACATTTAATAACACAACACGTCTTTACACTCTCTTCTGGAGTCATGTTTATCTTATATAATTTACAGTTTGGTGAAATTCAACACTTCAAAACACAAATAAATACAAACACTCAGCTCCAAACCAAACGCAAACGCTAACTTTGCGTCAGTTTCGAGTTTTGACATTAAACGTCATATTTGACAGACATGTAAACTGACAGTAATGACATTGACTGTTGACGGACTCAAATCTTGGGTGCATTCAATTATTACCGTGCGTTTGCACTGGCGAAACCGACCCCAACATAGTTGGGAAAAGGCTAGGCAGATGATGGTTTGCACTGGCGAAACATGTTTGGTAGTCACATGTTTTGTCTTTAATGATTCGCCACTGCAAACGCACGGTTACGCGAACATTTTTGACGAACACAGTGTTTGATTATGGTTGTGATACGCACATTGCGAACAAAGCGTTCGATGTTCTTGTTCCTTCGTGCGTACACGCCTGTAGATGTTCATCGGTTGATGTTGGTTGGTTATAATGCCGTTGTCACAGACTTTATTTAAGTAATTAGATGTACTTCAATCTGCCTAGCCTTTTCCCAACTATATTGGGGTCGGCTTCCAGTCTAACCGGATGCAGCTGAATACCAGTATTTTATATGGAGCAACTGCCTATTTGACCTCCACAACCCAGTAACTGGGTAATATTCCCCGACTGGTTTTCAGAGTTTCGGGCTTCTGACGACACGTAACGACTGTCAAAGATCCACGAATGACAACCGGTACGTGCTTTCCAAAGTACGGAGTAGTCTCGGTATGTAAAGATGGTCACCCATCCACGGACCAATCAATCACGGATCGATGATGCACGAGCTCCTCTTCTCTAGCTTATTTTATGTACGAGTACTTAAAAGTACCTACCTACCTAAATTATTGCTTACTAGCTTCCGCCCGCGGCTTCGCCCACTTGGTATGTCGATAAAAAGTAGCCCTTGTCCTTCCCCGGGATGCCATCTATCTCCTTGCCAAATTTGATCGAAATCCGTTCAGTGGGATAGGCATGAAAAGGTAACATACAGACAGACAGACAGACAGAGTTACTTTCGAATTTATAATATCAGTATGATTAGTATGACTACGTTTTTGTGTAACGTACGTAGGTATAATAATGCCAATTTCCTAAAGTAAATTAATGGAATATTCATGTTCTTTTCCTTGATAACATAATGTTGCCACCTGTATTAACCTTTTTTTGAGTTATGTAACGATAATATATTTACGTATGTACTAACTGTAAGAAATGTGTTGTTGGAATCCTAACTAATCCTAACTTTAATATTAGTTAAATCTACTTACTTAAAATGCGAAAGTGAGTTTGCTTGTTTGTTTGTTTGTTACACTTTCTGGCTTAAACCGCTGAATGGTTTTAAATGAAATTTGGCACTTAAGTAGACCATGGAATAGGACATAGTAGGATACTTTTTATCCCGATATTCCCATGGGATCACTTGTCGCGGGTGAAACTGTGGGGCGCAGCTAGTACTATTTCCATGGAGTTCAATCAGAATATCTACATAATATACCTAGTTAATAGTTTTTATTGCTTCTCTATGCTGCGGTCCCACGGCCCGCTTTCTCACAGGCCAGATCTTGCCAAGCCAACAGGCCGTGGGAACAGTCGATCCGATGAGGCCTGTGGTGGGTATGCTCGGCAATGGCCGCGACTGGCCACGCGGCAGACCGCGACAGGCCTCGACAGGCCGTGGGACCGCGGCTTTACACGCACATGAGCTCCGCTGGTGTTATTAATTAGTCCTAACGAACACCGTTTAATTCGCCTCCCAATTACTTTACAAAGTAATAAAATATTGCTTGTTAGTGAAAGTGTTCGATTAGATTCAGTTCTGCGAATGAACTAGTCACACAGACATGTGGGACAATCTGTTCATTTTCATAATTGTTTTCCATTATGTTGGTTTTGCAAATAGCGCCTATCGACCGGTAAGCACCTTCACTCCATTTATTTTTAGTAACTAAAAGTCCTCTTGATCGAATTCCGGCTCTGGCGGCTACTGTCAGTGGAGACAGACATCGAAGCTGAGGGCCAAGTGGCAATCGCTTTCAAAGCGTTTCGTATTTCTACAACAACTTTCAATATCAACAGAATTGACACTTAGTTATGAAGCTACAAGTTCGAATTGATGGGCCAATTCAGTGGGCGTACGGCGTAACGCAGGTAGTCAAAAGATAATAAGGGGTAGTCTCCCTTTCTATCGCGTTTCTGAGCTGCGGGACGCCGCGAGCAGCGTTGACGAATAAGCTACGGGCCCCGCGCGAAGTGGACGCGGGCCGGGGATCGCCGCGCATTTCTAAGGCGCGGTACAGCGGTCTTGGTCAAACTTATGTGGTAGATACATGGTGCTCACTTAAGTATTTATATACATTGTAAAAGTAGACGATTTTCGCCCTGAATAAACCTCTGTTCATAATAGATGGGTGACGAGGTACAGTCGAGTAGCGTGCTGCTGCCGACATCCAAACGCGGCCGCTACCTCGCCAACATCGCCAGGAGACAGGCAGTCGTAAGTATTCCGTTGACAGCTATTTATTATAATAAGCATTTTTTTTTTTATAAACCCCCCGTGACCTACCTTCGGTTTTACAGAAACCCGTACATAAATCGGTCCAACCGTTTTGGAGATACATACATGGGAACTTTGTTTTTTTGCACTCAACCCTAAACGCATACGTGCTCCGCTCCGTCGTGGGTAAAAAACAAGCAAAAATTACGAAATTCGTTAAAAGCTTTCATTGAATCCTCTAATAGTCGATAAAAAAAATAAAAAATTATCGAGCCGTACAATAGTCGCATATGATGTGTAACATCTGACATCGTAGCAGACGTATGTATATTGTATACAGGGCGTCCCATGGATATGCCACATGGAGGGAAAGTACCTTGAATATTGTAGATGGAACTTTTTACTGAAAGAAGACATTATTTGAATTTAAAAAACAATTTACTGCATTCATAGATGTTTAAATAATTACATGGTTGAACCGGGAATCGAACCCCTTACATGAGAAAAATAATCAACCTGTAGCTTTATCATACCGATCAAAAGGCTTCATCATAAGGATTATTTTTTGTTAAATAACATAGTTTCACAAATAAAAGGAAGACCATGACCATGACCATGGTTCAACCATGTAATTATTTAAATATCTATGAATGCAGTTTAAATTGTTTTTTAAATTCAAATAATGTCTTTTAACAGGAAAATGTTCCATCCACAATATTCAAGGTACTTTCCCTCCATGTGGCATATCCGTGGGACGCCCTGCATATGATTTAAACAATATTCATCATCATCATGCTGTTTACAACGTCTCGGAAAATGGGTTCGTATCATCTGATGGCCAACTCTAGCACCACGCGCGGTCATTGGTCAAATCAATCGCGCGCTTTCCCAGGTTCCTGTTACACTCTTCCGTCCCTTTTCACGAAATCGCTCTCACAGATTGCAGGAAAGCCAGAGAAAAGATGTTACCTACCTACACATAAAAAAAATCTTTCTTAGTGCTCACTTTCGTTATGAAAGGAACTCTTATTTTACTCTTACTTGCTCTTTCTCTTGTTTTACTAAAGTGGATGTTAGACGTGTGGTACGCGGTCTTTAAGTTCGCGACCTTACTCGGCTCGCCGTCGGTGACACACGTGAAGCTTGCTCGTTTCATTGTCAAATTGGCTCGTGACTGGCGGCTCGCGGCTCGCGGCGATGACAAACGGGCGAGCAAGCTCGCCAAGCCATAAGTACGCGTACTTGCTCGCACGTCTATCACCCCTTTAACATAGGCTAAGTTCATACTAACACTATATGGGGATCCATATTAGTCTGAAATAACATTTTTTAATTGAATTTGTATGTATTCTATTCTATTCGGGAACTCACAGATAAATAATAGTGTTCTAAAACAATTAAATTGAAGGCCATTTACCCACAAGTTTCCACTGATAAACACTAAAAATAAAAACGAAAAATAAAGGCAGTACAAAACAATAGAAACTAAAAATAAAAATCATCATCATCAGACGCAAACAAATTACTTTTCCGTAACGAAGTTTTCACCAATAAATGCTGCCGAGGAACACTTATAACACAACACTTAGAACACTTATAGGTATTGAATAATTATATCCAAATCATGTTCACTGGACTTATGTGCTCTCTTGTGCTTCATTATTCTTCAATTCAATTCATTTATTAATTTTGTGAACATAGGGTAAATTATACAGATGTTTTACAACGAAACGTTGGTCCATACTGTGTCCCACCAGAAGGCGTACAAAATAGTTGAAGTAATAATATAAAAATGTAGCAATAATATAATGAAAATAAAAATATATTAGTAGTCGAGGTAAGTTCATGTCACAGTTTCATGCCAAACTCTACCTAATGGCTAATAATAATATTAAAATGTCAATAAATGAAGACGGCACAAAAACAAATAAGTGTCATAATTTTTAAAACAATACCTAATAAATAAAATGTAATTAAAAACTAACGAGAGCAACATTTTAATTATTCAGACAGTTCTAATATTATATAAAAAATATTTTAATTTGTCATTAGTATATTCATTCTTGACACAGCTATATGCTTTGTCGGTCAATGAGTGAATTCAAGATTTTTATTTTAACGACCTTAATCGATCGACCTTAATCGATCGAACGATTTTATCCACTTACCTTGTAGTAATTAGGCAATGCCTTGATGTAATGGGCAAGCATGATTTCGGTCGGGTCTTTGGAAATTATTATACAGTAAGAGCCTTGAGTCTTATATTATAGAATAGAATACTTTTAATACAATAACTAAGGTATAAGGTCATGTAAGTGTATTGAATGACTATTTCATGAAATCATGACATTTGGCACTTTCATGAACTTAGAGAGTTGTATTGCTGATTCTAATGTTTATAATTCTGTAAATCCATATTTGTTACGAGCGCTAATAATATTTAGATCAACATATAACCTGATACTGACCTGCAAATTGCAAAAAACGTAAGAAAATTTGAATTTTGCGGTCTACCCTAGCGCATCAACCTTAACATCTAGTGTTAGTAGGTCAAATAAAATTAAAATTCAGGGTGAAGCTGCATCCACCTCCGCTACATCGGGGAATCCCACAGATCTACGAGCACACTGAGAATACTGTTGGTGATGCCGCGAACACGTGTCATCAGGGATGCCCAATGACATCTTTTTTTAATAATGGCGGCAAAACCACCAATGGATTATGTAGGACGAATATAATATTAACTAGACACGCGGTAGCGTCTCAAGCCAAGAACTGATACGAACTTAGAATAATAAAGCATAGAATAATAACGCGTTAATCTATACGAACCATTTGGAGCCACATTTGACCCCTTAATAGATCAAAATTTATTTAACATTACACATACCTTCTATAGTATTTTTTTGAAGTGAAAACTTCTTTAGGCGCGTTTGGGTGAACAAAAATCATGGAAATCGCGTCATCGTCCCGCTTGAAGTGATTTCTTTTTTTAGCGCCATCTACCGTCTACCGTTTGAATTACGTTGAAGTTACGCATTGTTGCTTAATTTTAAATTCTATCGGCACTTTGGCAGTTCCCAAAGACTGCCCCTCATGTTTTTTTTTATTTAAAGGTAACCTTTGTGTGCTGTGTTAACAAAGTTACTGCATAACATTTCAGGACGGCACGGCTATCAAATTCAACCAGGACGCTGATCGGGTAAGCATTCAACTATAGCCAGGTATTGCTTGCGACCTCCATACCTACCAGGCTACGACGTAGGTAATCTCTCTAAACGGGTCACACATGTAATAGAGGGTGCAATGAATTATTACAAGGAAATAAATATATTGAGGCATGAGGAACAGGGTGTAAAGTTCACTCGTCCTCATCCTCCGACGAAGCGAAGAAAAAGGTCCTGTCAAAGGACTTCCTTAGCGTGTAGACGCTTAGTTTATAAGTTTTATGCCCCGTCAGGAGGCCTTAATTTATTGAGGCACAGGATTGCCCGTTTAAGCATCGACAACCATTCAAAACTACTTTATCGCAGATGAACGCCGAAGCGAAGAAGAATGTGGACGTCCTGTCGGAGGAGCTGCTGCCGTACATCATCGCGGAGCAGGAGCGGCGTATCACGTTGTACAAGCGCATCATGACGGCCATACAGAACGGCGAAAAGGGGATCACCATCGCCGAGATACGCTACAAGCCGCCCGCCATCATACGCGAGGGTACGAGCACAGCATACATGTAGACATTACGGAAACTACGTATGTAGTAAATCTTCGAAGCGATACACTCACACAGACGCGCTCATTGACGAGACCCTGATACGAAACGGGGGTACGGTACGGACAAAAGAACATATCTGCCCCGTTCTCGGCCTCGGGCGATGCGGCTTGCGATGCCGATGCGACAAACTTGCGTCAACGCACACACGCGCGCGGTTCACTTGTTTGTTAGCGTCTGTCGCACGCTGTAAACATCTTCTTTCATTTGTTTTTTCCGCAGTTGCAGTCGCAAGCCACGTATCGCTTAAGCGTGTACAAGGAATATGTCTACTCTCTTACGAGAGAGCGTGTAGCTCGTGGCCACGGGGTAATATTAATTAAGTTACAGAAAAAAAACACTCAACTTGAATGTAATACATTCTAGTTTTTGGTCAAAAATTTCTCGTCTTGTCGCATGATTCGCTGCCTGATTTAAATCATGTTAAACCGTGTCCGTTGTCATAGGTATTATGTACCGCTGCCCCACCAACCGCGCACCGCGGGAGCCCGACGGCTCTGGAGACATCTTTTGTGAAGACAACTTAGACCCCACGCCCATCATATTCGAGTCCTGCCTCTCCGCTGAGGATAGAGAGCTCTTTGTGGCAGACAATAAGTACTACTTTTGCAACCGTAAGTTAATATTTAGCTGTCTTTTGTCAATTTTGTTGCTTGCTATCTTGGTCTTTCTAACATTGAAAGTCAATTTTGAAACAAATAATATGTCGAAATTCAGAATGACACTCTACTATTACAAGCTATGTCACAACCATCCGTGGGCATGCGCTGTTCGCATCCAGCAGATTCCCGCGACCGTCACTAAGTCGGCAGTCCACATAGTGACGCCCAACCCACGACGCACCATGAGCTATCCGAACAATGATATAATTATTGTTCTAACTTGTATTGACCCTTGTTCAGGGCGCAAGATTGAGGGTCCTGACTTACCGCGGAACGGCACCGCCGTGATTGGCTGCGCGCCGAACGAGCGCACTTCGCTCAACTACACCAGCCAGAAGTGCGCGCTGGAGGACACGGCCGACGTGATAGTGCACTACCGGTACTATCCCGACAAAGTGAGTACCTATCTTTCCTTGCGTACGAACGCAACTCGCTGAACGACACCAGTCAGAAGTACGCGCTCAAGGAAACTGACGAAGTACTATCCCGACAGAATGACCTATCATTGTATAGGACAAATAGGGATGTCATACTAAACTCGTAAAAATTTAGCATAAACTGATGATTTGAGCAATTGGTTGGCGTCTTGAGTCCAGCATATGTTAGGGACTGCAGGAATGAATGTTCTACAGGCACTGGTTGTTTCTACTGTTTATTTGTTGTGGGGAATGAGGCACAAAAAAACAGAACACAATATTTTTGGAATAAGTTTGACGAAACGTGCGCGCATGTGTCGGTGACTCGAGAGTAGATTAGTTCCCTATTTTTTACACGCGACGCTACCGCTCCGGTGCCGCAGTTATGGCGGCAGCCGATCAGCACCCCAATTGCGTACCTAACACACTTTCTTTTATAATCCAAAAGATTTGAATGAAATTCCTATTCCATTGCGTGTGTCAGGGTGTTATGACAGCTCACTTCACACACGTTTTCCTGGCGAATTTTCTGAAGAATAGACCGGCAGTTATACATAACGTTCCCTTTCCCCGCAGTCGTATAAGTTAGTGTCGGAGTTGGACCCGGACCACGAGATGTGCGACCACTGGAAGCCCTGCCAGGTGGGGTACATCTTCAGCCTGCCCGGACCCGACCACGCCTCGCCGGCCATCGAACTGTGGCGTAAGTCTGTCTCATACCTAGTACAGGTCTTCATGAAGGATCATCATTTGTTCAGCCTTTTTCCAACTGTGTGGATGCAGATGTATACTAGAATTTGATGGAGCGCCGGACGCCTATCTGACCTACAAAACCCAGTTACTGGGTAGCACGATGCCTCTTGGTAAGGCTGGTTGTCAGATTTTTGGGCTTCTGACTACCCGTAACGACTAACAAAGATCTACGAATGAGAGCTGGAACCAACGGCTTAACGTGCTTTCAAGCACTGAGGGGTCTCGGTTTGTAATGAATGGAAGAATTACTTCCGTACCTATTACTGTCGATAAAGGTTGCTGTGTTCCCGTCTAAAGGGTGTGGTGTGGGTGCACTAGCTGTGTCTGGGATGGCATCGGATCTGCAACACCTCTTGTATTGCAGATGTGAGACATTCCTTGATAAATGATTACATAATTACCATCAAGTAGGCAGTTAGCTTTATAACAAACCCCTTTCAGTTTTGTTTGGCTGTCAAGTACCTATATTCTCATTTTAATGGTTTTTCATAATTATTATTTCAGATGACAGCGGTAAGTTGTTGAAAATCTTTTTCTTTACAATAAAGTTAATATTAATGCGAGCAGAAAGGTGATGGCGGCTTGTCCGAGGGGATGGCGGAGTAGATCGAAACGTAACGCGCCGAATAAATTAAGGATGGATGAAATGGCAACAGGTCACAGGAACAATTTGCGATCCACGGATGCCCCTCAAGTTAAAGGGGAAATCTACAAGTCCGTGATAAGGCCTGCCGTACTGTATGGGTCGGAATGCTGGGCCGTGAAGAACACGGATGAAAAAAGATTGCATGTAGCGGAGATGAGAATGTTGAGATGAATGTGTGGGAGTGACGAAAATTGATAAAGTAAGAAATGAGTATAATATAAGGGAAAGTGGATGGTGAAAGTGGTAGATGTGGAAAGTGTCGCCAGTGACAGAAAAGTTGAAAGGAAATCGTTTGGCCTAGTATTGTGATGAGGAGAGAGAAAACGCATATAAATGTTGATGGATCGAGCGGAGGCCTAAGAAAAGATGGATGGATTTTATGAGGAATGATATGAAAGAGAAAGGAGTGAATGATAGCTTGACGGTTGACAGGGGAGAGTGGAAAAAGAAAACGTGTTGCGCCGATCACAAGTAACATGGGACAAGGGCAGGAAGATGATGATGAGAACCACCCCTTTATAATAATAAATAATATAAAAATGGGTATGCACCGCGATGGACAAAGGACTCACCCCGCTCTCCATGGCTAAAGAGAACTGGCGCAAACCTGTAGTGCTTACTACGGAAGACTGCAGTAGGTATGGCAAAGCAAGGAGCTTCACGGGCGCTTCTATCGGGCTCTTCATGACCCCGTGTAGATTTCTTAGCGTCCGTATCCTGGCTACGTTTTGGTGACCTTTTCGGGGAAACTGAAGGTTTCGTCTGTGCAATTATGGACGAAGTTATCTTGACGAATAACTACCGGAGACATATTATGAAGGACGGGACGGTTGACGTGTGTCGGGCATGCCACCGTCCGGGTGAGTCCATCAGACATATTATCTCTGGTTGTTCTCGTCTAGCTAACGGCGAGTACTTGCACAGGCATAATCAAGTGGCCAGGATTATTCACCAGCAACTTGCGTTGAAATATAAACTTGTGGACTCTGAGGTACCGTACTACAAGTATGTGCCCGACCCAGTTCTCGAAAATGACCATGTCACGTTGTACTGGGATCGGTCTATCATTACTGACAGGACTATTGTTGCCAATAAACCTGATATCGTAGTGATAGACCGATTAGCGCGCCGCGCAATGATAGTCGATGTTACCATCCCACATGACGTGAACCTCGTGAAAGCTGAGAAAGAGAAACAAATAAAATATCTCGACTTAGCACACGAAGTTGTCGACATGTGGAATGTGAGCTCGGCTATCATTGTGCCGATTGTCGTAACGGCCAATGGCCTGATAGCCGAAAGCCTCGACCAACATCTCTCGAGGCTCTCGTTAGGCGGTTGGATCAAGGGCCTGATTCAGAAGGCAGTACTCCTTGATACGGCTCGCATTGTGAGGAGGTTCCTGTCTCTGCAGCCCTAACCACCGGTAGCTTGGACCCTGCTCCCGACACCGGCGGACATCTATTTTTTATATTTTTAAATGTTTTTTTATATTTTTATTTGAATTTAAGAAATATTTAAAAATGTAAACAAATAAGAAAATAAATAAATAAACGGAAATAATATAAAAATAAAAAAGCTTTATTCAGTACAGAAAAAAAGACACATGCAATAAGAAAAAAAAAGCGAGTCAGATTACATAGGAGCCTTAGGTGCTAGATTTTTACAGATTCCCTGAACCCCACACTAGGATTCCCTCTGTGTCGTGGGGTCCAGTCTTGATCCGTATGACAGATATTACTTTCGTTCTAATGTTCCTATCAGAATACCAGCGCTGCGGTATTTGTTTATTTTTTCTCAAATATCGTAGCATTATGCTGAGATAGGAGTATTTTTCGCCTCGCACAGGTTTTCTTTGCCCTTATGTTTTTATTTTATAACTAGCTTCCGCCCACGGCTTCGCCCGCGTGGTATGTCGATAAAAAGTAGCCTATGTCCTTTCTCAGGCTCTAGACTATCTGTGTACCAAATTTCATTTAAATCGGTTCAGTAGTTTTGGCGTGAAAGTGCGACAGACAGACAGACAAGACTTACTTTCGCATTTATAATATTAGTAAGGATTTTTATGACTTGTTTTACTGATTTTGTTAGTTTTAATGTTTAATTTTATTGTTTTATTTCCTGTGCGTGTCCCAAATAAAATATTTTTCTTTCTTTCTAATGAATAGCCGTACGTTATCTAAAAAAATAATGAAATAATAATGTTCTTCTTCTTATCGTCTGGTTAGTGACTAATCTGGTGCCAGAGTTTTAAAGGCTTCTTTCTCTATGGCGTGGTAGGTTAAAAAGCCCACTCCCCCTCGAAGATAGAGGAGGCTTGTGTCCCAGCAGTGGAAACATTATAGGCTGATTATACTATTATGCATGGGCCTGGCTTCTCATGCCCCGTCGAGAAATATCTCTCAGGCATTCCTCACGATGTTTTCCTTCACCGTTTTTGAAGCAAGTGATAATAATAAATTACGAACATGAATCTGAAAGGTTAGTGGTGCATGGCTTTGGTTCGAACTTGGCAGTCTGACGGTCACGCCACTAGGCTATCACTGCATTAATAAGAATGTCTAAAATAAGAAACAAAAATAACCGATTTTTGCATTTTCAGCTGAAAGCAAGTATCCTATTCAATATTTCAACCTTTAGGTATCTCGTGCACTAGACGGCCACGACCACGACCAGTCGCGGCGACTAGGAAAACTATAGAAAGTGATACGAATCGCGCACTCGGTCGCAACGGCCATCTAGCCGCAGACCATACAATACCTCTAGACGGCCACGACTGGCCGGAGTCATGGCCGTCTAGTGCGCAAAATTCTTTAATGTCTAGACTTGAAATTTATTATACTGCTGCAACTTTTTAATTGGGCAACCCATATTCCGTGATCTTCTACACCTGCTTGATGAAAAATGGTAAATTTTTCGCTATCCACGCGTAGAGTGGCGGGCACAGTAAAAGTTTTAAATTTATGTTATTTTATTTTTCAGGCACTGATTGTGGTAAAATAAAAAATAATACCTTACATTTTGGTTTTCATATTTTTGTTTACTTACTATCAATAATAATTTGTTTTTCTTTCATTTTTTCTGACAGAAATCTTAAGTAAGTATTTGTACTGTCGAGTTCAAAAAACTTTTCTAAACATTCTGAATTATTTTTTTACAAGAAAAATAATACTAGGTACTTACTTATGGCGTTTTTTTCGTTTTAGGGGACGGTAAGATTAACTCAAACACACACAAAAAGTTTCAACCAAATCGGTCTAGCCGTTTAAGAGGTTTCAACGACATATATACACGTGCAGAAGAATCCGTATTCCATACTATATGTATATAAATACTAATTATAATAATATTATAGAATATGTTAGCATGCAATGTACTAACAGTACGGCAATTATTTATACTAAGCATAGTACTACACCAGCACACTGCACTTCCTTTTGACCCAGTACCTTCCGACAAGAGAAGGAAGGACTTGGTTTGCATAAATCCTCAAACCAGTCATGCGTTTGCTAAACGATTTTATGTATTTTTAGGACCTTTTCTATATAATAGGCTCAACAAGTTATTAAGCTTCTATAGTGTAAGCCATAAGATATGTAGTAAAATGTTATCTGAATATTTAGCAATTCTCAACTACACAGACACAGAACAACTTCTAGAAATTTTGTCATGATGATGCATTATTTCCTCTTAAGTATTTACTTTTGTAAATATACTTAGGTTTAGTTGTGGCTTTTTCTCATAATTTATTCATAGTTTATTTTATTCAGTTTAACTATAAATTTTAGTCTTTCATTTAAATAAATTGTAAAGTGATGGCCTGAAACACAGGTTGAATTAACCTAGATCGGGCGGGTCGCTACCTTACATTGCAGTTTCAAACCATCATTACCGATTTGCACCTGTAATATACATATTTAAGTTTAAGGTTACTTTTAGCCACTATTATTGTTTACGAAATAATCTTATCTGTTGACTAAATGTACACTTTTTGTAATCGTTTTATTCAATAAAATTATTATTAAATTATTATTATTATAATAGCGGCGCGGTACTTTAGCGGTTAAATTGATACGTAAAAGAAACTTTATCAGACTGGCGAAATGTGGGTGTAGGTACCATGCGTAGCCTCTGCCCAACCCTTCGGGAAAACAAGGCATGAAATTACTATCTTATCTGTTACGTTAACTTTTTAATTATAAGATTATTCATTGATTCTTTTAACATTTACAGAAGTAGTACCCTGTAAGTACAATTTAAAAACTACTTAGATATTTTGTTTTTGTTGAATTAATTTGCAATCTTTATTGATTTTTGTTATATTTTAGCTGTTCACGGTACGTACCTTGCATTATACAGGGTGTTAGGGTAAACACCGTTATCCTTGCAACCAGTGGTTTGGTTTCATTTATAGAACGTAAAATCAATGGAAAATTACAACTTTTTTTTCTTTTTTTTAATTCTACATTTTACCACAAGAGACGCAAGTTCGTTGTCCTATGCGCTAGGGCAACGAACTTACGTCTCAACACGGGCGGGGGGTACGGGATGTGAATTGAACGGACGCGAGCGCGACCCCTCCCTCAGTCAGTCAGCTGTTTCACTAGAGAGCACGGTGTCGGATAGAAACTTTTTAAAATCTTTTAATGAAAATGACGTTTTTTTTTTGTTGTGTTCGGTCATTTATTTTTATATTTAAGTCAACTACCCATGGTTTGAATGACAAGACTGTTTACCCTTACAGCCTGTATTATTTAATTACTTAGCAAAACTTCACTGAACAACATTAGTCCAAACTCAAGATTTGCCAACGGGCAATGGAGGGCCGCATAATATGTGTTGAATAAAAATTTCATGGTTCTAGACCCAGTGGTTTAGGTTGTGCGATGTCTGTCAGTCAGTGTTTTTCAACCTGGGGGGTCTCGACCCCCCCGAAGCCTCTTTAAAAATAATAATAATTTTTTGGTCGCAAAGGTCTATAGGGGAGTTGCAAAAGGTACGTAGGAAAGCTACTGCAGTAAAAAAAAACAATAAAGTTTAAAAAGATTTATTAAGAAAATTGTTAACTATAGGACATAATCATTTGTATCAAATAAACAAAAAATCGTGCCATCGGCCCTGGTCGTACGTATGCGCGTATATTGCGTTAGCAATTGGCGACGCATTCGATTAAAAAAAATGTGTTTTACTTATGTATTTATCCGAACCCTAATTTATGAAAATGAATAACTATGTTGAATTTAATATTTGTCACAAAATAAAATACATAAAAAAAAAGCAACAGGTACCCTACCCGTTGCTTTTTGTTTATTTAGAAATATTTTGCGACCCCCCGGTCGCGAAATATTTCTTCATACTAAAGGGGCCGTGTCATGAAAAAGGTTGAAAAACACTGTGCCAATGAATTTAATTTTTTTATTAAGTAGATGTAGGAAAGTAATATTGAAACAAACATTCATTTTCAGACGAAAAGATTGAGACGATATTCTTGGAGCAGAACCACGTGACAGGCATGCGCCGAGTTATGATACCCAAAAACTACGAGTACCTCGGGATCGGCAAGTACCTACCCAACGGACTGCAGGTGAGCTCTACTACCTAAATAGTACTACTGCGATGCTTCTCTCGAAATGGCACCAATGCTGAGAATCATAATAAATAGTCATCGATCACTAATAAAGAATTAGAAACACAATCGCATGAAAACTTTTCTTAAAACTGTCACTAATAGGGAATATGCATGTGATTCAAATAAGGGTCAAGTATTTTTTTTTCAGAATTCAATATTTTTGAATAAAATATCAATTTGAGCGAGAATTTTTTTTTTTAAAGTGCCAAATAACTGTAATTCAAATACTTGAAAAGCTAAGAGCGGATGTGACGTAACAATCTAGGACAACAATCAAAATGCCAATGTCAAGTCAATCAACAAGTGTCAAGTCAATGTCACACACTCATAAAATCCAGTGTTTCACATTGATTTGACAGTTACTTGTTTGTTTTCATAGAATGTGACGTCACCACACCAAGCGCGTCAAATGAAGGGCGTTTGAATAGCCCGGATCGGTTGGATATTTTTAACATTTTTTTAAGTACTCCGCTCAACTGCTCCTGGGACATACGTTGTCCCGGTCAAATAAAAGTAAAATGCTCCTGGGACCTCTCGTTCCCAACCATCACAAGCGGGTAGTTATTTTAAATTATTAAATTTTAGTCGATTTTTTATCTGAATCACGTAGTACTTTAAATTAACGTAAATTCAACTTTATATGCAAAGTTTAAAGAAGTTTTCACAAAGATAGTGTACAGAAAGCAATATTTTTTTACGACCGTTCGGTTGTCAACATACATCATAACAAATTCAACCTTACGCGCATGTCATAAAGTCAGAATTACAAACTGCCAAAAAAAGCAAGTTTTACGGCCGAGGTTCACTGCTAGGTTATGGAATGGGTGGAGTCGAACAGTCCAATATTTATTTGTCATTTTTTTTTAATTTTGAGGAATTCTTCGGATCTTTGATGTGCTATTACTTTGATCCATTCTCCACACCTCACTGGATCTCGAGGAAAGCTAAAAAAAACATTTTATAATTTGTATAGTTAGTTACTTTAATTACTAACGCATCTAAAAATCTGATTTAAATTCCTTCTATATTATTTATCTCATACTGTGACATGTACGAAATACATAACTAAATTAAACTAAACACACACACGCACACACCCTCACCACACACACCCATTCCTCGCTTACGTAAATTTTACTAAAGGTTAAGTACTTATGTTAAACTAAGTTATAAATGCTTACCAAAGCTCCTACTAAGTGCAGAAAATTGTCGATGAACTGTAAGAGGAAGGCGCCTGTGTCTGTAACACAGGTTATACTAGCACAGACACAGACGTTCACTCTGTCTCATATAATGCACATCGTACTTCATTTAATGGCGTTTTTATGCATGATTGAGATGGACAAATTGTATTTGGCTTTTTGATAATAAAGATTATTTATTTATTTAATTTAGTACCTACCTAGTGTAAATAGTTAGAAAGAAAGAAAGAAAAATATTTTATTTTGGACACGCACAGGAAATATAACAATAAAAACAAACATTAAATCTAAAAACATCAGTAAAACAAGAAATAAAGTAAACTAAAACAACGTAAAACAGGAAAAGAAAACCTGTGCGAGGCCAAAAAGGCTCTTATCTCATCATAATGCTACGATATTTGAGAAAAAGTAAACAAATACCGCAGCGCTGGTATTCTGATAGGGCCCGCTGTGATGCCACGGACACACCTACGGACATAAAATAAATCCCAGAGACGAATAAAAGTAATAAATACAAGATAAACAGTAAAAGTGAGCTAAGTTAAATATTGTAGAAATAAAAACATATTAAAAATTATAAACACTTCATTTAATTATACTGGTATATTACAAAAGGTTTCTGGAGTGGCGACAGCGTACTGAAAGACGTTGCGTTGGAAGGCCTTCCACAAGATGGACCAATGACTTTGTGAAGGCCCCAGTAATCCGCTGGATGCGAGGAGCTGAAACCCGCTAAGTGGCGATGCTTGGGGGAGGCCTATGTCCAGCAGTGGACGTCTTTCGGCTGAAATTATGATTAAATGATGAGCCTGTTACTCCGACGTCCTACAAGAATTCGTGTCATCTACGTTCCATTTATTTTACAGGCTCTCGTCAGTCGAAGGCAGGGTGTAAGTATTTTATTACCTACTTAGAGATTACTAACCGGTTTATGTTTAATCTATACTAATATTTAAAAAAAGAGGTATTTGTGAATTTGTATGTAGGGGATAATCTTCGGAATTACTGGTCCGATTCCAAAAAGTCTTTCACTATAGAAAGCTACAGTATTACCGAGTGTCATGCGGACAAGTCGTTGGCAGAAGGTAGTAAAATATTATTTTAATTAATTTGTAAACTCACTCTGCACCAACCATTCTAAAAGACAACAGCCCTGCAAACAAGCGGGGCTTAGACAACTGAACTCTAAACCAAGTTCCACTATTTCGTTTGATAACTACATTTATATTAGCAGGTTTTGTTGGTAGGTACAGAAAACAATATACGAGTAATACCAGCCTGTTACTACTATATTTTGACCGAGACCGCTGTCTCTTATTTATTCTGTGCCGCTGTACCGCGCCTTAGGAATGCGCGGTGAAGCGGGGGGCAGCGTTGACGAATGAGCGGCCTGCACTGCCCCCCTGTCCTGCCGCATAAATACCTAAGAGCTTGTCAACGCTCAAAGTTTAAAGATATTTAAGTAAATAGATGGAAATTGACCATGCCGCCCCTTGTCTCCGAAACTAGCCTAAAATGAAGAAAATGCAGAGAATGGTTCTTTACTCATAGATTACAGGAAAAACTATTAGAAGTCTATGGTCTTAAAATAACTTAGTAAATCTCTCAATATTGTGCGTACAAACTTACATTTGCAATTGGAATGTATGGGAGAACATGTTTTTTAACTACAATGTTAAGTTTGTTCTTGGGATTTTATTCCAACTACGGAAACGCGCATGGTCCGACACGCACTTGGCCGGTTTCTTTTAACAACAACGGGGAAGCTCTTCGCCTGCTCATCTCACCTGATGGTAAGTGATGATCAGGCCGAAGGTGGAAGCGAGCTTCACTCGGAATCCTCAACTACAGAGGAACTGGCTATCCTACCTCTGACTGCCGAAACACAACAATGCTGATAACATTGTTGCTATGGCGACAGACTTAGATAAGATGGTGGTAGCTAGCCCGGACTTAAAACAAGCCCTACCACCTACCATACAGAGCAGAAAATGTTGCCCTCATTGGGAATCGCAACCTCTGGGTCTGAGACAGGTCTAACCTCTAGAACCACTAGATCACAGAGGCGGTTATTACTATAATGTATCTATTAAATATTAAGTTGAGTTTATTTTACATTTTATGTTACAGGCTTTAGACGTAAGTTTTTAAAAAAAGTATTTTTAACTCACAATACTTTATTAATAAATTAAACAACACTTACACAGACTTCCACAGTTTCTTAGGCAAGTTAACAAACACCAAGACGTTGACCGGAATTCACAAATTATATTAATAAATTGAATCAAGAGCCTCGACCAACACAAATAAGGAGGTTTGATTCAGAAAGCGGTACTTACTACTGGACACGGCTTGCATTGTTAGGAGGTTCCTCTCTCTGGAGCCCTGACCGCCGGTAGCTTGGACCCTGTTCCCGATACCATCTGCCTAGCCTTTTCCCAACTATGTTGGGGTCGGCTTCCAGTCTAACGCAGCTGAATACCAGTATTTTACATGGAGCGACTGCCTATCTGACCACCACAACCCAGTAATTGGGTAATACGATACCCCTTGGTAAAACTGGTTGTCAGACTTTCGGGCTTCTGACGACCCGTAACGACTATCAAAGGTCTACAAATGACTGCCGGGACCAACGGCTTAATGAAATAAAGGAAATTGAATCAAAAGTCATCTATTCAAACTAGGTTAAGGATCAGAACTTTTTGAACGTCATTAACATACCTAATTCAGTCCTCCAAAACGCGCATTTCAGTCTTAGTGCTAGCTGGGAAGAACAAGTGGCGCAACTAACTCCTCGGCAGCACAGCTGTCAGCTAGAAGAAGTTGATTCTATTTATTTGATTCAAACTAATAAAAATTGAGAAACACAAAATATCACATCACAATTATTTGCCATAATATGTTAGCTAGCACGCACCAATATACTAACAAAATGTGTTTATTTCAGAATTTCGACAATATAGAGGTGAGAAGCGAAGTATTCGACATCCTTGTCAAAATCAGAATGACCTTCCACCCAATGCGAGCACAGGATTTCATGACGTACTACGTGCAGTTTGAAGAGATCGCGAAGAAGGGGAACTATGTCCACATACCTCTGGTGACCCTCCGTAAGTATTAAAGAAAGAAAAATCGTATATTTGCGGCGGTAAACATGATGCAAAGAAAGAACACAAACATAAAACAACAAGGTGGGGGAAATAACATCAATCAATAATAAGTACATCCACGCAAAACGACCATCGCTCAGTATGTATAATGATCATTGTAGTCTGATTAAATAAAGATGAATAATAATAACAGTATAATGAAGTAACAGTATTAAATCTCGGCAGTCACCTTGAACTAATTATCTACGGCCACACGGTAGATAAACCTTCCGCGTCCGTGCGTGCCGCGCACTTTAGGTCAGTCAAAAACACTACAACTAAAGACAGGGACGTTAATCGTTGAGGAGTTCTCCTGGTACTCCACCATCAGCTTCACGATGGCGAGCATAAATTGCTTGGCAACCATATTAAAGTAATCGAATCGCAACCCGTGAAATACATAATATTGAGTAGTTCTGGTGGCCATCTCTGGTCTTCATCATCAGTTCTACTTCACCAAATGGTGCTTTCCGAGAGCACTGCAACGAGTTACTATAAAAAATACCAAAATCCATAAAGGTATGCCTATAATATTTGAAGAGTTCCCTCGATTTCTCCAGGATCCTATCATCAGATCTTGACCTGGTGACAATGGGACCATTTCGGAAGTATACCCTTTCAAATAAAAAATGAATTTTGCAAATCCGTCTTTAGAGCGAGTAACAAAAACCCTGTCCGATCCGTGAGGGTGTTGTTAATCAAACTGAGAGTCGATTTACGTCTTTTTTTTTGGTAAAAAGAAAATTACATAGGGCGCGGGCGGCTGTCGTCGTTTAGTAGGTGTCTACCAATGACGTATTATTATATAGACACGTCATAAACCAACATCACGGCGCTTAAAAACGGCAAAAATACTAGATAGCTACTACGTTTTTGTCTTTAACTTTTGGAGTATAATTTGTACATCGTCTGAAAACACACGACGGCATGTTTTTTTTATATTTTGCACAGGTTTACACACACAATATAAATTAAAAACAAACGTAGTGTCGCGCGACAGGTTGGTGCGTAACTAAGCGCGATGTGGCCAATTGGCTTCATTTCATGTTGTCATTTTAGAGTGCGGACAACGTATACGCAGTTTTATATATCATTGGTGTCTACACTGTCTACAAGTCATAACTTATGACCTCTGTAGATTTGCTAATTTATAGTACACCCCGTTGCAAAAAAAACGGGCACCTTAACAGACATTGGCTTTTGTATGGATAATATTAATATTTTTACTATGTCATTAGCATAAATGACTAGTAATTTGTTATAATCAATAAGAAGATAGTTTTTTGGCTACAACCTTCTTCCAGTAGCGCTACAATTTTACTAGCTCTTATTGCTTTTTCTGTCATTACAATCGACACAAAGATATCACTTTTAAGTCAGAATAAGGCTGGATTGTGCGACAAACATAAATTATTCTACTAAAAATAACGAGACGTTAGTTTTAGTTGCCAGGATAACCTTTTAACCGCAAACCTGCAAAATGTTAGTAAAAGTCATAAACGTAAAACGGGATTATTATTGTTTTTAAACAAAAGTTTCGAATTTGGAATTAACTTTTTTTCTTACCCAGACTCTTTACTAAGTGCCTTGGCTATTAAAACCTCTTTACAAATAAATTATTACCAATAATGTACAAAAATCAAAACCGCCTGTTTTTTTTGCAAAGGAATTTAAAATTGCAATAAGTTTTTATTTTTATTAATAATTATATTTTTTATTCTTTTCTGGTACTTTCATAAGAAAAAAAAAGTGCCGCTAGGATAACGTAGTTCTAACGGAAACAGTTTTTACTGAATAGCTCTCCAATGGTTGGATGCACAATTTTGTACTTACCATACACAATTACACGAAATCGTACACTAAATTTAACATTTTTCCGTTGCAACTACGCACATTTCACAGTATCAATATGAATTAATGCAAAATCCTCGCGATTTTTTTAATTTGAGATTTGAAATATTCTTCGTTAAATATTTTCATTTATTTTGCCAAATAATAAACGGTGGTACGGAGCCCTTCGTGTGCGAGTCCGAATCGCACTTGCCCGGTTTTAATTAAATTATTTCGCATCGTTTCTTGATGTTGATGAACTTTGCAGGCAAGGGACTAACGCCGTTCACATCGGAGGTGGTGTGTTGGCAGCCGTCGCAGGGCAACGCCATCAGCATTAGCTTCACGTGCGCACACTGCTTTCTGCACCGCATCATGCTGCGCGTCTACGACGGCTCCATGCGCAAAGTGGAAGAGGACAAGTACCACCTGCACAAGTTCAATGACGAGTACGTTGTACCCGCACTAGCGCTTCGCACGAGTATGTAATATCCGCACTGCCGCTTTCCACGAGTATGTTATACCCGCACTAGCGCTTTGCACGAATATGTAATATCCGCACTGCCGCTTTCCACGAGTATGTTATACCCGCACTAGCGCTTCGCACGAGTATGTAATATCCGCACTGCCGCTTTCCACGAGTATGTTATACCCGCACTAGCGCTTTGCACGAATATGTTATATCTGCACTAGCACTTTCCACGAGTATGTTATACCCGCACTAGCGCTTTGCGCAAGTATGTTATACCTGCACTAGCGCTTTACACAAGTATATTATATCCGCACTAGCGCTTTACACGACTATTATACTTGCGTCCGATAATACAAAATAATACCTACTTCATATTTTTTTTTTCCTTTTACAGTAAAGGATTAGAGTTGAGTATTGCACATTACTATTTTTTATTAAAAGTTCATTTATTGTCATTGTCCTACCATAAAAATAGACAAGTGTAAAGGTCGATTCACACATTTCAGTGAAGCCACCGTCCCGACACAGTACCGGCACAGTGCAAAATATTATTCCATACATTCTCTATGAACGAATCCAAACTTGTCAGTGTCTCAGTGTCAGTGCCGACACCAGCATGAGAATGTATGAAAGTATATTTTGCACTGTGCCGCAACTGTGTCGAAACGGTGGCTTCACTGATATGTGTGAATCAAGCTTAAGGAGATCGCGTCCAGAAGGCCTGAATTCCTCTATCTTCTTACGCTGATGTCGGTAGGTACACTCACGGACTTTAATTGATGAGCCACCTTCAAACTTTTCAATTGTCACCTTCTTTACTTTCATACATTCACGAGATTACACGATTAAACACGAACTCAAATCGCAAGCTCGTAAACAAGATGACAAATAAATTACTTTTAATCGGAAATATCCATAGAGGTTGACTAATAAGTTCTCAATGATAAAAATAAATACAATGTTGCATTAAGTTTATCAAATCTATTTGATACAGACCTGCTCATTAATTCGATAATTAAGAAAACATAACTGAAGACAGTGACAGTTGAAATATCAAGATGACTAATAAATTACTTTTAATCGGAAATAGTCATATGCATAGAGGTTGACTAATAAGTTCTTAATGATAAAAATAAATACAATGTTGCATTAATAAATTAATGTTAGTAGTCGGTTAGGTTAGTTTGTAAGTTTTTCACTAACATAGTTTCTAAGTCTCTGTTACTAATACTATATGGATTGTATGTTTTTTTTTATGTGTGATCCGCAATAAATGAATTATATATATATTAAGTTTATCCAATCTATTTGATACTGACCTCCTTTGAATCATAGCTCAATAATTCTGAAAACTTAACTGAAGACAGTGACAGTTGAAATATCGATGTCAGAGAATTTCTCCGTACGCTAACGTTACTATCGCAACAGTAACCTAGCAACAATTGTTTATCGTTGCTAGGTGACTGTACATTGTGTTCTTTATAGCACCATAATGATACTGCGATACTGACGACCGCGGCGCGTACTACGTACGCGACCGACATCAGCGTAAGAGGAATTCAGGCCTAAGGTGTATCCAAACATTGCGCGGCGAGGGCGCGGCAGCAACACGCGGCGTTTGCAGGACACATTTCTGCCGCGTGTGGACTAAACCAATGAATGTTTGTGCGGCCGCGCACTTCAGTTTGCATGAAAGCGGTTGCGTGTGTCGTTGCTCTGCTTATAATTCGTCCAAACAGAATTACTGACGAATGTTTGCTAGAAATGTTTGTGCGCGGCAGGTAAACAGAAGCGTTCGCGCGCGTCGTCCAAACAAAGCGCGGAAGGCCGCGCGCGGCAGCTGCGCACGATCGCTGCTCAATGTTTGAAACAAAACCTTTATGTGTACGGCTGTCTAGCGGAGTCATACATTACAACAGGTTATTTTGGCACGTGGGTACAATCGGAACTAACGCCGCCATCTTGTTGTGACAATTTCAAAAATGTTTACCAACAACACCCCCCTGTCAATGACATTCAGGCGCCAAAAGATTCTTGTACCTACCTGTCCTCTTTCTAAGTGAGAAACTATTGTTACGTAGTGAGAATAAGATTTATGATTAATACCAGACAAGTACCTAATGACTGGACACGGACAGTCGGGCTAGTCCACAAATTCAAGGTCACAGAGTACATTTTTACATATTCAAAGTCGCTCAGCTGGCTATGGAGTGGGCTATACTCGGAGTTTTTTTTAAGGATAAAATCAGAAATGAAGTTGACAGACTGGATGCGGAAGGCAAAGGACCGGACATTGTGGTGCAACCTGGGAGAGGCCTATGTCCAGCAGTGGTCTGCGATATGCTGAGTTGATTGAAGTAGTGGCTAATACATATTCTGTTTAGGCAATCGATTATCGATCTGGACACCAGGCTGACAACTCTGCGAGACTTTGGCGACTACTTCCTACAGATACAGAATGATGACTGCGGCGAGGAGCAGATCAAAGCACTCACTCTCAAAGGTAAATCAATAAAGCTTCTTTCTGCCAAAACAGTCCAACACACAATCTTAAAATAATTCCATTATTTTATCATTAATAAGCATTAACTATCAAAAATAAAAACTTTTTACAACAAAAAAAAACAACCAACGAGTGTGTATTGTAATCTCAGACTAAATAAAAAATATTTGGTCTGAGATTTTAATTATGTTTTTTTTTTTTTTAACTAGAAACCTCTTTACTAATTGTAAAATAAAATACCTACTCAAAGTCAAATCATTTATTCCAATTAGGCACGTAAAGGAGAATGCCTCCTAATGTAGGGCACCCTGTACCAAGCCATAAAGTCCGCTGTCACAACCAAACCTAGTGTATTTGGAGGAGAATTCAATGCTCTTCCTATATTGCTAACCGCTATGGTGGAGTTGGTGACAAATAAGGTGGTAGTATCATCGGTCCCTTTTTATTCTTGATTTTTTAGTTTAGTATAGATTAGTTTCCTGATGGATGAATATACATCACTCATAGTCAATAATAATTCTTGTTGTCAGTTTTTTATATACCTAATAATAATGAATATGAATAATCATGTAGGTACTCGCAATAAGTGCAGCTGGTGGTCTGAATAAGTACTTAATCAATTAGTACTGTGTTTATTGATTTATTTCTATATCTATTGCAACATGCTAAAAGCTAATTCCTAATATCTTGAATCTTAACATAACAGCAGGTCTGTTTTCCCAGAAGAGTTAGGCAGAGTTGTGTTTACTATATAGTACACGCACTTCTCGAACTTAAAATGTTATGTAGTTACATAAAAAATGAAAAAAGTAGTTAAGATTAATTAATAAATTATATATTCTTATTTACATAATGTATAAGGCCTCGACCACTATCAGGACAGAGAAAAGAAATGTACAAATAAAACAATAGGTAGGACAATTGAGTGGTACTCGGAAACGCCTTACAACACGTAGCATGGACTGTCCACATCCAAAGCACACATCACTGCACATTGTGATCAAATATTGGATCAGGTATCAGTTCGGAATATATGGGAGTTTTTCTTGTATCAATGTGAAACATTCGTAACATTATGAATAGGTATTACCAGGATCAGGTATCTGAAAGCATAAAAACTGTCTTTTAATCCTTGCATTGAACTAATAGTCCCGGAAGTGGGTAGGTTCACAGGGCTACACATCAAGCTATGCATTTCCAGTATAAGCTGACCTCGCATTTCGTACAATGCGAGATCAGCATAAACTGGAAATGTATAGCTTGATGTGTAGCCGTGCGTACTTTAGAAGCTAACTATAATGTAAATGCTTCTACTAGGTGAGGTAATACTTACAGGCATCGGTACAATCTATGATGTTAAAACAAGATCATAGCCGCGGATATATTTTCTTTGTAATTTGTTCTAAATTGAAGCGAACAGATTATATCGGCGACTCTGACTTGCTGGCCGATGTCTTACTCTAGATGGAGGCATCGCTAAGGATTGTCACACAAAGACTACGTTATGAACAAGCACCTGAACCCCCGTTTTTGTTAATAAGTAGGTATTATAATTATTTATTCAAATAATTCAGATGAAATCATTATTGAAAGTAACGTCATCCGTGACGGCGCCACAGAACAATTAAACAATACTTCACAATAAAAATGACATTTTATTTTTTTGGATCGATCCTCTTTTCATTAAACGTAAATGTACTAATTCCAAATTAATAATTTAAATTATTACGACGCAACCGCGTGACCTAAAGATTTTTTTGACACACATACAAATATATTATCCTAATATTAAATAGTAAATCGGTACCTACATCTTATCTTCTTCGTTTTAATGTTCGTTGCCAGGTTACGTAATAGCAACATTCGGAAATGAAGTGCAATGACAGCAGTGACATAAGCGGAAAATACGTACCACAAAAGAAAAAATACTTTTATTTTTGGTGTCCGAAAGTCGGGAATCGTTTTCATAACAAAAACGTACATCTGATTTAAAAAATACGAGTAATTTTATGAACTACATTTGGTTGTGACACTCTCGCTCCCAAGTTGGTACGAATACGAACCTGTGGCATTGTCCTTTCCAAAAAAATAAAATAGGACTGATTCTAGTCGCCCCTTCCAAAAGGTAGTTTTCCTATGGAGACGAATGGGGAAAAATCTCCACTGTTATTAATTTTATGTGAAGATGATGCACCTAGTATAAAATTAATATACCACAATAGGTAAAAATAATAAAACATGAGGCAACGACAGATAAATTAATTATGTGATTTACAAACATTGTAAAACTAGACAATTTTCCTAAAATTTCACAATAATAAACATGTCTGTGTGTGAGGAAGTAATCATTGCACAAAATCACTGTCATATAATAATAAATTATACAATAACATAAGCAGCCAGTTTGATTTTGTGTAAAATCATCATTTCAGCCGAAACACGTCCACTGCTAGACATAAGCCTCCCCCAAGCACCGCCAATTCGACCGGTTCTGTGCTTCTCGCATCCAGCGCATTCCCGGGGCCAAAATTAGTATAATTTTATTAGTGTAAATTAGTATTTTATTATTATTTTTATGTAGAATATTCCTTATTCGGGCTATTACGAACATTTTAAAACATAAAATTTTGTTTATTCCTTTTTTATTTCCAACTTTCATTTATTATTACAAGGAAGGTAGTGCGATAGTGTTACTATCTGACTCTACTGCTCCTACTAACGTACTTATCTTACTCTACATAACTAAAATAGCCAAATCGGACCATCAGTTCTCAAGTGATGATCTTACCAACGAACAGCATTCATTTTTATTATAATAGATTGTTTTGCATCGTTGCTTGAAGTTGATAAACGTTGCAGGCTTGGGACAAACGCGGCTCACCTCGCAGACCGTGTGTTGGAAGCCGCCGCAGCCGCCCACCGTCATCAGCATTAACTATCTGTGCCCGTACGGCGAGCTGACCGGCATCATGCTGCGCGTCTACGACGGCTCCATGCGCAAAGTGAACAAGGACAAGTACCACCTGCGCAAGTTCATTGACGAGTACGTTATACAGACACGTGCGCTTTGCACGATTACATTATACCCGCACAAGCGTTCTGTACGAGTATGTTATACCCGCACTAGCGCTTTTCACGACTATTAAACTCGCGTCCGCGACGTTAAAACAAATAATTATTATAATACTTAATAGTTTTTTTTTTCTTTTACAGCAAAAGAGTAGAGTTGAGTATTGCACCTTCCTATTTAAAGGCCTGACATCACACAAAATCCTGCATCGCGCAATTAGAGTTTACCGCGCGATCAATTATGTATATTCAAGATCCCGACAGGCGGGGTCCGACGGGGAAGTCCTGGGGGTCATGACCCCCCTCCCCCCCAAAATCATTCAAGCTGTCGAGAGACTTAATCATTTATGTGCTTTACTAACTAAAAACTGTAGGTTGAGCAAAAGTGACCCCGATGGGCGTAAACAAAAAAAGTTTTTAGAATACTTATCAATTAGGTAACCATTTCCCTAAAAATATTCCTCGGCACCAATGAAATGAAATGAAATTGTTTATTCTGTAAATATGATATTGGAATCACTATTACGCGTCATATTAAAAAAAAATTAAAAATAAGCTAGATGAGGTCGGCGTATCCTATCTGACTACTCTGAGAAGAAAGGCCGAAACAAACTCAGAGGTCACAGTCTCTTTTAAAGTCCAGACATAATCTTGGTCAGGCCATATGATGGTGACCCCCCCAAAATCTTGGGCTGCGACCGCGCCTGGAACCCGACGTCAATTGTTGGGCAGTTGCCCGCCAGACACGACTTCCTTCTGGTCCTAGGATCCTCCCTTTTCTATATAGGATAAGTGAACAGGACACATAATTTGTTACGTAGAAATTCATATAATATTATTGAGCGCCCAAAACGTAGTGTGGAGACCGCGTATCGGCAAGCGTAGTGTGGGACGCCCCCCAGCTATATGGTCGTATCTGGAACAGACTGGATGCAGAAGGCAGAGGACAGGGTATTGTGGTACAGCCTTGCAGTGGCCTATGTCCAGCAGTGGACTACGATAGGCTAAGTTGATTGAAGTAATGACTAGTACATCTGTTTAGACAATCGATTATCGATCTGGACACCAAGCCGGTAACTCGGCGCGACTTCGGCGAGTACTCCCTTATGATACAGGATGATGACTGCGGCGAGGAGCAGATCAAAGCACTCACTCTCAAAGGTAAATTAATAATGAGTTTTGCTCTGCCAAAACAGTCCAAACTACAATACCGGTTGACATTTTTTACCGTCTCGAGCATAATAAGGTGTGTTGTGTAAGTGGAACAGAAGCCATACTCGTGAATATTTGCTTAGTACCATTGAGATTGTACAGTTTCGGAATATCCTTCAAAAATCATGAAAACTATCCATCCTACGGCCCGTGCGTAAAACTAATAATAGCCAAAATAGGAGATAGTAAACGGCGTAGGCTGCGATCGCGCATGAATGAAAGTTGTACGTGTGTGCGAGCGAAACGCACGCACATTTCTTTTGCGTAGAAACCTAGTAAGCGGCCGCCCCTCGCATGGTACAGTCGCGTTTAAAACGTTTCCAAAATCAAATTAAAAATCAACGCAATAACATTTATACTCCACTTACTAATAAACTAAGACAAACCTGATCTACAAATAAAATGAACACAATACCCAAACATTCTCAAACATACAAAAGAAATACCCAATTGACTAAATAAGCCTCAAACCAAAAGAATAAGTAGTAAATAGGTAATAACTTAACACAAGTAAGAAAACTTAACCTACCTAAAATAATAAAACATAACAAATACTTACGTAAGTACAAATCAAATCCCCATTAATTTACCAATTAAGTAATCTTTTTTAAATAATTTGAAACAATAAATACTTGAATAAGCAAGAATACTCGACTGTACTTCATTCAAAATGAAAAGGACGTGCATACATGCGGGAGCGAGAACATTGACAGAAGGTCGTTCGGTCGACCCGTTGCTAAGTAACGTCGGCGCGCCTATTTTAGCGCTCTGCGCACACACTCGTACATAGAAACTTGATGTGTGCGTGAGAGTTCACTTACCGGGGTTCACGTACGAGAGCCGAGCAGCTGAGCGGTACTCGCGCCGCGCGCGCGGACGACACGACAACTTAGGTCTATACCACCCTTTTATCGCAGTAGGTAATTATTGTTCAAAAACATAAACTAAACATAAACTAGCACGTCTTTGCATATTGTTTGATAAACTTCGAGGCGTGTCTCTATCACTTTTCAAAACATTAAAAGCGTCTATTATTCGCTGTTTTAAATCACTAACGCTTTGAGCTTCTTCAGTATAGTACAGTCACGAGCAAACATATGTATACACTCAGCAAAATTCAATAACGATTTTCTCGTGGAATTAAAATTGTAACTTTGAGATGATAATTTTTCATAATAATAGGGGTTCCAAAATACTATATTCGTAATATCATAAAGTTACAATCAATACAGTAGGAGAAAATCACTTTTAAAAGTTGCTAAGTGTATACATATTAGTGCTCGTGACTGTACACTAAACGTAAGACTAAACGTTTTAGTTCGGCCCACAAATAAAAGTCAAGGGGCGTTATGTAGGTCTGGTGACCTCAGCCGCCAGTTCACAGGTCCACCGCGACCTATCCACTTATCACCGAATTGACCATCGAGAAACGTGCGCACAGATCGTTTGTAGTGAGCTGGACATCCGTCATGCTGGAAGTACATGTCTTGCAGATAGGGATCAGGAACGTCTTGCAACATGGTGTCAATGACGGAACGGTTCTGCATCCAGTGACAAAACTCCATGCGGGGTCCGGGGTTTTCCGGGGAATTTGAGGAGAAGGGATACCGTTCCTTCGCAGCGACTGAAGATTTTCTTCTTCTGCGTACATTCGCCTCGCACGGGCTGTTTTCACCAAACAAGATACTCTACGTTAGAATATTCGTACATGTTTAGATACGATAACTATGACCGGGTGGACGATGCATACGCGGAAACAAACAGCGCGACGTCACGCCGCCGTGACTAATCGCAGGTGACTGAAGCTCGGGACGCGGGCGGGCGGGGGGATGCGCGAGCGAGCGGCTCCGGCGCGGCGGCGGCTCGTGCGCCTGATGATATCAAAGAAGCCGACGGCAAGTGCGGCGAGTACCTATCGGCCGCAAAGGAACGTATCTACGAATTCATTGATAAATTCCGTGCATTTAGTAGGGTGCGTATGATTTGAATTTCGATATTATTTAATCGATTTTTTTTTTTTAATTTCTTTTTTTATTGTTTATGTATGAAAAGTTTACTTCAAATGGGTAGTATTTTTAGATAGATCAATTTGTTTAAAGGGTATAAAAAATATAAAAAAATTAAATTGACAATGCCATTGGCTTCTACTCCGTTCACTTACTATATCCTATGTTTGTCGAGACGGTAAAAAAAATCATCCGCAGAAATGAATCTTCTTTTTCTGTTGTGTTTGTCTATTCTTTTTCTGTTGTGTTTGTTAATATCAGGAGAAGGTTCTAATGAAAAAAAAAAAGAAAATTGCGCGGAAAATTAGAAAATTAACAGGACAACGTCCGTCGGGTCAGCTAGTCATACAATAATTCCGTGAAATTAGAATTAATCAGCGTTAACTATCCAAAATAAAAACATTTTGCAAGAAAAAAACAACCGTCATAAGTCTCAACTTGTCCTGTCGTGGAATCGTATCCTAAAGCCTCTATTTTGATGTCCTAAATATTTTTTTCACGACTTTACATTGGGTTCTAAAGTTCGCCATGTTCATTTTTGTGAAACGTCACCTTTCACCTATTGGATTAGGCTTTAAAACTTCATAATAATAGGTCTTTACCTATGAAATTGCCGTTCTGCAGTACTGGCCATTTCAAATCAAAATAATTTTTGTTTGGCTTAGAATTTTAATTTCAAATTAATTTTATTTTAAAAACATGGAACTCTTTTTTCAAAAGAAGTCATTTGTTTAATGATTAGTGTTACATTTTCATCGCATTTCAATCTTTTTCGTCATCATGGATACGTAAAAAATTCGAGTAATTATGGAATATGAGTACCGTCGTGGCAGCAACGCGGCACAAGCGGCACGCAACATCAACGACGTTTACGGAGCTAACACTACAAACCAACGCACCACCTGTTATTGGTTTGCTCGCTTCCGTTCTGGAAATTTCGACCTGAAAAATGAACCTCGCGGTCGTCCGAAGACTTTGGTCGACAATGACGAATTAAAGGCGATTGTGGAAGCTGATGATACACAATCTACGGCTGAATTAGCAGCAGCTTTCGACGTTAGCGTCAAAACAATATTGGTCCATTTGCGTCAAATTGGCAAGGTAAAAAAGCTTGAAAAATGGGTGCCCCACGAACTCAATGATCGCCAGCGCGAAGTACGCGTCGAGGCGTGCTTTGCACTGCTGAACAGACACACAAATTAAATAATTTTGAACCGCATTGTTACTTGCGATGAAAAATGGATTCTGTTTCTCACAGCTTCTTACCAAACGGGGTGAGCATTACTGCAGATATGTACTGTGAAGAATTGAACACAATGATGGAGAAGCTGGCACATCTCCAACCAGCATTGGTCAATCGCTCGTCTCCGCTGCTCCTGCACGACATCGCGCGACCTCATACTGCACAGCAGACGGTCTCCAAGTTGCAAGAACTGGGGTTGGAAGCTCTCCGTCATCCGCCCTACTCACCAGACCTTGCGCCTACAGACTACTACTTTTTTCAGAATTTGGATAACTTCTTGGCGGGAAAAAAATTCAATACCCGAGAGGCAGTACAAAATGCCTTTGAAGAATTTGTTGCCTCCCGTCCAGCTGATTTCTTTAAGAAGGGCATCAATAAACTGCCACTGCGTTGGCAAAGATGCATTGATTGCATGGGTGATTACTTCGATTAACACAAAAAAAAAATTCATGAAAAAAATTCGTTTAAATTTTTTCATACAAAACGGCAATTTCATAGGTAAAGACCTAATACATTTGTGTTCGTTTCTGGGCCAAGTTATATTCATACAAAAACGTTCAGTTTTTCCCGAATCCAAAAATTTTCCGGGAAACTTCCAACTTTTGTCTTTTCTGAACCTTATTCAGACTATTTACAAACATTTTTAAACAAAAAATAGCCAAATCGGACCAACGGTTCTCAAATGATGGAACTTACCATCGAACAGCATTAATTTTTATTGTTTCGTATCGTTTCTTGATGTTGACAAACGTTGCAGGCTTGGGACTAACGCAGCTCACAGCCAAGGTGGTGTGTTGGCAGCCACCGACCCAGCCTGACGTCATCAACATTACCTTCATGAGCCCATACGGCGAGCTGACCAGCATCATGCTGCGCGTCTACGACGGCTCCATACGCACAGTAGACAAGGACAAGTACATCTTGCGCAAGTTCAATGACTAGTACGTTATCCCTGCACGAGTACATTGCAAGAGAATGTTATACCCGCACTAGCGCTTTGCAGAAGTATGTTATACCCGCACTAGCGCGTTGCACGAGTATGTTAGACCCGCACCACCGCGTTGCACGAGTATGTTAGACCCGCACTAGCGCGTTGCACGAGTATTGTTAGCGACGCACAAACTCATACGTTTACGTTTAAGTTGTAAAGGGAGTGCGCGGGGTCAGAGGGGGAAGTTGCGAACCGCCATTTTGCGGGCGGACAGTGCCATTTTTAACGTCAAGGACGACGCGCGCTTCCTAACCCCAAAACCCTTTGTCATTCAATTCGAAAGTTTAAATATAAATCTTTCTCTAAACACGCTTTGTTTGTAACAACGAACCACACCCACAACAGTGGTCTTCGAGCCAGATCGCGAATGTTCAATACTCCGCCGCCGAGTAGAATCATGGTAAACACGCGCAGTACCACAAGCAAACTGAGAGAAAAGGAGAAGTTGGAGGCAAAGTCACAAGCGGTAACCGGGGCACATAAAATACAACCGCCTACACCAGAGAAAAAGTAAGATGATGAACTAAAAGTAAAGACTTCTTGTGCCGCGAGTGTAGTGAAATCGGAACGAACCGGTAAACAATATCCGCCTTCACATACATCACATCTGTCGGTCAAGTCCAAGAAACCGTCATCATCACAATCGATACAAGCTCAGAAAAAGAGACTGGAACTAGAAGCAGCCCAGGCGAAGGCGCGTATTGAAATGGAACTCATCGATAGAAAATTAGCGGCGGACCTAGCAGAACTCGAAGAAGAATACAGTCCACCATCAGAAACATCGGAGCAAAATAACGGCGCGGGTGATATTGAAAAGTGGTTAGAGCATAGTCAACAGGAACTACAGCAGCTTGACAGTGATAAAAACAAGTCGCGCACGAACCCGGCCGACACAGAAGGAGCAACTCAACAGCTTGCGAGCGCAATAAAAGAACTCGTCACGTCCTCCGCAATCCAGCAAAATACCAAACTAATAAGTCGTCTCAGCACTCCGAAAGAACTCCCTAGTTTCAGCGGCGACCCAAAAGAGTGGCTCCATTTCGAGCAAGCGTATACGGAATCCACAGAAATCTGTAATTTCACCGATAAAGAAAACCTTTGGCGGTTACGTAAATGTTTACGTGGCGCCGCTCAAGAAACCGTCGCTGGCCTGCTCATCAGTGGTGCTTCGTCAGCAGACGTAATTTCCACGTTGAAACTGCAATTCGGGAACGTTGACGTGATTCTCTCCCACATCGTGTCAGACATAAAAAAAATGAACAACCTGTCTACAGATTACCATCGAGAAATTGTACCATTTTCTGTCAAAGTAAAGAACTACGTCGCAGCTGTACAAGCCCTTGGCCGCTATGAATACCTACAAGGCATGGAAGTAGCTAACATTATTTTATTCAAGCTACCTACTACCCTGCTCGCGAAGTGGACAGACTATAGTTACCCGTTTATCACTGCCGAATCACCAAAACCTAGACTAGATGTGCTGTCAGATTTCCTCACCGAAGAAGCTGTGAAAATATCAACCTGTAGTGCTACTTTATTACAACCTAGAACGGACAATGTCAAACGTAAACAAAGTGATAAAGTGAACAATATTCAAACCGTTCTAGTGCAAGATGGACAAAGTGAAGAAAAGTGTCGTTATTGTCGTACCGCTAGTCACAAATTAACTGAGTGTAAAAAGTTTAAAAAATCACTACGAAAGGACAGATGGCTGCACGTAAAGCGTTGTTTGTGTGGAGTTGATAACAAGATGTTTACTATCGACGCGCGAATTGTTAAAGAATTAAACCTACCACAAAGTATGTCTACAGTAAATACTAAAAACTACACGCACCTATGTGACGTCAGCCATAATTTATGCTCAAAAACACAACTACAACCACAAATGTTAATCGGACAAGATAATTGTCACCTTCTCTTACCTCTGGAAATGAGGGTGGGTAGACCCAATGAACCCTGTGCCACCCGGACTCCCCTGGGTTGGTGCCTGCATGGAAGGGTACCTGATGTTTACTTACCTGATTCTGCTATACGTCACTCCTCATTGTTTGTCACTAGTGACGTCACAGAAACTGAATGTATACTTCAAGAGATCCAGGAGGAGGTACGAAGGTCGTTCTCAATCGAGTCCATGGGGGTGTCTGGCAAGCCGAGACAGAACTCAGAAGATTTACGCGCTGAAGAAAGTTTAGAACGAACTTCTGTTCTTATCGAGGGTCAATGGCATGTTGGCTTACCTTGGCGAGACGAGAACTGTGTGATGCCGGACTCGTATCCGACGGCTCTGTGTAGACTGAAAGGAGTAGAACTCAAATTAAATAGAAGCAAAGAATATGCGAAAAGATACAAAGAACGCATACGACATCTATTTGATAACGACTACGCAAAAAGATGTAACAACCTTAATGTTACACTGCCGAGAACTTGGTACTTGCCTCACTTTGGAGTTGATAATCCCAACAAAAAGAAACTGCGTTTAGTGTTTGACGCAGCAGCTAAGACAAATGGGTTATCACTTAACGATTACTTATTAAAAGGCCCTGACCTACTCATGTCATTATTCGGCATTATGTTGCGATTTAGAGAAAATCGAGTAGCCGTATCTGGAGACATTAAAGATATGTTCCTCAGAGTAAAAATTCGACCAGAAGACCAGGATGCCTTCCGCTTTCTATACAGAGAAGAACCAGAAGGACCTATAAACACCTACGTGATGACGTCTCTAATTTTTGGTGCTAATTGCTCGCCCTTTATAGCCCAATTTGTGAAAAACAAAAACGCAAAGCAATACGAGTCATCAATGCCTGCTGCAGCTTTCGCTATACATAAAAGTCACTATATGGATGATTACATAGACAGCCTACCTAACGAAGAGACCGCCATACAGCTGATTCATGACGTCATGTCCATCCACAAGAGAGGCGGTTTCGAGATGCGGAATTGGACAAGTAATAGTAAAGAAGTACTCTCGAGTCTACCTAAAGATTTACTAGGCGATGCAGCTGTCAAATTCAAAATTGGTCAACATTATGAAGGTGAACGCACACTTGGATTGCTTTGGCATCCAAGCGATGATACTTTAAGATTCGACGTATCTTTCAAGCGGATATCTGAAAGTATTATAAATGGGTCACAAAAGCCTACCAAGAGGGAAATGTTACGCGTGGTAATGTCCATTTTTGACGTCTATGGCATTCTAGCACCGTACACCATTACTGGAAAAATTATATTACAAGAAACATGGAAATTAAAGATCAGTTGGGATGATTTTATAAATGATACAGTGTTTGAGAAATGGTCAAAATGGATTTGTTTATTGAAATCATTACAAGATGTTAGCTTGCCAAGGCACTATACGGCTGCTACCACAGGAGTGAGCGAGAAGAAAAATAATATCTCCCCGCCACCCACCTCAAGCGCCACCGCTACGACTGCTACGAATATTGCTACGAGCGTAGCAGACGCGACGTCCGCTACGAGTGCTACGATGCACAGCTGTTGCAAATGTTGCAATATCAATGACCGGAAGATTGTTACTCAAAATAGTTATAGACATCTACAGATGCATGTATTTTGCGATGCGTCTAGCAAGGCATACTGCGCCGCCGCGTACTGGCGATGGAATGATGACAGGAATATTACACGCGTAGCATTCATCGCGAGCAAATGTCGGGTCGTAGGAAACAAACCAATAACTATTCCACGCTTGGAACTTCAAGCTGCTGTCCTAGCGGCTAGACTAGCAGACTCAGTGGCTAGAGAACATACGATTAAGCCTGAGCAACGAATATTCTGGAGTGACTCGACAACAGTGCTACACTGGATAAGAAATGATGCTCGCGACTATAAAGTATACGTAGCAAACCGTTTAGGCGAAATTGATGAGTTAACGCAGATGAATGAATGGCGTTATGTGCCTACAAAATTAAACGTAGCCGATATTGCTACAAGAGAAAACTACGTTTGCCCCGTCCTGCAGGATGAATGGGTGTACGGACCTACATTCTTACACTGCAAAGAAGACGAATGGCCGCATGACATCATATCTGTGGAAAGAAAAGAAACAGTGGAGAGTATTAATTTAATAAGAATAGATGCACAAGAAATTAACTTACCCGTTCCTGATGCTACTGCGATTTAGTTCCTGGCTTCGCTTACGTCGATCGGCTTCTATGGTACTCAAGTTTATAAATAAATGCAAGAAGCTTACTTTTGAGTTCGACGACACTATGAAGAAGGCTGAAATATTATTATTAAAGAAATCACAAGCTGAATCGTTTAGTAAGGAGTTAGCTGAAATAAAAAACAACAGGTGTGTACCAAACACAAGTAACATACTTACCTTGTCTCCTTACCTGGATGAACACGGAGTCATGCACGTCGGTGGCCGCATCGGAGCTGCTCCTGGGATTCTACCTGAAACAAAAAAACCTGTAATATTAGATGGAAGAAGTTACGTTGCGAGATTGATCGTTAAGTATTATCATTACTACTACGCACACGGAAATCAAGAAACAGTTGTAAATGAAGTCAAACAAAGATACTGGATCACCAAACTTCGACCTACCGTTAAACATGTAACATCTAAATGCTCAACTTGCAGAATAAGAAAATCCAAACCAGAAGTACCAAGAATGGGAGACTTACCCGGTGCTCGAATGGCCCATCATGAACGGCCTTTCACTTACTGTGGTGTGGATTTATTTGGTCCCATGGAAGTCACGGTGGGAAGGCGCCGCGAGAAAAGATACGGCGTCTTATTCACATGCTTGACAGTACGAGCAATCCATCTGGAAGTAGTCAGTAACCTAACAACTGACTCATTTATTATGGCGTTACGAAGAATGGCCGCGAGACGAGGATGGCCACAATATTTGTACTCCGACAACGGAACAAATTTCCGAGGTGCGGATACGGAGCTGAAAAATGCTATAAAAGAACTGGACGAAGAAGTGCTGAAAGATGAGGCCTTAAATCGCGGAACCAAATGGACCTTCATACCGCCCGCGAGTCCTCACTGGGGTGGGGCGTGGGAAAGACTCATCAGAAGCGTAAAGACCAGCCTGAAAATAATTTTAAAGGAACGCGCACCCAGAGAGGAAACTCAAAACACGCTGTTGACAGAAGTAGAGAATATGGTGAACAGCCGGCCGTTAACTCACGTATCTGTAAACCCAAATGACCCCGAAACATTAACCCCTAATCATTTCTTGCTGGGCTCGTCGTCTGGTCTACCCCACATTGGAAAATTTGACAATTCAGACTGTTATCTGCGAAAACAATGGCGAATTTCACAAAGATTAGCTGACATGTACTGGCGCAGATGGGTTAAGGAAATACTACCAGACTTGCTACCCCGCAAGAAATGGCAAGAAGAAAAAAGAAATTTACAAGAGGGTGACCTCGTACATATAGTGGACCCTGCCAGTCCCCGCAACTCTTGGCCCAAGGGAATAATTCAAGAAGTGATTCCTGGAAAAGACAACCGAGTCAGAATGATTCGCTTAAAGACCAAATCAGGAGTGTTGACTAGACCGGTCACGCGTGTCGCTCGAATACCAGTTGATGGTGAGTGCTGCCAAGGCAGCATTGGGGTGGGGCGTGTTAGCGACGCACAAACTCATACGTTTACGTTTAAGTTGTAAAGGGAGTGCGCGGGGTCAGAGGGGGAAGTTGCGAACCGCCATTTTGCGGGCGGACAGTGCCATTTTTAACGTCAAAGACGACGCGCGCTTCCTAACTTTCGCGGTTTAATTATAAATCTTTCTCTAAACACGCTTTGTTTGTAACAACGAACCACACCCACAACAAGTATGTTAGACCCGCACTAGCGCGTTCCACGAGTATGTTAGACCCGCACTAGCGCGTTGCACGAGTATGTTAGACCCGCTTTATACGTTTTGCACAAGTATGTTATACCCGCATAGCGCTTTGCGCGACTATTATGATTATAATAGTCGCGCAAAGCGCTATGCGGGTATAACATACTCGTGGAACGCGCTAGTGCGGGTCTAACATACTCGTGCAACGCGCTAGTGCGGGTCTAACATACTCGTGCAACGCGCTAGTGCGGGTCTAACATACTCGTGCAACGCGCTAGTGCGGGTCTAACATACTCGTGGAACGCGGTAGTGCGGGTCTAACATACTTGTGCAACGCGCTAGTGCGGGTATAACATACTTCTGCAAAGCGCCAGTTCAATGACTAGTACGTTATCCCTGCACGAGTACTCTGCAAGAGAATGTTATACCCGCACTGGCGCTTTGCAGAAGTATGTTATACCCGCACTAGCGCGTTGCACGAGTATGTTAGACCCGCACTAGCGCGTTGCACAAGTATGTTAGACCCGCACTACCGCGTTCCACGAGTATGTTAGACCCGCACTAGCGCGTTGCACGAGTATGTTAGACCCGCACTAGCGCGTTGCACGAGTATGTTAGACCCGCTTTATACGTTTTGCACAAGTATGTTATACCCGCATAGCGCTTTGCGCGACTATTATAATCGCGTCCGCGACGATAAAAAAAATATTTTACTTTTAGTTTTTTTCTTTTACAGTGAAGGAGAAGAGTTGAGTATTGCACATTACTATATTTTATTAAGTTAGTTGTCATTGTCCTACCATAAAAATTAGCATTCTTTGTTTACGAAAACATCTTGCGCAAGTTCAATGACTAGTACGTTATCCCTGCACGAGTACTCTGCAAGAGAATGTTATACCCGCACTGGCGCTTTGCAGAAGTATGTTATACCCGCACTAGCGCGTTGCACGAGTATGTTAGACCCGCACTAGCGCGTTGCACAAGTATGTTAGACCCGCACTACCGCGTTCCACGAGTATGTTAGACCCGCACTAGCGCGTTGCACGAGTATGTTAGACCCGCACTAGCGCGTTGCACGAGTATGTTAGACCCGCTTTATACGTTTTGCACAAGTATGTTATACCCGCATAGCGCTTTGCGCGACTATTATAATCGCGTCCGCGACGATAAAAAAAATATTTTACTTTTAGTTTTTTTCTTTTACAGTGAAGGAGAAGAGTTGAGTATTGCACATTACTATATTTTATTAAGTTAGTTGTCATTGTCCTACCATAAAAATTAGCATTCTTTGTTTACGAAAACATCTTGCGCATGTTCAATGACTAGTACGTTATCCCTGCACGAGTACTCTGCAAGAGAATGTTATACCCGCACTGGCGCTTTGCAGAAGTATGTTATACCCGCACTAGCGCGTTGCACGAGTATGTTAGACCCGCACTAGCGCGTTGCACAAGTATGTTAGACCCGCACTACCGCGTTCCACGAGTATGTTAGACCCGCACTAGCGCGTTGCACGAGTATGTTAGACCCGCACTAGCGCGTTGCACGAGTATGTTAGACCCGCACTAGCGCGTTGCACGAGTATGTTAGACCCGCACTAGCGCGTTCCACGAGTATGTTAGACCCGCACTAGCGCGTTGCACGAGTATGTTAGACCCGCACTAGCGCGTTGCACGAGTATGTTAGACCCGCACTAGCGCGTTGCACGAGTATGTTAGACCCGCTTTATACGTTTTGCACGAGTATGTTATACCCGCATAGCGCTTTGTGCGACTATTATAATCGCGTCCGCGACGATAAAAAAAATATTATACTTTTAGTTTTTTTCTTTTACAGTGAAGGAGTAGAGTTGAGTATTGCACATTACTATATTTTATTAAGTTAGTTGTCATTGTCCTACCATAAAAATTAGCATTCTTTGTTTACGAAAAAATAGACAATTAGCGTAAGGCGATTTAATGTGTACGTCTTTCGGGCGGAGTTCTACGTTTCAACGCTTACAGGTTATTTTGGCGCGTGGGTAGGGAACTATCGCCGCTATCTTGTTTAGTCAATACAATTTCGGTGACAATTTCACAAATGTTTACCAACAACAACAGGGGGGCCTGTCAATGTCATTCAGTCGCCAAAAGATTCTTGTACTAGCACTGTTTGTAGGTGAGAAACTATTGTTACGTCGTAAGAATAAAGTACGAGGGGTGTTCAATAAATAGTGAGAATGCGATACATTCTCCTTGGAAAGAAAAAAAAAATACTGGCAGGCATAGCCCAGACATTAGATATGATGATAATAAAAAAACAATCAATTCTCTTTTGTTTTAAAAAAATAGAAGTCATTTGTTTGCGTCGTTCCGGAACGTGTTTGTTTCACCAAGATAACGCCCCCGTGTACAAATCCAGAGTTGCGATGGCTGCCATTCATGAAGCTGGCTTCGAATTGATGGCACATCCTCCATAATCACCGGACTTTGCTCCAGTGATGTTTACCGATTTTTGCGGTTAAAGAAACATCTCAAGGGCCAGAAGTTTGAAGATGATGGCGCAGTAGTCGCGGCCGTACACGATTTTTTAAGGGATCAGAAAGAAGATTTTTTTTAAAAGGGATATAACCCTGAAAGGTCATACTCATTCTCACTATTTATTGAACACCCCTCGTATATGATTAATACAGGACAAGTAATGTCTGGACACTGACAGTCGGGCTGATCCACAAATTCAAGGTCACTCAGTTGGCTATGGAGTGCGCTATGCTCGGAGTTTGTTTTAAGGATAAAATGTGAAATGAAGTAATACGGAAAAGAATCAGAGTTACCAACATAGCTTGCAGAATATGCATGCTTAAGTGGCAGTTGGCTGGCCATGTTTATCGAAAGACCGATGGCCGGTGGAGGAGACCTGGAGTAGAGACCGCGTATCGGCAATCTTAAAAAGGTAGCTGGGACAGACTGGATGCGGAAGGCAGAGGACAGGGTATTGTGGTGCAGCCTGGGAGAGGCCTATATCCAGCAGTGGACTGTGATAGGCTGAGTTGAGTAATGACTAATACATCTGTTTAGGCAATCGACTATCGATCTGGATACCAAGCTGACAACTCTGCGTGACTTCGGCGAGTACTTCTTCATTACACACGATGATGACTGCGGCGACGAGCAGATCAAAGCACTCACTCTCAAAGGTAAATCAATATTGAACTTTGTTCTGCCCAACCAGTCCAACCCACAATCTTACAATAATTCCGTTTAATTTATTATTAATCAGCGTTAACTATCCAAAATAAAAACTTTGTACAACAAATAAAATAACTGACATAATAAAAAACCTTTTTACAAAAAATTTAACCGACGAAAACAAAAACTCAAAAGCGAAAAATAAATATAAACCTTTTAGTTTAACTAAGCTCCTGAACTAATTTTAAGTAACTAATCTTGAGTCGGCGCCAAACAAACAAATTAACTTATAGCAAATATGAAAGCTTGATGGATCATCGCTGAATGTATATATGACCTATACTCTTATATGAACGCTGAATGTATATAGTATCTTGAAGCGTTGGAAAATAAAAAGACGAAATTATTGTCAAGATACCGTAGAAAAATTTAAAAATTGCATTAAAATTCTCACTTTTTCGGACATATATACAACTAGTGACGCCAATGATGCCTACGCCCATTTTCTTGACTTATTCAGATATTTTTATGACCTTTGCTTTCCGTATGAAATAATAACAAAAACAATTACAAAAAGCGCCCAATGGATCACTAATGGGATAAGAATATGTAGTAAAAAGAAGCGGCACTTGCTATGGCAATACAGGAAAAAGCCTACCCCAAAGAACAAACAGTCGTTTAAGACATATTCTGCAAGATTTAAAAGAGTTATAACGTTAACACAGAAATCACGAAATAACTACTTTATTAAGACATCCCAAAATAAATCTAAAGCGGCATGGTCTGTAATTAATAAATCTAAGACCTGCTTCCCTAAAGAACCAATTACACAAATTCAAACAGGACCACAGAAAATCACGAACCCATTAAAAATAGCTCAGGCTTTTAACAAATTTTATGTTAATCAAGTTACCAAACCAAAAAATAAAACTATACCAGAAATTAAAATCCGCTCAAACACTCCAAACTCTATATTTATGGAGCCGACCACACCTCAAGATATAAATAATCATACTCAGTCACTTCGAAATACAAACAGTGTTGGGTATGACGGAATATGCACTAAAGTTATCAAAGAGGTGTCTCAATATATAGCTCCACATCTCAGTCACATAATTAATATGTCTATTTCTAGCGGAATCTTCCCTGAAAAATTAAAAACATCAATAATTGTACCATTGCACAAAAAAAATGATAGACACAGTCTGTCAAATTATAGGCCTATCGCGTTGATACCCGTCTTTTCAAAAATCTTTGAAAAAGTAATTTACAAGTCCTTATATAACTATCTCGAGAAGTCAAACATATTAGTAAAGGAACAAAAGGGATTTCGTAAGCAGAAGATCATCAATATGGCCATACATGACCTGCTTCTCCCTATTATGTCAAATGTAGATAAGAGAAATCCTGTATGTGCTATCTATATGGATCTAACTAAGGCTTTTGATTATGTAGATTACCCAATTCTATTACAAAAACTTGAAAAATATGGTGTCAGGGGAAATATACTTGATCTCATTCGATCTTACTTAACGGACAGAAAACAATTTGTAGAAATCACACAAATATGTTCAAAAACCAGCTATGAGAAAAAATATCGTTCTGAAAGCGAGATAATTAAATTTGGCGTTCCTCAGGGTAGCGTACTGGGACCCCCTCTTTTTTTACTGTACATAAATGACCTTCCGGGGCAAATAAATCACCCCATGGTGCTATTCGCCGATGACAGCACCGTAGTGATTGAATGTGACGATCCCAAAACTTATGAAAAGGAGATAAATATGACATTAAATAAAATTATATCGTGGTTTGACAGCAATAATCTAATTATAAACTTAGAAAAGACTCAAATTATGCATTTTTATCAAAGAATCCCGAACAAAAATCTTGACATTAGCTATTTAGGGACAAATATTGAATCAACTATTGCTACTAAATTTCTTGGTATCAATATAGATAACTTGACTTGGAGATCCCAGACAGATGTTATATGCAAGAAACTTAATACATTTACCTATGTTCTATATAAACTTTCAAAAATAGTCAGTCTAGAATCGGTACTTACAGCCTATCACGGTTATGTTGCGTTAACACTCAGATATGGCGTAATGTACTGGGGCAATTCAGTTGATAGAGAATTAGTCTTTAGAGCCCAAAAAAGATGTATCAGAGCTAAGTGTGGCCTAAAAAGCACAGACAGTTGCCAACCGACTTTTATACGACATAAAATCCTTACCTTACCATCGTTGTACATATACGAAACAAATGTATACGTCAAATACAACATTACATCATACAAAATAGCTGCTAAAAGTTCCTACAGAAAATTACGCGATAAAAATAAGTCAGAACTCGAAGTGACTTATGGCAAAACTGCACTAATGAATAAAAGCACATTCTGTATGGCCAAAAAAATATTTAATAAACTGCCCGAAAAAATTAAAATGTTAAGTGTGGACAAATTTAAAAAAGAACTATTTAGAATTTTGACTAATAAATGCTATTACTCAATAAAGGACTATTTCGACGACAATTCTATAATTACTGCCTTAGAACACCCTACAATTTTGTTCGACATTATCATTATTAATTATGGCATGTAATTGAACCATTTGACATTTATTTATTTAGAAATTGATTGTATGTTTATTTTTCTTTTGATATACTATGCCTATTTAAACTGATTTTATTACTGACGTGAAAGTTGACAGAATTTCACCAATTTGTTATTTTAACCTTAAACAATTATATTTGTACGCCTCTGGGCAAAACATGGAGGATCTACCTATTTATAACACCTCACACTATGTGTAACTTGACCTGTGTTCACAAATAAAGCTTTCTGATTTCTGACTCCATTTGAAATAAGATTAGACATATAACAAACCTTTATACAGTTCGTTCAACCGATGTTGACTTCTATATCGTAGGCATAATGATGACATTAAAGGTAAAAAAGGTTACACAATACCAACTGTCTACTGCAGCTGCCATTTGTCATGCCACCAACGCAATAGAATTCAAAATCGATTGAACGGACTGTAATTTTTTTTTTATTTAAACGTCTAATCTTATTTCAAATGGAGTATTGAGTTATGGGATTTAAAAAAAACAAGTTGTATATAAACTTTTCCAATTTGTCTTTCCTTAAGCACCTTACTCGAGATATTACGAACATTAAAAAAAATCGTCAAATCGGACCAGCGGTTCTCAAGAGAGCATTCATTTTTAACCCCCGACGGAAAAAGAGGCGTGTTATAAGTTTAACGTGTGTATCTGTGTATCTGTGTATCTGTGTGTCTGTCTGTGCCATCGTAGCTGCCAAACGGCTGAACCGATTTTGATTTTTTTGGTTTTGTTTGAAAGGTGACTTAATCGAGAGTGTTCTTAGCTATGATTCAAGAAAATCAGTTCTGCCGTTTGAAAATTATCAGCTCTTTTCTAGTTGATGAATGGATGTGAGCATCTTCCACAGGTCTAATCGATTGGAAATTTAGAATTCTCTTATTTCAATGATATGAAAAGAATATATGTAGTAACCTTGAGCTGATGCTGCAGCATCACCTGGAATTTGCAGGATACCCAACTCCCTCACGAACTTACAGCAGAGGTATCGTGTTTGGACTCATTGGAAAGGTCTCAACAAATAGGTTACAGATAGATGGTGATCAAAGTCTGATGATGGAGTAGGAAAGATAAATAAGAGTGAATTAGTAGGTAACAAGCTTCACTGTGGCAAAAAACGTACAGCTACGCAGATTTCGGCGAGCTGCGTCTTGATCGTAGCGTTCTACTAGTAATATAATATAAAATTTAAAAAGCTGGAAATAAAAATTAAATTAAAATTTAAAAAACCCCCGACAAAAACAAAGCGTCTAAAAAGTAAAAAAATAATATCATAAAAGTTGTAGGGTTTTTTTAAATTGTTAATTTAATTTTTTTATTATAAAGATTGTTTCGCATCGTTGCTTGATGTTAACAAACGTTGCAGGCATGGGACAAACGTTACTCACACCGCAGTCCGTATGTTGGAAGCCGCCGCAGCCGCCCACCGTCATCAAAATTACCTTCATGTGCCCATACGGCGAGCTGACCGACATCAAGCTGCGCGTCTACGACGCCTCCATACGCACAGTAGACGAGGACAAGTACCACTTGCGCAAGTTCATCGATGAGTACGTTATCTATGTTCTATGTTACGGGTTTGGTTTCCACACTTAGTTCCTAAGGTGGACCATTGTGCGTGGGCCATGGCGGCCGTTGGTTCCAACCAGTTCACCTCCCTCCAGAAGTTAACTAGGTCTCCTGGTTTGTACAGAACGTCCGTGTAAGATCTGGGTGACCCCTCGGGTCACCGAGGTCGAGGTCGGTTGCAGTTCTAATCTGGGTGACGCCCGTGTATTCCAAGAGCACGTGCGCAGCGGTCTCCTCAGCCTCCATACACGCTCTGCACAGAGGACTGTCCGTTATGCCTATTGTGTGGAAGTGTTTGTTCAGTGAGCAGTGTCCTGTGATGGACCCGCCATACTGCCTGCAGCCCGGTGCCGAGGTCCACCAGTTCTCCGCTTGGGTATGGGTGACCTCCTGCAGCCACCTGCGTATTTGGTTGAAGGAGATGGGTACGATGGGCTCGGGCCCACAGACTGTCATGCTAGATGCTCTTCTAGCAAGCTCGTATGCTGGATCGTTTCCTAGCGATCAACTGTGTCCTTTAATCTATTGTAGCGTCACATTGTTGCAATCGAATACCGTTATTCGTTCTAGCGCGTTGTAACATTCTAGTGTAAGCTTCGAGGTAATATATTTTTTCTGTAGGGATTGGAGAACTGAGGCGCTGTCGGAGATTATACGTATATGGGTGTCCATAACTCTCCTGATTTCTATGGCATAGGCCGCTTGTATGATGCCCACACACTCCGCTTGATAGACGGTGTTGAACATTCCCAGCGGGCTGGATATGTTAATGTTGAGGTCGTGTGAGAAGACTCCGACTCCCGTACCGGAGTGGGTCTTTGATCCGTCAGTGTATACTCTCATTTCCTTCGGTCCTGAGTAGTCACACTGTTCTTCTGTGAGTACTATACTGTAGTGCCTTTGAAAGTGGTGTGTCTTCGGGGCTTTGTCGCAGGGTGATGCCATCATTGGCTGTCGTTTAACCGCATCCTCCTTAATAAGTGTATGCTTAACTCTGGAGTCTTTGGTCAGGGTTCCTGATAAGTGGAGGGTAAAGGCGGCCAGGGCCGCTTCCTCTCGTACGATGAGGTGCAGAGGCGGCAGTCCGAGTATTGCCTGTAGGGTGGCAGTGTGTGTTATGTAGTTCTCATGCTGCTAGTGATTGTAACACATGCAGATCGCTGCAGTTTTTCGAGAATGAGTACGTTATACCTACACGAGCGTTTTGCACGAGTATGTTAGACCCGCACTAGTGCTTTGCACAAGTGTGTTATACCCATACTACCACTTTGCATGAGTGTGATGATGGTGGCGCGTGTGTTGGATCATTTAGCTCCCTTCAAAACGGTTGACCTGAATGGTACTAATCCATACGTCATGCGTCATACGTCATACGCCATATTCGTGAACGGGCGCCGTCAGTTGTGACTGCCATGTCATCTCTTAGCTGCCATGGCTTATTTTAATTTTTGAATTATTTTTTTTGTTTTTATTTTATAATTTGCGGATGCTTTTAACGTGCCTTCTACATTGTTCTCACATGTATAATTTCAACATGAATGATGTAACCAATTATTAGTATCCATTTTTTTATTTATCCGAGTATCCGTGGAGTTTCTTGCCCATTCTTGTCCATAGGTACCTACTACACTTTGGAATGGGAAACTAGCTTCATATTTCTGACTGGCCGATCCTTGACTATTAAAAAGTGCCTGTAAATCATTGATATATTTAGTATATCAATGCTGTAAATGGTTTAATTGAAATAAATGCTTTGAGTATGAGTTTTGTTAGATCCGCACTAGCGCTTTACAGGTATATATTATAACCACGCTTTGCACGAATATATTAAGCCCGCACTACAGCTTTGCACGAGTGTGTTGTACCTTCACTAGCGATTTGCACGAGTATGTTAGACCCACACTAGCACTTTGCACGAGTATATTAGACCAAAACTAGCGCTCTTTGCACGAGTATGTAAGACCAATACTAGCGCTTTGCACGAGTATGTTATGCCCGAACTAGCGCTTTGCACAACTATAATACTTCCGTCCGCGACGATAAAACAAATACCTATAATACTTAATACTTTTTTTTCTTTTCAGTAAGGGAGTAAAGTTGAGTATTGCATATTACAAATTATTATTAAAAGTTCGTTGTCATTGTCCTACCATAAAAAAAGACAAGTGTAGGGACCAGTATAAAAAACGCCTGAGGTGCGCGTTCAGTAAGCTGCATTTCGGGCGCGCTACGAGCTCGCGCAGGGCACGCGTTTGACAATCATCAAAAACAACAAGATTTCTACCATTTGTTGTAATTTTGAACACTCAACATGCTCAGTACCAACGCACCAACCTGCAGCAGCACGCGCCGTCGACGCACACTTTTCACGCGATTCATTGGAGGTGTTGTCTAAACAATAAAAATCGGTTTCGGACCCAATTTGCTTTTTGGATTTCTGCCAACAATTATTCATTATTCGCCTGTGTGCGACGTAAAAGTAAGGTTTATGATTAATACAAGACAAGTAGGTAATGATTGGACACTGACAGTCAGGCTAGTCCACATATTCAGAAGTTATACGGAAAAGGACCGGAGTTACCGACATAGCTTGCAGAGTAAGCAAACTGAAGTGGCAGTTGTCTGATCATGCTTATCAAAGGCCGGTGGAGCAGATGAGTCCTGGAGTGGAGACCGTGTATCTGCAAGCGTAGTGTGGGACGCCCCCAAAGCTGACTGACGACCACAAAAAAGTGGCTGGGACAGACTGGATGCAGAAGGCAGAGGACAGGGTATTGTGGTGCAACCTTGAAGAGGCCTATGTCCTGCAGTGAAGTGCGATAGACTGAGTTGATTGAAATAATGACTAGTACATCTGTTTAGGAAATCGAATGTCGATCTGGACACCAAAGTGGTAGCTCGGCGCGACTTCGGCGACTACTCCCTCGTGTTATACGATGATGACTGCGGCGAGGAGCAAATCAAAGCACTCACTCTCAAAGGTAAATCAATAATGAACTTTGTTCTGCAAAACAGTCCAAGTAACAATCTTACAATAATTCCGTTAATTTATAATCAGCGCCCTCCAAAATAAAAAACTTTTTAAAACAACAAAAATAAAAATAGCCAAATCGAACTTGCAGTTCTCAAGTGATGAGCTTACCAACGAACAGCGTTCATTTTTGCCCGACTACGGCGAATAAAAAAGGAGGGTTATGATTTTGGCCGGTATGTATGTACCTATGTATGTATTTATGTATGTATGTATGTATGTTCATCTGTTCCCTCCAATCTTCTAAACCACTCATCACAATTTGACAAATAAGGTATCGTAGGAAGCGTCTTGATCGTCCGCTAAAAATGGCGCCCTGCAGAGGTGTTGGCCCCGGTCGCCCCCGATTGCTAGTAGGTTAAAAGTACAGTCAGCACTCTAAGTTTTTAAATATTAAAATAAATATTGTTTTCTTTAAACTTCAATCAAAACCAATTTGATACAGACTTGTAGTAATATCTATAATAATAATTATGTACAAGGGAAAATTATCAAAGGGCATCAAAAAATTCGTCCGCATCGCTGTCAACAGGAAAAGTGCCCAAAAAGCTGGCAGCATTGCCACGTTGTATGGCAATGCTGATTCTTTGCCCAAACAATAGGCCAGCCCTCTGGTCACGTGAAGAGTCAACCAACCGTTTGGCGATGTCTTGAAAAACCAAGTGGGCACTCGGACCCCATGGCCCTAGGGTTTCAACCCCAAACCTAACAAAAATTACTAAGCTTGCATGAATTCAAGATAGTATTACAATCATTCTTATTTATTATCCCACTTATAAAATTTGGATGAAAGGCACACAAATAGTTTATAACTAACAAAAACTACGCAAAATACGCGCTTTGACGTGGAGTTGCGGATACCAGCCCGTATTACCTATTACCTAACTAACAAAAACTACTACTGTACTAGTAGTAGTTTTTGTTAGTTATAAACTATTAGGCTTGCATAAATTCACATTTAGTTGGACTTGGAGATAAGTACTAAACTAATTAGCAAATATCGCAAAACGCATCCCTTCCACATTATAATACGAACATAGAAAAAGATTATTATACGACTCTCTCAATGGGTAACATATAATAATAAAATATTATTTTAACCAACCTTTTGTTTATTGGACCCATGAAAAAGGTTTCTTTTGTTATAATAGGTAAGCCAGATAGCAAAAACTATCACAAGTGTCACGATTTGGTGAGATTACAGATAGAGTTATTAAAGTAATCAAATATAGCGTTATTCATAATGTGTGCATTTTTCTGTCTGACTGTACCTTTTTTAGTTAAATTTCAAAGGAAATTCCGCAAGGGGCGAATCGGTACATCAAAATAATTATTTAAATGTCAATTTTCCACTCGCCCCTTCGTAAGGGGCGAATCGGTACACCAAAATAATAAAAAACGGGGCGAGTGGGTCATTTTAATCTAAGGGGCAAGATCCAAGGGGCGAGCGGGGCCCACAGCCCTGTAAAGGACATAAACTCAGGAACTAACTAACGTGGCACGTTTCTAACTTTCGCAAAATGCTCAAGTGGCTCCCTATTCGACTTCGCAGGAACTCTCGGATATTGTGTTTGCTTTTTAACGTCCTTCACAGCCCTAAAACCCCATCCTATTTGCGGGAACGCTTTTCCTACGCCCGTCCTTTTGATGCACCTTGCAGGTCGCATCTCAGACACCTCCTTAAATCCCCTCCCCACTCGACTGACTTTTACTCCTACTCCTTCACTGTGCACGCGGTTCGGTTGTGGAATTCACTTCCGCCTGACATTAGGGACTGCCAAACTGTTGCAGTATTTAAAAGAAGAGTGAAAGAACACTACCTATCCATTTCGTCATAGTTGCATAGTTATTTTAAATTATATTGTAATTGTATATTTTTAAGTGATATTTATTTTAGAAGTATGTATGTAAGTATATTCTCATAATGTATGTTTTATTTAATTTTTGAATTGTTTTTGATTTTTGTATTCTGTTTCTCTTCTACTCTTACACACGTTGTCTACATCTCTTTTATCTACTTTCCTATCGCAGGTATGCTGGAAGAGATTTCTTTAGAAATAAGCATTGCCTTTGTACGAATTTTTCTGTCCTTTCTTCTTTTCTGTATTTATATGTGTGTGCATAAATGGTTAAATAAATAAATAAATAAACTAAAAAAAAAATGAAAGGGCTTGTATATGTATATTATAACGCCAAAAGAAATATTAAAAAAAATAAAGAATAAAAACTAAAACCCAACAACGACTAAAAAGATAAAAACAAGACACCACAGACAGACAAATTAAAAATCCGGATTCACACGTAATCTGTTCGATTTATGCCCTAACACGTGTGACTCCGGATTTTTAATTTTTCTTTCTGTGGTGTCTTGTTTATACTTTTTTAGTCGTAGTTGGGGTTTAGTTTTTATTACTTTAATTTTTTATTTTTTATTTTTGTTTCGCATCTTTTCTTGATGTTGACAAACGTTGCAGGCTTGGGACTAACGCAGATCACAGTGCAGGTGGTGTGTTGGCAGCCACCGACCCAGCCTGACGTCATCAACATTACCTACATGTGCCCATACGGCGAGCTGACCAGCATCATGCTGCGCGTCTACGACGGCTCCATACGCACAGTAGACGAGGACAAGTACCACTTGCGCAAGTTCATCGATGAGTACGTTATACCCACACGAGTACTCTGCAAGAGAATGTTATACCCGCACTAGCGTTTTGCAAAAGTATTTTTTATCCGGACTAGCGCTTTGCACGAGTATGTTATGCCCGCAAAGCGCTTTGCACGAGTATGTTATGCCCGCATAGCGCTTTGCACGACTATAAATTATAATTGCGTCCTCAACGACAAGGCTAGGATACCGGTTAAATTTTCAAACCGTTATGGATGTACAGTCACGGACTTTAATTGATGAGCTACCTGGCACTGTTCGTATTTTAGCCGTATAATGCAAATCGGGTGTATTCGGTTCCCGACACGCAAAGTCATATGTCTTCGTATTAGAAGAAGAAAATTATATTTCATACCGGTTAGCTAACCTGAGAGCCAGAACTACAAACTTGACAGCAGAGTGCATACTCAAAGTCAACCAATTGCAGGTCTAGCAACAGTAACCTAGCAACGATAAATAATTGTTGCTAGGTTACTGTTGCGATAGTAACGTTAGCGTACGGACAAAATTCTCTGACATCGATATTTCAACTGTCACTGTCTTCAGATAAGTTTTCAGAATTATTGAGTTAATGAGCTATGATTCAAAGGAGGTCAGTATCAAATACATTGGATAAACTTAATGCAACATTGTATTTATTTTTATCATTAAGAACTTATTAGTCAACCTCTATGGATAAGACTGTTTCCGATTAAAAGTAATTTATTTGTGATCTTGATATTTCAACTGTCACTGTCTTCAGTTATGTTTTCATAAATTATCGAGTTAATGAGCTATGATTCAAAGGAGGTCGGTATCAAATAGATTGGATAAACTTAATGCAACATTGTATTTATTTATAACATTGAGAAGTTATTAGTCAACCTCTATGGATATTTCCGATTAAAAGTAATTTATTTGTCATCTTGTTTACGAGCTTGCGATTTGAGTTGGTGTTTAATCGTGTAATCTCGTGAATGTATGAAAGTAAACAAGATGACAAATAAATTACTTTTAATCGGAAATATCCATAGAGGTTTACTAATAAAGTCAACCTCTATGGATATTTCCGATTAAAAGTAATTTATTTGTCATCTTGTTTACGAGCTTGCGATTTGAGTTCGTGTTTAATCGTGTAATCTCGTGAATGTATGAAACTGCAAAATTGAAAAGTTTGAAGGTGGCTTATCAATTAAAGTCTGTGACTGTACTTGACGCAAAAACCTTAACTTTCAGTTTTGTTCGAATATACAGGATTTTTTAAACCGGTATTTGCAAGAATATTGTATAAAGGTTTTTTTCAGATTTACCGGTTTAGAGCAATAAAAACCGATTAATACGGACGCACGATAAACAACCATCACGCGCTGTTCAGTTTTTATTCAGTAGTAAGATAAAGATAAAGATAATTTATTTGCATAAACATGTGTACATTAGTAATTACCTTGCAGAGATATTTACTAAAGGTGATAAAGTTTAATTAGTTTCAACATGTTTTACCATAATTGGTGTACAAATCAGTGAAATAAAATGAAATAATTAATAATATAAAAATGTGATGAAAAAATTATTAAAAATTATAAAATAAAATATAAATTCAAAACAAATAATAAAATAAAAATCATAATAATCAAACAAAATAATAATCAAACATTCACAAAGATAAGTCGGTCAGAAAATCATTAACATTATAATAGGCTTTTTCAGCCAGTAGTTTTATTAGTGCTCTCTTAAATTGGTTTGAACTCAGCAGTTTGATATGTTTAGGGACTTTATTATAAACTATGGAGGCTCTACATACTACACTTTTATACATCAAAGCTGTCTTGGCATGACGAACACAAAGCTTGCTATTATCACGGCGATTTCGTTGTACAATATCGGATAGCAGGGGAAACAGATGAGAGTTGCTTCTTACAAATAGAACCAATTCGAGTATGTAAAGAGATGGTAGTGTCAGAATTTTATGCTTACTAAATAGAGGCTTACAGCTTTCATCACTTCGAATACTAAACATACCACGTATGCATCGTTTTTGCATTTTAAATGCCATGTCCTTATTTGTTGAGTTGCCCCAAAAAATAATGCCATATCTCAAGACTGAATCCACTAGGCCATAATATGCCGTGAGTAGCGCATCTGTGCTTATGGTTGAAGATAGTTTATATAAGGAATATGATAAAATACTAATTTTTTTACAAAGAGCGTCAATATGATTTTTCCAATTTAATTTATTATCGATAATTAAGCCAAGGAAACGAGCAGAAGTAACTTCTTCAATTAAGATTTTTTTTACGCTCGTGGAGGAGCTAGTGGCTAACTAATAACAGCTGCACGGGTCGATCCATCAGGTTAAACTACGCTTGCCGGGGTTGGTCCGTGGATGGGTGACCATCTTTACATATCGAGACTCCGCCGTGCCTCGGAGAGCACGTTAAGCCGTTGGTCCCGGCTGTCATTCGTGGATCATTGAGAGTCGTATCTATTACCCAGTTCCTGGGTTGTGGAGGTCAGATAGTTCGCTTCATGTTAAATACTGGTACACTTTCACACTGTAACGCGATAACGGCTGAACAGATTTCGATAAAATTTGGCACATGGGTAGACCATGACCTGGGTTTGGAGATAAAATACTTTTTATCTCGATAGTACGTTGCATGTATACGAGACGGTATTCTGTTCATGACACGTTGCGCACAATTTCCGAGCTAACCTTACAAAAAGTACTAGGCTTGCATGAATTCACGATAGTATTTCAATCATTCGTTTTATCTAAATTATAGAATTTGAATGACAGATAGTTTATTAAACACGTAGGACACTTTTTATCCCGGTAGTACATTACATGCATACAATTTGGTATTCTGTTCACGACACCTTGTGCCCAATTTCTAAGCAGTTACCTAACAAAAAGTACTAGGCTTGCATGAATACACGAAAGTAAAATACAGGAGTAAATATAATATAATTTATTAAATTCCCGTTCGTCCCACCTGTGGGACGACGCCAGTGGGACGAACGGGAATACACGGGAAAAGGCTAGGCAGATGATGAGTAGGATTTGTTTTGTTTATTAACCGGTTAATTTAGGTTAAGATAAAGTTCTCTAAACGATCGCGTTCTTTAAAAAGTTCGGAGTTAAACCGAAATAAACCGGTATTAACAGGTATTCTTTAAACCGGTTCCGAACCTGCACGATAAAATAAATATGATATTGGGTCCCCACCTATGAAATTGGTGTTTTTTTCTCACAAATAGAGATCCTCATTACTTCTATGATTTAAAATATTCATCAATTGCTTGGTATTATATCGAAAAATGACCTTCATAGACAACTACCAATAGTAAAAAAAACCTTATTACTTATAGTTTTCTAAACATAAAAAAAATGCCTTAAAAATTACTCCTCATTTTGTTAGCAGAAATGACCACTATTTTTTTTTAACTTAGCCAAAACTTATTTTTGTCGCTTAATCTAAGTGGCATACGTTATCTTAGTTCTTAAACATTAGTGCATAAAAGTTTTAAAACATTAGTGTTCATGGTTGTTCAGAAAATGTTAGTATGCAACTTCTTAAAAATTCCCCATACAAAACGCTGATTTCATAGGTGGGGACCTAATACTTAGTTTTTTTCTTTTACAGTAAAGGATTAGAGTTGAGTATTGCACATTACTATTTTTTATTAAGATACCTACCATAAAAATAGACAGTTAGTGTAAGGCGATTTAATGTGTACGATTGTACGTCTGTCAGGCGAAGTTCTACATTACAACGACGCTAACAGGTTATTTTGGCACATGGGTACAATCTTAACTATCGCCGCCATCTTGTTTTGTCAATACAATTTCACAAATGTTTACCAACAATGCCCCCCTGTCAATGTCATTCAGGCGCCAAAAGATTCTTGTACTAGCACTGTTTGTAGGTGAGAAACTATTGTTACGTCGTAAGAATAAGGTTTATGATTAATACAAGACAAGTAATGTCTGGACACTGACAATCGAGCTGGTCCACAAATTCAAGGTCACTCAGTGGGCTATGCTCGGAGTTTTTTTTAAGTTTAAAATCAGAAGTGTAGTTATACGAAAACCGGAGTTACCAACATAGCTTGCAGAGTAAGCTGAAGTGGCATTTGGCTGGCCATGTTTATCGAAGTATCGGCAAGCGTAGTGTAGGGCGCCCTCCAGCTATATGGACCTTAAAAAGGTGGATGGGATAGACTGGATGCGGAAGGCAGAGGACAAGGTATTATGGTGCAGCCTGGGAGAGGCCTATGTCCAGCAGTGGACTGTGATAGGCTGAGTTGAGTAATGACTAATACATCTGTTTAGGCAATCGACTATCGATCTGGATACCAAGCTGACAACTCTGCGTGACTTCGGCGAGTACTTCCTCATTACACACGATGAGGACTGCGGCGAGGAGCAGATCAAAGCACTCACTCTCAAAGGTAAATCAATATTGAACTTTGTTCTGCCCAACCAGTCCAACCCACAATCTTACAATAATTCCGTTTAATTTATAATTAATCAGCGTTAACTATCCAAAATAAAAACTTTGTACAACAAATAAAATAACTGGCATAATAAAAAACCTTTTTACAAAAAATTAAACCAACGAAAACAAAAACTGAAAAGCGAAAAATAAAAATAAACCTTTTAGTTTAACTTAGCTCCTAAAATAATTTTTAGTAACTAATTTTGAATCGGCGTCAAACAAACAAATTAACTTATAGCAACAATGATAGCTTGATGGATCACCGCTGAATGTATATGACCTAGAGTTATGGGATTTAAAAAAAACAAGTTGTATATAAACTTTTCCAATTTGTCTTTCCTTAAGCACCTTACTCGGGATATTACGAACATTAAAAAAAAAAATTGTCAAATCGTACCAGCGGTTCTCAAGAGACTATTCATTTTTATTATAAATATTGTTTCGCATCGTTGCTTGATGTTAAAAAACGTTGCAGGCATGGGACAAACGTTACTCACACCGCAGTCCGTCTGTTGGAAGCCGCCGCAGCCACCCACCGTCATCAACATTACCTTCATGTGCCCATACGGCGAGCTGACGGGCATCATGCTGCGCGTCTACGACGGCTCCATACGCACAGTAGACGAGGACAAGTACCACTTGCGCAAGTTCATCGATGAGTACGTTATCTATGTTCTACGTTACGGGTTTGGTTTCCACACTTAGTCCCTAAGGTGGACCATTGTGCGTGGGCCATGGCGGCCGTTGGTGGCTATTCCAACCAGAAGGAACTCCCTCCAGAAGTTAACTAGGTCTCCTGGTTTGTACAGAACGTCCGTGTAAGATCTGGGTGACCCGAGGGTTGCAGTTCTAGTCTCGGTGACGCCCGTGTATTCCAAGAGCACGTGCGCAACGGTCTCCTCAGCCTCCATGCACGCTCTGCACAGAGGACTGTCCGTTATGCCTATTGTGTGGAAATGTTTGTTCAGTGAGCAGTGTCCTGTAATGGACCCGCCACCAGGCGCAGGCTATTCCTGTTCAGGTGTAACAAACGCCTGGTTAGCCTGCCATCCAGTGATAGCATAGCTTCCTTGGACTGCCTGCAGCCCGGTGCCGAGGTCCACCAGTTCTCCGCTTGGGTATGGGTGAACTCCTGGAGCCTGCGTATTTGGTTGAAGGGGATGGGTACGATGGGCTCGGGCCCACAGACTGTCATGCTAGATGCTCTTCTAGCAAACTCGTCTGCTGCGTCGTATCCTAGCGATCCACTGTGTCCTTTAATCCAATGTAGCGTCACTTTGTTGCAACCGGATACCGTTAGTCGTTCTAGCGCGTTGTGACATTCTAGTGTAAGCTTCGAGGTAATATATTTTTTCACTCTACGCTTTGCTACTACTACGCTTTGGAATGGGCAACTAGCTTCATATTTCTGACTGGCCGAATCCTTGACTATTAAAAAGTGCCTGTGAATGGTTTTATTGAAATAAATGCTTTGAGTTTGGGTTCTGTTAGATCTGCACTAGCGCTTTACAGGTATATATTATAACCACGCTTTGCACGAATATATTAAGCCCGCACTACAGCTTTGCACGAGTATGTTATGCCTGAACTAGCGCTTTGCACAACTATAATACTTCCGTCCACGACGATAAAAGAAATACCTATAATACTTAATACTTTTTTTTCTTTTCAGTAAGGGAGTAAAGTTGAGTATTGCATATTACAAATTATTATTAAAAGTTCGTTGTCATTGTCCTACCATAAAAATAGACAAGTGTAGGGACTAGTTATAAAAGACACCTGAGGTGCGCGTTCAGTACGCTGCGTTTCGAGCGCGCTACGAGCTCGCGCAGGGCACGCGTTTGACAATCATCAAAAACAACAAGATTTCCACAATTTGTTGTAATTTTTGAACACTCAACATGCTCAGTACCAACGCACCAACCTGCAGCAGCACGCGCCGTCGACGCACACTTTTCACGCGATTCATTGGAGGTGTTGTCTAAACAATAAAAATCGGTTTCGGACGCAATTTGCTTTTTGGATTTCTGCCAACAATTATTCATTATTCGCCTGTGTACGACGTAAAAGTAAGGTTTATGATTAATACAAGACAAGTAGGTAATGATTGGACACTGACAGTCAGGCTAGTCCACATATTCAGAAGTTATACGGAAAAGGACCGGAGTTACTGACATAGCTTGCAGAGTAAGCAAACTGAAGTGGCAGTTGTCTGATCATGCTTATCGAAGGCCGGTGGAGCAGATGAGTCCTGGAGTGGAGACCGTGTATCTGCAAGCGTAGTGTGGGACGCCCCCAAAGCTGACTGACGACCATAAAAAAGTGGCTGGGACAGACTGGATGCAGAAGGCAGAGGACAGGGTATTGTGGTGCAACCTTGAAGAGACCTATGTTCTGCAATGAAGTGCGATAGACTGAGTTGATTGAAATAATGACTAGTACATGTGTTTAGGAAATCGAATGTCGATCTGGACACCAAGGTGGTAGCTCGGCGCGACTTCGGCGACTACTCCCTCATGTTAAAGGATGATGACTGCGGCGAGGAGCAGATCAAAGCACTCACTCTCAAAGGTAAATCAATAATGAACTTTGTTCTGAAAAACAGTCCAAGTAACAATCTTACAATAATTCCGTTAATTTATAATCAGCGGCCTCCAAAATAAAAAACTTTTTAAAACAACGAAAAAAAAAGCTAAATCGGACTTGCGGTTCTCAAGTGATGAGCTTACCAACGAACAGCGTTCATTTTTACCCGACTACGGCGAAGAAAAAAGGAGGGTTATGATTTTGACCGGTATGTATCTATGTATGTATGTATGTATTTATGTATGTATGTATGTTCATCTGTTCCCTCCTATCTTCTAAACCACTCATCACAATTTGACAAATAAGGTATCGTAGGAAGCGTTTTGATCGTCCGCTGGTTATAGGCTATGTGACGTCACATTAAATTGGCGCCCTGTAGAGGACATAAACTCAGGAACTAAAAAATAAAGGAAAGGGCTTAATGAGCACATTCCAAAAATTTATATATTATAACCCTAAAAGATATTTAAAAAATAAAGAATAAAAACTATAACCCAACCACGACTAAAAAGGTATAAACAAGACACCACAGACAGATAAATTAAAAATCCGGAGTCAGACGTGTTAGGGCATAAATCGAACAGATTACGTGTGAATCCGGATTTTTAATTGTTTATACCTTTTTAGTCGTAGTTGGGTTTTACTTTTATTTTTTTTATTTTTTTATTGTTTCGTATCGTTTCTTGATGTTGACAAACGTTGCAGGCTTGGGACTAACGCAGCTCACAGTGCAGGTGGTGTGTTGGCAGCCACCGACCCAGCCTGACGTCATCAAAATTACCTACATATGCCCATACGGTGTGTTGCGCGGCATCATGCTGCGCGTCTACGACGGCTCCATACGCACAATGCACGAGGACAAGTACCGCCTGCGCAAGTTCAAAGACGAGTACGTTATACCCACACGAGCGCTTTACACGAGAATGTTATACCCGCACTAGCGTTTTGCACGAGTATGTTATGCCCGCATAGCGCTTTGCACGACTATAAATTATAATTGCGTGCGCGACGACAAGGCTCGGATACCGGTTAAATCAAACCGTTATGATGTATTTGACGCAAAAACCTTAACTTTCAGTTTTGTTCGAATATACCGGATTTTTTAAACCGGTATTTGCAAGAATATTGTATAAAGGTTTTTTTTCAGATTTATCGGTTTAGAGCAATAAAAACCGATTACTACGGACGCACGATAAACAACCATCACGCGCTGTTCAGTTTTTATTCAGTAGTAAGATTTTTTTTTACGCTCGTGGAGGAGCTGGTGGCTAACTAATAACAGCCGCACGGGTCGATCCATCAGGTTAAGCTACGCTTTCCGGGGTTCGTCCGTGGATGGGTGACCATCTTTACATATCAAGACTCCGCCGTGCTTCGGAGACCGCGTTAAGCCGTTGGTCCCGGCTGTCATTCGTGGATCATTGAGAGTCGTTACGAATCGTCAGAAGCCCGAAAGTCTGACAACCAGTCTTACCAAGGGGTATCGTATTACCCAGTTCCTGGGTTGTGGAGGTCAGATAGGCAGTCGCTTCATGTAAAATACTAGTATTCAGCTGCATCCGGCTAGACTGGAAGCTGACCCCAACATAGTTGGGAAAGGGCTAGGCAGATGACGAGTAAGTTATTTTTTGTTTATTTACTGGTAAATAAAGTTCTCTTAACGTTCGCGTTCTTTAGAAAAGTTCGGAGGAAAACCAAAATAAACCGGTATTCTTTAAACCGGTTCCGAACCTGCACGATAAAACAAATCTAATACTTCGTTTTTTTCTTTTACAGTAAAGGGTTAGAGTTGAGTATTGCACATTACTATTTTTTTATTAAGTTAGTTGTCATTGTCCTACCATAAAAATAGACAGTAAGTGTAAGGCGATCTAATGTGTACGACTGTACGTCTGTCAGGCGAAGTTCTACATTTCAACGCTAACAGGTTATTTTGGTGCATGGGTACAATCGTAATTATCGCCGCCATCTTGTTTTGTCAATACAATTTGTGTATTTATTTATTTATTTAAACTTTTCGCACTAAAAAAGGTAGAAAGGCGGACTTAATGCCTGAGGCATTCTCTACCAGTCAACCAAGGGTGGTGAAGAGATAAGATGGCAGGTGCTATAATTGAGAGGAACAAAGAGAAAAAAAAAAAAAAAAATATATCATATTGCATTATAGATAAAGCAGGTTTACAGTACATAAATAAGCTATAAACTTATGATACATATACTTACACATATATTTACTATAATATAAAAACTTGTATGTTGGTAAACATTTGTGTAACAATTTCACAAATGTTTACCAACAATGCCCCCCTGTCAATGTCATTCAGGCGCCAAAAGATTCTTGTACTAGCACTGTTTGTAGGTGAGAAACTATTGTTACGTCGTAAGAATAAGGTTTATGATTAATACAAGACAAGTAATGTCTGGACACTGACAATCGAGCTGGTCCACAAATTCAAGGTCACTCAGTGGGCTATGCTCGGAGTTTTTTTTTTAAGTTTTAAATCAGAAGTGTAGTTCTACGAAAACCGAAGTTACCAACATAGCTTGCAGAGTAAGCTGAAGTGGCATTTGGCTGGCCATGTTTATCGAAGTATCGGCAAGCGTAGTGTAGGGCGCCCTCCAGCTATATGGACCTTAAAAAGGTGGATGGGATAGACTGGATGCGGAAGGCAGAGGACAAGGTATTATGGTGCAGCCTGGGAGAGGCCTATGTCCAGCAGTGGACTGTGATAGGCTGAGTTGAGTAATGACTAATACATCTGTTTAGGCAATCGACTATCGATCTGGATACCAAGCTGACAACTCTGCGTGACTTCGGCGAGTACTTCCTCATTACACACGATGAGGACTGCGGCGAGGAGCAAATCAAAGCACTCACTCTCAAAGGTAAATCAATATTGAACTTTGTTCTGCCCAACCAGTCCAACCCACAATCTTACAATAATTCCGTTTAATTTATAATTAATCAGCGTTATCTATCCAAAATAAAAACTTTGTACAACAAATAAAATAACTGACATAATAAAAAACCTTTTTACAAAAAATTAAACCAACGAAAACAAAAACTGAAAAGCGAAAAATAAAAATAAACCTTTTAGTTTAACTTAGCTCCTAAAATAATTTTTAGTAACTAATTTTGAATCGGCGTCAAACAAACAAATTAACTTATAGCAACAATGATAGCTTGATGGATCACCGCTGAATGTATATATGACCTAGAGTTATGGGATTTAAAAAAAACAAGTTGTATATAAACTTTTCCAATTTGTCTTTCCTTAAGCACCTTACTCGGGATATTACGAACATTAAAAAAAAAAATTGTCAAATCGTACCAGCGGTTCTCAAGAGACTATTCATTTTTATTATAAAGATTGTTTCGCATCGTTGCTTGATGTTAACAAACGTTGCAGGCATGGGAGAAACGTTACTCACACCGCAGTCCGTCTGTTGGAAGCCGCCGCAGCCGCCCACCGTCATCAACATTACCTACATGTGCCCATACGGCGAGCTGACCGGCATCATGCTGCGCGTCTACGACGGCTCCATACGCACAGTAGACGAGGACAAGTACCACTTGCGCAAGTTCATCGATGAGTACGTTATCTATGTTCTACGTTACGGGTTTGGTTTCCACACTTACTCCCTAAGGTTCCATTGTGCGTGGGCCATGGCGGCCGTTGGTGGTTATTCCAACCAGCCCACCTCCCTCCAGAAGTTAACTAGGTCTCCTGGTTTGTACAGAACGTCCGTGTAAGATCTGGGTGACCCGAGGGTTGCAGTTCTAATCTGGGTGACGCCCGTGTATTCCAAGAGCACGTGCGCAGCGGTCTCCTCAGCCTCCATGCACGCTCTGCACAGAGGACTGTCCGTTATGCCTATTGTGTGGAAGTGTTTGTTCAGTGAGCAGTGTCCTGTGATGGACCCGCCACCAGGCGCAGGCTATTCCTGTCCAGGTGTAACAAACGCCTGGTTAGCCTGCCATCCAGTGATAGCATAGCTTCCTTGGACTAACTGCAGCCCGGTGCCGAGGTCCATCAGTTCTCCGCTTGGGTATGGGTGAACTCCTGGAGCCACCTGCGTATTTGGTTGAAGGGGATGGGTACGATGGGCTCGGGCCCACAGACTGTCATGCTAGATGCTCTTCTAGCAAGCTCGTCTGCTGCGTCGTTTCCTAGCGATCCACTGTGTCCTTTAATCCAATGTAGCGTCACTTTGTTGCAACCGGATACCGTTAGTCGTTCTAGCGCGTTGTGACATTCTAGTGTAAGCTTCGAGGTAATATATTTTTTCTGTAGGGTTGGAGAACTGAGACGCTGTTGGAGAGTATACGTATATGGGTGTTTATAACTCTCCTAGTTTCTATGGCATAAGCCGCTTGTATGATGCCCACACACTCCGCCTGAAAGACGGTGTTGAACATTCCCAGCGGGCTGGATATGTTAATGTTGAGGTCGTGTGAGAAGACTCCGACTCAGGTACCGGAGTCGGTCTTCGATCCGTCAGTGTATACTCTCATTTCCTTTGGTCCTGAGTAGTCACACTGTTCTTCTGTGAGTACTATACTGTAGTGCCTGTGAAAGTGGTGTGTCTTCGGGGCTTTGTCGCAGGGTGATGCCATCATTGGCTGTCGTTTGACCGCATCCTTCTTAATGCGTGTATGCTTAATTCTGGAGTCTTTGGTCAGGGTTCCTGATAAGTGGAGCGTAAAGGCGGCCAGGACCGCTTCCTCTCGTACAATGAGGTGCAGAGGCGGCAGTCCGAGCATTGTCTGTAGGGCGGCAGTGGATGTAGTTCTCATGCTGCTAGTGATTGCAACACATGCAGATCGCTGCAGTTTTTCGAGAAAGAGTATGTTATACCTACACGAGCGTTTTGCACAAGTATGTTAGACCCGCACTAGTGCTTTGTACAAGTGTGTTATACCCGTACTACCACTTTGCATGAGTATGATGATGGTGGCGCGTGTGTTGGATCATTTAGCTCCCTTCAAAATGGTTGACCTGAATGGTACTTATCCATACGTCATGCGTTATACGTCATACGCCATATTCGTTAACGGGCGCCGTCAGTTGTGACTGCCATGTCATCTCTTAGCTGCCATGGCTTATTTTAATTTTTGAATTGTTTTTTTGTTTTTATTTTATAATTTGCGGATGCTTTTAACGTGCTTTCTACATTGTTTCCACATGTATAATTTCAATATAAATGATGTAACCAATTATTTGTATCCATTTTTTTATTTAACAGAGTGTCCGTGGAGTTTCTTGCCCATTCTTGTCCATAGGTACCTACTACGCTTTGGAATGGGCAACTAGCTTCATATTTCTGACTGGCCGAATCCTTGACTGTTAAAAAGTGCCTGTGAATGGTTTTATTGCAATAAATGCTTTGAGTTTGGGTTCTGTTAGATCTGCACTAGCGCTTTACAGGTATATATTATAACCACGCTTTGCACGAATATAATAGGTCTTTACCTATGAAATTGCCGTTCTGCAGTACTGGCCATTTCAAATCAAAATAATTTTTGTTTGGCTAAGAGTTCTAATTTCAAATTAATTTTATTTTAAAAACATGGAATTCTTTTTTCAAAAGAAGTCATTTGTTTAATGATTAGTGTTACATTTTCATCGCATTTCAATCTTTTTCGTCATCATGGATACGTTAAAAATTCGAGTAATTATGGAATATGAGTACCGTCGTGGCAGCAACGAGGCACAAGCGGCACGCAATATCAACGACGTTTACGGAGCTAACACTACAAACCAACGCACCACCTGTTATTGGTTTGCTCGCTTCCGTTCTGGAAATTTCGACCTGAAAAATGAACCTCGCGGTCGTCCGAAGACTTTGGTCGACAATGACGAATTAAAGGCGATTGTGGAAGCTGATGATACACAATCTACGGCTGAATTAGCAGCAGCTTTCGACGTTAGCGTCAAAACAATATTGGTCCATTTGCGTCAAATTGGCAAGGTAAAAAAGCTTGACAAATGGGTGCCCCACGAACTCAATGATCGCCAGCGCGAAGTACGCGTCGAGGCGTGCCTTGCACTGCTCAACAGACACACAAATTAAGGAATTTTGAACCGCATTGTTACCTGCGATGAAAAATGGATTCTGTTTGATAACCGCAAGCGCTCAGCAAGTTGGTTGGATCCTGGTTCAGTACCTAAGCAATGCTCTAAACGAAAACTTACCCCTAGAAAAGTGATGGTCACTGTTTGGTGGTCTAGCGCCGGTGTGATTCATCACAGCTTCTTACCAAACGGGGTGAGCATTACTGCAGATGTGTACTGTGAAGAACTGAACACAATGATGGAGAAGCTGGCACATCTCCAACCAGCATTGGTCAATCGCTCGTCTCCGCTGCTCCTGCACGACAACGCGCGACCTCATACTGCACAGCAGACGGTCTCCAAGTTGCAAGAACTGGGGTTGGAAGCTCTCCGTCATCCGCCCTACTCACCAGACCTTGCGCCTACAGACTACTACTTTTTTCAGAATTTGGATAACTTCTTGGCGGGAAAAAAATTCAATACCCGAGAGGCAGTACAAAATGCCTTTGAAGAATTTGTTGCCTCCCGTCCAGCTGATTTCTTTAAGAAGGGCATCAATAAACTGCCACTGCGTTGGCAAAGATGCATTGATTGCATGGGTGATTACTTCGATTAACACAAATAAAAAATACATGAAAAAAAATCGTTTAAATTTTTTCATACAAAACGGCAATTTCATAGGTAAAGACCTAATATCTGTGGCCCTAGTGAAAAAGGATCTAAGTCCAAAAATGCAACTTTACAGGAGACGCCAAAAACACTCCGCGCGCTTCAAATTGCGTGTTTGAGCTCGTGTGACATTTAAACCGCTACCAATTGAAATACATGTGAAGTTTTTTATAGGTAAACAATTTATGCTCTTTATTATTATTGAGTTATTTTTATTTAATGTTATTAGTTTTTAAGATAATGACTTATACTAACCACAAAATGAATTCATTTAGGGTATAATATAAGTTATACCCCTTCTTCCATAATGTTAAATGTTAATTCATACAAGTGAAAATGAATACGCATTTGGAATGATTATGTTCATCTCAACAGAGTTACTTTGATTTTTTCCCTTTATTTTAGTGAAAACGGATTTATGTCTAATAATATCACATTACTCACTAAACCATTTTTAAGAACCAGTTCTTGTTATATTGATAAACACGAACCAAATAAAAACGTGGGTAATTTATGTTAATTTAGATTAAAAAACACAAAATATATTTGAAAAAATCCGTTTAAAAGAATACAAAAGTACTTGAAACCGACTTTTGTAGTTTTTTTTGGTGTCAGTTGGACCCTTTTACACAAGGTAACTTCTTTATTTTTAGAGATAGCTTAGATCCGTTTACACCAAACGATAGAGCATTTTTCTCTGATCACTTCTGTATACTTAACTCATTTTCCACAAAATCGGACTTATACCCCTTTTCACTAGGGCCACAGATATTAAGCCCGCACTACAGCTTTGCACGAGTATGTTGTACCTGCACTAGCAATTTGCACGAGTATGTAAGACCCACACTAGCACTTTGCACGAGTATATTAGACCAAAACTAGCGCTTTGCACGAGTATGTTATGCCTGAACTAGCGCTTTGCACAACTATAATACTTCCGTCCACGACGATAAAACAAATACCTATAATACTTAATACTTTTTTTTCTTTTCAGTAAGGGAGTAAGGTTGAGTATTGCATATTACAAATACTTATTAAAAGTTCGTTGTCATTGTCCTACCATAAAAATAGACAAGTGTAGGGACTAGTTATAAAAGACACCTGAGGTGCGCGTTCAGTACGCTGCGTTTCGGGCGCGCTACGAGCTCGCGCAGGGCACGCGTTTGACAATCATCAAAAACAACAAGATTTCCACAATTTGTTGTAATTTTTGAACACTCAACATGCTCAGTATCAACGCACCAACCTGCAGCAGCACGCGCCGTCGACGCACACTTTTCACGCGATTCATTGGAGGTGTTGTCTAAACAATAAAAATCGGTTTCGGACGCAATTTGCTTTTTGGATTTCTGCCAACAATTATTCATTATTCGCCTGTGTACGACGTAAAAGTAAGGTTTATGATTAATACAAGACAAGTAGGTAATGATTGGACACTGACAGTCAGGCTAGTCCACATATTCAGAAGTTATACGGAAAAGAACCGGAGTTACTGACATAGCTTGCAGAGTAAGCAAACTGAAGTGGCAGTTGTCTGATCATGCTTATCGAAGGCCGGTGGAGCAGATGAGTCCTGGAGTGGAGACCGTGTATCTGCAAGCGTAGTGTGGGACGCCCCCAAAGCTGACTGACGACCATAAAAAAGTGGCTGGGACAGACTGGATGCAGAAGGCAGAGGACAGGGTATTGTGGTGCAACCTTGAAGAGACCTATGTTCTGCAATGAAGTGCGATAGACTGAGTTGATTGAAATAATGACTAGTACATGTGTTTAGGAAATCGAATGTCGATCTGGACACCAAGGTGGTAGCTCGGCGCGACTTCGGCGACTACTCCCTCATGTTAAAGGATGATGACTGCGGCGAGGAGCAGATCAAAGCACTCACTCTCAAAGGTAAATCAATAATGAACTTTGTTCTGAAAAACAGTCCAAGTAACAATCTTACAATAATTCCGTTAATTTATAATCAGCGGCCTCCAAAATAAAAAACTTTTTAAAACAACGAAAAAAAAAGCTAAATCGGACTTGCGGTTCTCAAGTGATGAGCTTACCAACGAACAGCGTTCATTTTTACCCGACTACGGCGAAGAAAAAAGGAGGGTTATGATTTTGACCGGTATGTATCTATGTATGTATGTATGTATTTATGTATGTATGTATGTTCATCTGTTCCCTCCTATCTTCTAAACCACTCATCACAATTTGACAAATAAGGTATCGTAGGAAGCGTTTTGATCGTCCGCTGGTTATAGGCTATGTGACGTCACATTAAATTGGCACCCTGTAGAGGACATAAACTCAGGAACTAAAAAATAAAGGAAAGGGCTTAATGAGCACATTTCAAAATTTTATATATTATAACCCTAAAAGATATTTAAAAAATAAAGAATTAAAACTATAACCCAACCACGACTAAAAAGGTATAAACAAGACACCACAGACAGATAAATTAAAAATCCGGAGTCAGACGTGTTAGGGCATAAATCGAACAGATTACGTGTGAATCCGGATTTTTAATTGTTTATACCTTTTTAGTCGTAGTTGGGTTTTACTTTTATTTTTTTTATTTTTTTATTGTTTCGTATCGTTTCTTGATGTTGACAAACGTTGCAGGCTTGGGACTAACGCAGCTCACAGTGCAGGTGGTGTGTTGGCAGCCACCGACCCAGCCTGACGTCATCAAAATTACTTATATGTGCCCATACGGTGTGTTGCGCGGCATCATGCTGCGCGTCTACGACGGCTCCATACGCACAATGCACGAGGACAAGTACCGCCTGCGCAAGTTCAAAGACGAGTACGTTATACCCACACGAGCGCCTTACACGAGAATGTTATACCCGCACTAGCGTTTTGCACGAGTATGTTATGCCCGCATAGCGCTTTGCATGACTATAAATTATAATTGCGTGCGCGACAACAAGGCTCGGATACCGGTTAAATTTTCAAACCGTTTTGATGTATTTGACGCAAAAACCTTAACTTTCAGTTTTGTTCGAAAATACCGGATTTTTTAAACCGGTATTTGCAAGAATATTGTATAAAGGTTTTTTTCAGATTTACCGGTTTAGAGCAATAAAAACCGATTACTACGGACGCACGATAAACAACCATCACGCGCTGTCAGTTTTTATTCAGTAGTAAGATTTTTTTTTACGCTCGTGGAGGAGCTGGTGGCTAACTAATAACAGCCGCACGGGTCGATCCATCAGGTTAAGCTACGCTTTCCGGGGTTCGTCCGTGGATGGGTGACCATCTTTACATATCAAGACTCCGCCGTGCTTCGGAGACCACGTTAAGCCGTTGGTCCCGGCTGTCATTCGTGGATCATTGAGAGTCGTTACGGATCGTCAGAAGCCTGAAAGTCTGACAACCAGTCTTACCAAGGGGTATCGTATTACCCAGTTCCTGGGTTGTGGAGGTCAGATAGGCAGTCGCTCCATGTAAAATACTAGTATTCAGCTGCATCCGGCTAGACTGGAAGCCGAACCCAACATAGTTGGGAAAGGGCTAGGCAGATGACGAGTAAGTTATTTTTTGTTTATTTACTGGTAAATAAAGTTCTCTAAACGTTCGCGTTTTTTAGAAAAGTTCGGAGGAAAACCAAAATAAACCGGTATTCTTTAAACCGGTTCCGAACCTGCACGATAAAACAAATCTAATACTTCGTTTTTTTCTTTTACAGTAAAGGATTAGAGTTGAGTATTGCACATTACTATTTTTTTATTAAGTTAGTTGTCATTGTCCTACCATAAAAATAGACAGTTAGTGTAAGGCGATCTAATGTGTACGACTGTACGTCTGTCAGGCGAAGTTCTACATTTCAACGCTAACAGGTTATTTTGGTGCATGGGTACAATCGTAATTATCGCCGCCATCTTGTTTTGTCAATACAATTTGTGTATTTATTTATTTAAACTTTTCGCACTAAAAAAGGTACAAAGGCGGACTTAATGCCTGAGGCATTCTCTACCAGTCAACCAAGGGTGGTGAAGAGATAAGATGGCAGGTGCTATAATTGAGAGGAACAAAGAGAAAAAAAAATATATATATATATCATATTGCATTATAGATAAAGCAGGTTTACAGTACATAAATAAGCTATAAACTTATGATACATATACTTACATATATATTTACTATAATATAAAAACATGTATGTTGGTAAACATTTGTGTAACAATTTCACAAATGTTCACCAACAATGCCCCCCTGTCAATGTCATTCAGGCGCCAAAAGATTCTTGTACTAGCACTGTTTGTAGGTGATAAACTATTGTTACGTCGTAAGAATAAGGTTTATGATTAATACAAGACAAGTCATGTCTGGACACTGACAATCGAGCTGGTCCACAAATTCAAGGTCACTCAGTGGGCTATGCTCGGAGTTTTTTTTAAGTTTAAAATTAGAAGTGTAGTTATACGACAACCGGAGTTACCAACATAGCTTGCAGAGTAAGCTGAAGTGGCATTTGGCTGGCCATGTTTATCGAAGTATCGGCAAGCGTAGTGTAGGGCGCCCTCCAGCTATATGGACCTTAAAAAGGTGGATGGGATAGACTGGATGCGGAAGGCAGAGGACAAGGTATTATGGTGCAGCCTGGGAGAGGCCTATGTCCAGCAGTGGACTGTGATAGGCTGAGTTGAGTAATGACTAATACATCTGTTTAGGCAATCGACTATCGATCTGGATACCAAGCTGACAACTCTGCGTGACTTCGGCGAGTACTTCCTCATTACACACGATGATGACTGCGGCGAGGAGCAGATCAAAGCACTCACTCTCAAAGGTAAATCAATATTGAACTTTGTTCTGCCCAACCAGTCCAACCCACAATCTTACAATAATTCCGTTTAATTTATAATTAATCAGCGTTATCTATCCAAAATAAAAACTTTGTACAACAAATAAAATAACTGACATAATAAAAAACCTTTTTACAAAAAATTAAACCAACGAAAACAAAAACTGAAAAGCGAAAAATAAAAATAAACCCGTAAGTTTAACTTAGCTCCTAAAATAATTTTTAGTAACTAATTTTGAATCGGCGTCAAACAAACAAATTAACTTATAGCAACAATGATAGCTTGATGGATCACCGCTGAATGTATATAATATGACCTAGAGTTATGGGATTTTAAAAAGACAAGTTGTATATAAACTTTTCCAATTTGTCTTTCCTCAAGCACTTTACTCGGGATATTACGAACATTAAAAAAAAAATTGTCAAATCGGACCAGCGGTTCTCAAGAGACTATTCATTTTTATTATAAAGATTGTTTCGCGTCGTTGCTTGATGTTAACAAACGTTGCAGGCATGGGACAAACGTTACTCACACCGCAGTCCGTCTGTTGGAAGCCGCCGCAGCCACCCACCGTCATCAACATTACCTTCATGTGCCCATACGGCGAGCTGACCGGCATCAAGCTGCGCGTCTACGACGGCTCCATACGCACAGTAGACGAGGACAAGTACCACTTGCGCAAGTTCATCGATGAGTACGTTATCTATGTTCTATGTTACGGGTTTGGTTTCCACACTTAGTCCCTAAGGTAGACCATTGTGCGTGGGCCATGGCGGCCGTTTGTGGTTATTCCAACCAGCCCAACTCCCTCCAGAAGTTAACTAGGTCCTCTGGTTTGTACAGAACGTCCGTGTAAGAACTGGGTGACCAGAGGGTTGCAGTTCTAATCTGAGTGACGCCCGTGCATTCCGAGAGCACGTGCTTGGCGGTCTCCTCAGCCTCCATGCACGCTTGCACAGAGGACTGTCCGTTATGCCTATTGTGTGGAAATGTTTGTTCAGTGAGCAGAGTCCTGTGATAGCCCCGCCACCAGGCGCAGGCTATTCCTGTCCAGGTGTAACAAACGCCTGGTTAGCCTGCCATCCAGTGATAGCATAGCTTCCTTGGACTGCCTGCAGCCCGGTGCCGAGGTCCACCAGTTCTCTGCTTGGGTATGGGTGAACTCCTGGAGCCACCTGCGTATTTGGTTGAAGGGGATGGGTACGATGGGCTCGGGCCTACAGACTGTCATGCTAGATGCTCTTCTAGCAAGCTCGTCTGCTGCGTCGTTTCCTAGCGATCCACCGTGTCCTTTAATCCAATGTAGCGTCACTTTGTTGCAACCGGATACCGTTAGTCGTTCTAGCGCGTTGTAACATTCTAGTGTAAGCTCCGAGGTAATATATTTTTTCTGTAGGGTTGGAGAACTGAGGCGCTGTTGGAGAGTATACGTATATGGGTGTCTATAACTCTCCTGGTTTCTATGGCATAAGCCGCTTGTATGATGCCCACACACTCCGCCTGATAGACGGTGTTGAACATTCCAAGCGGGCTGGATATGTTAATGTTGAGGTCGTGTGAGAAGACTCCGACTCCCGTACCGGAGTGGGTCTTCAATCCGTCAGTGTATACTCTCATTTCCTTTGGTCCTGAGTAGTCACACTGTTCTTCTGTGAGTACTATACTGTAGTGCGTTTGAAAGTGGTGTGTCTTCGGGGCTTTGTCGCAGGGTGATGCCATCATTGGCTGTCGTTTGACCGCATCCTTCTTAATGCGTGTATGCTTAACTCTGGAGTCTTTGGTCAGGGTTCCTGATAAGTGGAGCGTAAAGGCGGCCAGGGCAGCTTCCTCTCGTACGATGAGGTGCAGAGGCGGCAGTCCGAGTATTGCCTGTAGGGTGGCAGTGTGTGTTATGTAGTTCTCATGCTGCTAGTGATTGCAACACATGCAGATCGCTGCAGTTTTTCGAGAAAGAGTATGTTATACCTACACGAGCGTTTTGCACGAGTATGTTAGACCCGCACTAGTGCTTTACACAAGTGTGTTATACCCGTACTACCACTTTGCATGAGTATGATGATGGTGGCGCGTGTGTTGGATCATTTAGCTCCCTTCAAAATGGTTGACCTGAATGGTACTAATCCATACGTCATGCGTTATACGTCATACGCCATATTCGTGAACGGGCGCCGTCAGTTGTGACTGCGATGTCATCTCTTAGCTGCCATGGCTTATTTTAACTTTTGGATTGTTTTTTTGTTTTTATTTTATAATTTGCGGATGCTTTTAACGTGCCTTCTACATTGTTCTCACATGTATAATTTCAACATGAATGATGTAACCAATTATTTGTATCCATTTTTTTATTTATCAGAGTGTCCGTGGAGTTTCTTGCCCATTCTTGTCCATAGGTACCTACTACGCTTTGGAATGGGCAACTAGCTTCATATTTCTGACTGGCCGAATCCTTGACTATTAAAAAGTGCCTGTGAATGGTTTTATTGAAATAAATGCTTTGAGTTTGGGTTCTGTTAGATCTGCACTAGCGCTTTACAGGTATATATTATAACCACGCTTTGCACGAATATATTAAGCCCGCACTACAGCTTTGCACGAGTATGTTGTACCTGCACTAGCAATTTGCACGAGTATGTTAGACCCACACTAGCACTTTGCACGAGTATATTAGACCAAAACTAGCGCTTTGCACGAGTATGTTATGCCTGAACTAGCGCTTTGCACAACTATAATACTTCCGTCCACGACGATAAAACAAATACCTATAATACTTAATACTTTTTTTTCTTTTCAGTAAGGGAGTAAAGTTGAGTATTGCATATTACAAATTATTATTAAAAGTTCGTTGTCATTGTCCTACCATAAAAATAGACAAGTGTAGTTATAAAAGACGCCTGAGGTGCGCGTTCAGTACGCTGCGTTTCGGGCGCGCTACGAGCTCGCGCAGGTCACGCGTTTGACAATCATCAAAAACAACAAGATTTCCACCATTTGTTGTAATTTTTGAACACTCAACATGCTCAGTACCAACGCACCAACCTGCAGCAGCACGCGCCGTCGACGCACACTTTTCACGCGATTCATTGGAGGTGTTGTCTAAACAATAAAAATCGGTTTCGGACGTAATTTGCTTTTTGGACTTCTGCCAACAATTATTCATTATTCGCCTGTGTGCGACGTAAAAGTAAGGTTTATTATTAATACAAGACAAGTAGGTAATGATTGGACACTGACAGTCAGGCTAGTCCACATATTCAGAAGTTATACGGAAAAGGACCGGAGTTACCGACATAGCTTGCAGAGTAAGCAAACTGAAGTGGCAGTTGTCTGACCATGCTTATCAAAGGCCGGTGGAGCAGATGAGTCCTGGAGTGGAGACCATGTATCTGCAAGCGTAGTGTGGGACGCCCCCACAGCTGACTGACGACCATAAAAAGTGGCTGGGACAGACTGGATGCAGAAGGCAGAGGACAGGGTATTGTGGTGCAACCTTGAAGAGGCCTATGTCCTGCAGTGAAGTGCGATAGACTGAGTTGATTGAAATAATGACTAGTACATCTGTTTAGGAAATCGAATGTCGATCTGGACACCAAGGTGGTAGCTCGGCGCGACTTCGGCGACTACTCCCTCATGTTAAAGGATGATGACTGCGGCGAGGAGCAGATCAAAGCACTCACTCTCAAAGGTAAATCAATAACGAACTTTGTTCTGCAAAACAGTCCAAGTAACAATCTTACAATAATTCCGTTCATTTATAATTGAATCAGGGTTAACCATCTAAAATAAAAACATTTTACAAAAAAAAAAAACAACACTACAAAGTGAAAAAAGAACTTTCATTTCGGAAGTCGATCTTTGTATTTTAATTTAATGATGCGTCTAGAATAACAGCAACCTCGACTTCATGCATTGACAACTATTTACTAATTGTAAAATAAAAGACTCATCCTTCATTAGTGGCGTCAGGTCCTGACCAGATACTGGTCAACTTGTATCATTTGACTTAGATAAAAAGTTGCAGTTAGATAAATCCACTGAAGTAAGACCTCTCACTAAAAATAAATTGAATATTCTTAGTAATCCTTGAACTCCTAGTTTTGATTCACAAGACCCCAATATAAACTACGGTACTTTAAAGCGTGTCAAGTAAAAATCTAAACTATTAAGTAAGATTTGTGTTTATAATAATAAAATAAAAGCTGTGTGCCAGCATATAAACAAATTCAAAGAAAGGAGGATCGGCAAGAATGTATGGAAGCTGGTCTCAGCACCAATAACAAACACACATATGCCATTAGATAGGTATTTTAATATAATACAATAACTACTACGGCGGCTCATTCGAAATCACTGTGTGAAAAAAGTTGTGGCCATGTTTCGCAGGACTGACCTGGACGCTAGACCTTTGAATAGTTAATCACTTCTGGTGATCATAGATAAAGATAAAGATCATTTATTTGTTCAAAACATGAGTATACACACACATGGCATGCAAGATGTTACAATTAAATTATCACAGTCATATTTTGCCTTAACGACGTACAAATATAAATAAGTAGGTTATTATGTAGGTTACTTAAACATCAAATAATTACAAATCAATTCAATTAATAAAAAAATGCAAATTAGAATCTAGAAATTAAAATGTCCTACCGAATAGTGTCATCAAATCAACTCATAATAAAATAATAAAATTAGTCAATGTCAAAGTAATTAGGAGACAAATTAGATTAATTTATCATTCAGAAATTCGTCAGTGCTATAGTAGGCTTTTTCTAAAAGAAGGCTTTTTAACCTTCTTTTTAATTTTTCTGTTGTATATTCCCTCCATTATTCTGGCAACGCATTATAAAAAGTCATAGTTTGAATGTTTGCAAATGTTTAAGCATTCCGATGATAATATGGAACCACTGAGCTGATCTGGTTATGGATCTGGACGCTTCGATAACCGAACTCTTGAATAGCCACTACTAAACACATCGAGTATGGGCTTATTAGATGTGTCTCCGCAAGTTCTATCCATTTTACAAATGATGACGAGGACCTGATGGCTGACCTGGACGCTAGATAACGGAAATCTTGAATAGCTACTAGTAAACCCATCGAGTTTTGGCTCGTTAGATGTGTATCAACGAGTCCTGTTCATTTTAGCTGATGACTGACCTGGAACCTTTAAATGGCTACTAGTAAAGCCACCAAGTGTCGGCTCATTAGACGTGTCATAACGAGTCCTGTTCATTGTATCTGATGTGCAGCATCTGATGGTTGGCCTGGAAGGTGGATAATAAAGTTCCGAAATTCCATCCAAACTCAGTGTTTGTTTTTTACATTTAGCACATACACAAGTACGTTTTTTAGATTATTATGGATGACGGTACGTAATTATAAAACTGTTTACTATTCCATTTGTCTATGTTTGACCAATAGCACGAAACGCAAAGTAGGTAGACATAGGGGTGTGAAGGTTGAACTTGTCCATGAGTATATAATTATGCCTCGGGCAAATAGTCCCCTTTCAGGCGACACAAGATAAAGATGTCGACGCACCGAGACCGCCTAGAAGAGCTATTGGTTAATGATTAACACCTAATGAAAGGACGAAACTCATGGACATAATATATATGAGCATGCTTTCCACGTTCACCTATAATATGGAGCGCAAACGTGGTCATTAACAAAGCGTCAAAAGTCCGCACTCACGGGTTCAGCCAGCGAGCAATTGGACGAAGTATATGTATTCTGGGAGTCGAAACTTAGTGACCGTATAGAAGCAGGTCATCGTCATCAGGTAAAATGAACAGGACTCGTTGAGACACTTCTAATGAGCCCACACTCGCTGGGTATACTAGAAGCTATTCAAGAGTTCTGTTATCTAAGGTCCAGGTCAGTCATCAGGTCCTCGTCATCACGTAAAATGAACAGGACTCGTTGAGACACATCTAATGAGCCCACACTCGGTGGGTATACTAGAAGCTGTTCAAGAGTTCCATTATCTAGCGTCCAGGTCCATCATCAGATCAGCTCGATGGTACCATTTATTATTGAAATTATTGTATTATCATCGCATACATTTGAAAATATTCAAAGTAGACCACTAGAAATTATTAATATTCTAGTATTCCGATAACGTAAATGACTAGGAACGAACAGCGTTCACTTTATTATTTCGCATCGTTACTTGATGTTGACAAACGTTGCAGGCTTGGGACTAACGCAGCTCACAGCCACGGTGGTGTGTTTGAAGCTGCCGCACCACCCTGACGTCATCAGCATTAACTTCATGTGCCCATACGGTGTGCTACGCCGCATCATGCTGCGCGTCCACGACGGCTCCACGCGCACAGTGGACAAGAACAAGTACAACTTGCGCAAGTTCAACGACGAGTACGTTATACCTATACGAGCGCATTGCACGACTATGTTAAGACCCAAACTAGCGCTTTGCACGAGTATATCATACCCGCACTAGCGTTTTGCACGAGTATGATAAACTCGTACTAGCACTTTGCACGACTATTATACTCGCGTCCACGACGATAAAACAAATTACTTTCTTTTTTCTTTTACAGTAAGGGACTAGAGTTGAGTATTGCACATTACTAATTTTTATTAAGTTCGTTGTCATTGGTGCCGATTCCCTTGTTCACAAACTAAACTAAATTAAGGTTCAGTGCATCTTTTTTTTGTATTTCACTAAGAAGACGACAGAAGATAAATTTTAGTTTAGTCCTGTCAAATTAATCAGCGCCTGTCAATACTCCATACAAGTTTAGACGTGATTAAAAACTTGCATACTAAAATTACGTCAATTTACGTCAGGCGCTGACTAATCCTGCTAGCGCTGTCGGGGACTAAACTAAAATTTATCTTCTATCCTTTTCTTAATCAATCAATCAATCAATCAAAGTTTATTTCAGAAAACTTCCATATGTGTTAGTAACAATGTATACTTATGAAACTAGTGTTAGTAACAAATTAAAATCTAAGCTGCGTGAGACACGCCGATCCTGGGGAATGTCTAGTTGACTGCGTATAGTCGTATCCACCACCCCAAGATCGGAGAGTCCCACCTATCAGCCAACGCTCTAAGAATGATGTTAAGAAAATAGAAAGAAAAAGATGCACTGAACTTTTTAGTTTAGTTTGTGAACAAAAAAATCGGCACCATTGTCCTACAATAAAATTAGAAAAGTGTAAGGCGATTTAATGTGTACGTCTGTCTGGCGGAGTTCTACATTACCTACGACATAACGTTGTAATGCCACATAACGACATAACGTTGAACTCCGCCAGGTTATTTTGGGGCGTGGGTAAAATCTGAACGAACGGCGTCATCTTGTTTTGTCAATACTATTTCTGTGACCATTTCACAAATGTTTACCAACAACACTCATTATCAATGTCATTCAGGCGCCAATCGGGCTAGTCCACAATATGGAAAAGAACCGGAGTTACCGACATAGCTTGCAGAGCAAGCAAGCTGAAGTGACAGTTGGTTGTCCATGTTTACCGAGGGATCGGGCCTTCGGTAAACATGGCCGGTGAAGCATACGAGTCCTGGAGTGGAGACCGCACGAAAGAGAGGCCTACTTCCCGCAGTGGACTGCCAGTGAGTTGATTGAAGTAATGTAATCTAAAGGAATGTACATCTGTTAAGGCAATCGATTATTGATCTGGATACCAAACTGATAACTCATGGCGACTTCGGCGAGTACTTCCTCATTACACACGATGATGACTGCGGCGAGGAGCAGATCAAAGCACTCACTCTAAAAGGTAAATCAATAATGAGCTTTGTTCTGCCAAAACAGTCCAATCTAGAATCTAACAATAATTTCGTTAATTTATAATTAATTAGCGGTATCCATCCAAAAACATATATTTTTTACAAGAAAAAAAACAACCGAGTTAAAAAAAAACACTACAAGGTGAATAATAACTTTAAGTTCGTAAATCGGTGCCTTTGTTCATGCATTTACAATGTATTTACGAATTGTAAGATAGAAGACTTGTCGTTAATTAGTGGCGTTAGGTCTGACCATACTGGTCAACTAGTATCATTTGGCTTAGATAAAAAAGTAGCACTTGGATAAAACCATTGAATTCAGACCTCTCACAAAAAATAAATTGAAAATGGTGCCGAGTCTCTTGTCACAAAGATCTCTAAACTAGACTAAAAATCATTAAAATTTAGTTTATTCCTGTCAAACGTCGATTTCCTATTCTGAAATAGACTATATTGACACAAATTACCTATATTTTAGTTTGACAGCAATAAGATGGCACTGAGTTTTAATTTAGTGTGTGCCCTACCCCTAGAGTGTAATTTAAGCCCGCGTAGGCGCGGAGGGGTGGGGCGGCCCGCGAGCAGAGGAGCATGTGGTTTGAAGGCCCGCCGCCGAAGTAGTGGAGCGTGAAAACAATCTGCGATGATAAGCTCGCGTGGGGCTGCCCAAACCCCGCAGCGCCGGAGCCGTGACAGAAATAATGCTTGCTGCATGTTGCATGCTTGTTTGCATCCTGCATGCTTGCTTGCATGCCTTGCTTGATAATGATTTTCGGACAAACAATATTCGTTAAAAAATAATTCTACTGTTTGAAAAATTAGTTAATAAAAAAAATTGATTATAAAATTCATTGAATTGTGTTTCTGTGAAGTATGTTTCATTCAAGTAAATAGTCGTTAAAACAATAATATTCGAAATAAAAATACAAGGACCAAATATTATAGGAAACATTTTCTGCGAAACGAAATTCTATGAAATTTCTGTCTGCGAAATAAGGGAACACCGTTATTTCGGCAAAGTGTAACTTTGGTAAAAAGTTTTTCGACCAAATGAAACATCGGTGTAACGAAAAAAATCGAATTGATAATATGTTAACTGATACAGTGGCAGACGTACTTCGATGAAGTAAAAAAAAAAAAGAAACGTTATAGTTGAAAAGTTTTAGATGAAATGAAATTCGGTCAAATATATTTCGACTTTATGATAGGTAACCTTACGAGATATATGTTTAACATTTTTATGTAGAATAATGTATTGAATTTGTGAAAACAAACAAACAAATATTAAATTGATTTTAACGGTTTATTTGGATTTTACAAAGGTTTATTTAGAACACTCAATCCTCCTATGGTGTAGACGGAGTGTTCCCAAACTCTCCAGCTTTAGCCAAATAAATTCTTAATACTCTTACTTATTCTATTTTATGAGTATACATTCAGAGTTGATTTGAGAAACAAAAACCTCGTAAAACATAATAGTTACAGAGTAAATTAAAAAAAAATCCGGGAAACTTTTCCAATCTGTCTTTCTTAAGGTGGCGGGGCGCGGAGTGACCGGGCGCCGACGCGGCGCTGGCGCCGACGCGGCGCTGGCGCGACGGGAGCGTTCACACTGCGGACGCGATCACGTCCCACCGCGCCCATTCACACCGACCGTTTAGCGACGCGATTCATTCATCAAAAAGATGTTGAGCAATTCAGACGTGGAAACGCTCTTGCTCTTATTTGCGCTAGCTAAGAAAAACAACGTAAACGGAAATGGGGGCATGAAATAAATCAAAAACGTCCCGTCGCGCCGCGCCCCGCCGCGTCGGAGTTGTATTCGCGCTCGGCGCGACGCCGGCGTGGCGCGACGGTTCGCGTCGCGCCGTGCGCGGCGGCTCTGTGTGGCGTCGTCCATAGTAACTAGTACATTACAACTGCTCAGCGTCGCGTCGCCGCCCGGTCACGCCGCGCCGCGCCCGCTGTGTGCAGCAACCATTAACCTTATTAGGTACTAACATTTTAAAACAAAAAATAGCCAAATAGGACCAGCGGTTCTCAAGTGATGATCTCACCAACGAGCGTTCATTTTTATTATATGTATAGATTATTTTGCATCTTTGCTTGATGTTGACAAATGTTGCAGGCTTGGAAATAACACCGCAAGCGGTGTGTTGGAAGCCGCCGAATCCGCCTAACGTCATCAGCATTAAAGTCACGTCCCCATACGGCGTGCTGAGCGGCATCAAGCTACGCGTCTACGACGGCTCCACGCGTAAAGTGGACGAGAACAAATACCACCTGCGCAAGTTCAAGAACGAGTACGTTATACCCGTTGTACATTATATACTAGCGCTTTGCACGACTAATAAACTCGCGTCCGCGACGATAAAATAAATATAATACTTAAGGCTGGGTTTTTCCTAATCCGTAGGTATTCAAAGCTTACCCCAACTTCCGAAACGAATAGCGATACATTAGAAATTACGACGCGCCGCACCGCTCATGAGTTCACGAACTTACTAAGCCACAACTACACATTCAATACAGTAAAAGCAAAAGACACGAAGTAGCGAACACACTCGTTATTCATAAATCAGAACGTACTACACAATCAATAATAAATCTTATCCCGTCAAACACAGCGTGCATTTGTCATGCACAACTTACACACGAAAACATCGCTCGCTATCGATGTGCTGTTCAGAAGCCATTTATTTTCCATATACGCTAGTGATTGACTAAATCGAAAAGTTATCGATTCTCCCATTTCTTATTGTATTCAAATTTTTGTGAATTCCTGAAAATAATATGAATAAAAACGTTATACAAATATTAATAAATGATGTAAATAAACAAAACGTAGCTAAAATATATATATATATATATTAAGTACATCAAAAATATAAACACTGATAAAATCAAAATGAATAAAAAACATGATTTCACATAATATAACGGTTGACAAATTGAAGAACTTTAATAGTAATAGAAATTGATACGGCAAATTACTGTCCATAGCCTATGTAAGAAGGTCTGCACGAGCACATCACTAACGTCGCAAGCTACAGCGGCCGTACCTTCTTATTTAGTCTTGTGGCCGTACAACACGATCAAATGCATAAATAAAGTATCGTTTTGTGATTTTTACATTGCTTGTCCAGTCGCTTAGGAAAACACTTAGGTAGTAGTTAAGAAGCAATGTATTTATTGCAAAAATAGTACTGTCGCTGTGATATTTGAAAACAAAAATAACGTAGTATCGTTTTGTAATTTTTACATTGCTTGTCCAGTCACTTAGCGACACACTTAGGTAGTAGTTATGAAGCAATGTATTTACTTCAAAAATAGTACAGTCGCTGTGATATTTGAAAACGAAAATAACGTAGTAAAGGCAAGAACTCAACTGGTAACAAGTAAGCGGGTTGGTGGGTTCGCAAGAATTAGCACACGTCTGAGCTCCAAGACGTTCCGCTCGGGACTTAAAGGACGCGGGGCGAGCGCATGAAAAGATGAAAACACTTATTTTTTAAATTAGTGGTATAAATATTTTAATATTTTACATTATGTCGACCCATTTAAATCACATTTTTTACGACCTTTATTATGGTATAAGTTGTATTATACAAAGACTATAATAAGATAAGATAAGATAAGAGATTTTTTATTTGCATAAAACATGGTATACAAGGTGTTATTAAAAATATTAGATCTAACATGTTAAGCTTAAAACTAAAGCATGCAAATACATTAAGGTATTGAAATATATTACATTGAAAGTTACTTTAAAAAATCATTAATGCTATAGAAATTATTATTATTGAGCCATTTATATAATTGGATTTTAAATAATTTACAATTTAATGTTTTAAACATATTTGGTAATTTATTATACAGACGTACACACATAAGTAGGCACAGAGGCCTGAGAGTTTTTATTATATTTCGCTGATCTAGGCAGCACATCCAGCACAAGTCTGTATTGGTCACGCCGACTTCGAGAGCTTATTTCCTCTGCTGTTTTAAATAGCTCTTTATGTTTTCGAACAAACATGCATGCTTCATATATATATAATGAAGGTAAAGGTAGCAAATCAAGCTCTTTAAATATTGGTTGACATGATTCGTCAGATGGAATCTCGTATTATATTATAAAAGACATGCTATTCAAACCCTACCGTTACTCAACTGACAGATTATATAGAGAGGCAGCACTTCTAGGGGTGCGTAAACTGTACATTTTTACTGGTATTCCTAAAATTCAGTTAAAACTTACGAAGAGAAGTGACTTGAGTACCCTGCGGAGTAAGAGAAAGTTCAGAATCCCGAACCCAGCAGTCAACTCTGCGTATGCCCAACGGCTTCCATCATTCCTACATATTCACATTTACAATAAGGTAAACTCAGTACTTAACATCCACAATAGGGAATATGCATGTATTTTTTTCATATTTTTATTCGATAGTTTATACATCGTCAAATAATAGTAAAAAAAAATTCGACGGCAAAAAAGCTATATAAAGTAATATAGCTATATTTTTTTTAAATATCCAACCGATCCGGGCTATTTAAACGCCCTCCATTTGGCGCGCTTGGTGTGGTGACGTCACAGTCTGTGAAAACAAACAAGCAACTGTCAAGTCAACGTCAAACACTCCTTTTTGTAGGAGCGTTTGACATTGACTTGACACTTGTTGATTGACTTGACATTGACATTTTGATTGTTATCCCGGATTCTTACGTCACATCCGCTCTTAGCTTTTCAAGTATTTGAATTACCCACAGTTATTTGGGACTTTTTAAAAATTAATTTCTCGCTCAAAAAGAAATTTTATTCAAAAATATTGATGGAGGCATAATTCTGAAGTAATAAAGTTTATAAAAAAAAGTATTTGACCCATATTTGAATCACATGCATATTCTCTATTCCTCTTACACCCAAATAAAACACACAGTGAAATTATGGCTCTTGGAACAATCTTACACCTCTACACATCCTTACTATCATCAAATAAAATCAACTTATACACTGCAGTCACAGGGTTACACGACATTGGTCAAGTATAATATTTGCCAAATCGGCAATTCGTCAAATTTTATATTGGTCAAAGCTGTAGTTCGTCAAATCGTCGTTTTGTCCAATTACGAAATTTGCCGAATACGCTATTGGTCAAGTAATTTAAGTACAATCAACTATAATAATGAAAGTATCTCATGATATTTTTTTATTAACTCATTTATTCAATTCATATTGTTTACAGAGAATTCATACCCAACACAACTGTTTTAAACACTTTAACGCATCTAATTTTCCACTCAATAATTTTTCTATTAATTTTTCTATTTTGGCATCTTTTATAATATTTGATGTTTTCATCTGTTTCTCATCTTGTCTTTTAACTTTATTTAAATAATATTTCGCTTCTTTTTTTAAAATACTTATATACATGAAAATATTATGTTTTTCTTCTACTTTAATCCCTAATCTCCGATGCCAAGCCTCGACTGCGTTGCTGGTACGATGGCGTTCATTTGCACAACACCACATGTCCTGAGAAATCCTTATTTGCTATTGTTCAGTAAAATATTTTTGAAAATTATCCGCCCTACTATCATTTTCTGGCATCATCTCAACTATTGCTAACCATCCATCAGGAATATACTGATAGGGCAGTAACGCTAGATTTGTAGTTAGCCTAACAATATTTTTCAAATTGTCGTCAGTCATCATTCCAAGTCCTTTTGCTTTTTTATAAATTGCTTGATTAAAATGAAAAAGCAGCCTTTGACAAGAACATCAAGGAAAATGATTTTTACAGCGTTAATTATTGCCATTTCGTAATCACATTTTAGAAAATTCACATCAAGCTTGAATTGAGAACGCAAAACCGAGAATACTCTCTCCTAGGTTTGCTGAGTTTTATTAGGCAAGAGGCAAAAAAATATGGGAATAATATTGGTGCTTGCTCTTGTACTGCCCACGTCTACGTGTATTGATAAAAGTTGAAAAAAAGGTCGCGGTACGGTTTTAAAAGTGCCATCTACAAAAATTAAATCCGTATTTAATGCTATTTCTATACCCTCAGCTGTAGCAAAGATGAAGAATTTCGGTAGATCGTCTTTGCTTTCATAAACCAAAAAATCATTTGAAAGTATGTCTGGAAATTTGACCGTATCTACCGTTGGGAACTGGCATGTTTGTACTCCAATTACTTTCTTTCGCAGTTTGTATAGACCATCACGCTTTGATTTCAAACTTGGTATGTCCACAAAATCATCTTCTTCCTCAAGTTCACCCATAGTTTCTTCAAAAATTTTGCTTACTGATTTCCATTCCTTCTTTACTCTTTCTCTGCATTTATTCATCTTAACGTCAATCAAATTCTTATCGAAGTTAGGCTTACAGGTATGTCCGTTTTCCCTCAGAATTGACCCAGAATCACTGCTTAAAGTTATGGATCCATTGCACTCGCTTCTATTTACGCAACGCCAGATTGTAGTACCGTTTTTGTTTGTTGAGTTAAAATGAAATTGATATTTTGCACGTAATAGTTTCTTTTTGCCTTTTTTAGAGTCCATAAATGTAAATGCAGAATCACTGCCTTTACTAGTAGAAGCCATTAGGTATATATATTTTGTTTGTTGAGTTAAAATGAAATTGATATTTTGCACGTAATAGTTTCTTTTTGCCTTTTTTAGAGTCCATAAATGTAAATGCAGAATCACTGCCTTTACTAGTAGAAGCCATTAGGTATATATATATATATATATATATATATATCACCAAACCGAAGACACAAAAATAAAGAATTATTAAGTAATTGAACGGGGTAATTGTTGTCATTTACAAATAATGAAATGTCAAATAATTGACAGGAAAACAAATTAATATTACGCTCTTCTATTAAGCCAGCATTTTCCGCCTAGATTCTACCTGGCAGACACTTCTTACAGATTCAAAGGAGGTAACAATCAAAACAGATTAAACCTCAGAATACTCAATTACTATATTTTAATGATGTAAATAGGAACCTACAGCAGGCGGCTTTTCCTTTTGTAAGACTACAAGTAAGTTATGTGAATTCAAAACGCATGTTTTATCGACTGTACATGGACTTGACCAATAGCGTATTATGCAAATTTCGTAATTGGACAAAAATACGATTTGACGAACTACAGCTTTGACCAATATAAAATTTGACGAATTGCCGATTTGGCAAATATCAGACTTGACCAATGTCGTGTAACCCCAGTCACACACACCCTTACACGCTCTCTCACACACACACACACTCATATATTACAGAACGGCAGCATTATATAGAAATTAAGTATTCCAAGTTTTTGTTTTTAATTAAGTTAATGTTATCTTTTTTGAATTATTTAAGTTTAAACAACGGAATTAGTTTATATTTATATTCTTGTAATTTTTAGTTTTGCAGTCTCAAAGAGGCTAACTTCGCCAATTTCAACTTTTATTTAAAAATAATCAAAATATTTTATATTTATCTAGTGGTGCCCAACATACAGGCTGCGCCTAGTTTGGGACCAACGGTACCTCAATATTGTAATTTAAATGTTGAAATAAACCATTTTTTACTTTTACTTATACAAGGTGGAGACGACAATACGACAAAAATAAAACTCCGTATATCTAATGACGTTTTCAGTCTACCTACAAAAAATTAATCAAATATATCCAATAGTTTAGTTACGATAGCAAGATAGTCAAAGATCGGCAAACCTCATAGTCGGCCCATCACTACTATTTAGTTTGTTTGAAAAAATGACTTTTTTAATTTCGATGTTAGGATTTATTTGATAGTTCCAAAATACTCTTATGCATTAGTATTGCCAGTGTTTTCATTTATTGTTGTATTGTCATCTCCACATTGTATAGCTCGTAAACATTTCTTTTGGGCGACAAATGCTCTATTGTGGTCTGTACTACTTCGCCACATAATCCATACCGTAGTGAGGACTCAACATATTCGTGTTATGACATCAAAGCTGTTTTTATATTAGTGACTTTTTTTATATGTCTCAACTCCTAAAAACTTAGTTTTGTGCCTCTTGTGTAATTTTCGGTATGCCCATTTTAAAATTAAATGAATTATTATATGATTGATTAAATTGTATATATACTGATTTATAAAGACTATAATTATTATATTATATTACTATAGGCATTATAATATGGGGTAATTCTGTAGAGTATTTTGAGCGCAAAAGAAATCTATTCGCTCAATATGGGGAGCGCACCCACTGGACAGCAGCTGTGTCCCACTATTGAAGAAAATTAAAATATTACTAATCCCAGCATTGTATATTTTGAAATCTGTATTTTTGTGTACCAAAATAAGCATGAATCTGTTCTGCATGAATTGTATCCAGACCTAGCCGCAAAGTTCACATGTTTCATGTACCTAGACGAAATAGTAAACTATTTTCTAATAATGTATTTTGTATGGCGACTAAAGTTTATAATAAAGTACCAGACTGTTTGAAAACTCTAAACTTTAGGACATTTAATAGTAAATTATTCAATTATCTTCTAAATAAATGTTACTTCTCGATTAATGATTTTATGAATGAAAAGTTGACATAAATATTAGGAAATAATACTATATTTTCTTCTTATTATCTTTGACCTAATTTAATCCTTCTGACATTTCCAGAACTAATACTTGACTAATTTTCAATTTGTGTGTTATCCTAATCTATTTAATTCAACGCCAATTCAATGTGTGACCAACAAAACTAACCAAAACCCTGAAAATTTATTTATACGCCGGAAACGGCAGAAAAATAAAGTTTTTTTACTTCAAAAACTATTTAAGATCTCTATGTAACAATATTCTCACAAATAAATGGACTATTACTATTACTAATACAAGTCAAATAAAATAATAATGAGACCGTAATTTAGACTTGTCTTTGCGATTTAATTGGATGCAGTAAAGTGCAAGTAATCGTGTATCGCATAACCGAAATCTAAAGATAAGAAGTATGGATTATGTAATGTTTTTTTCAAAATTTAAATCCGTGTTATCTACGAATAAAAAAACACATTAGAAAACAATGTTTTTTTCGAGTAACCTAGCCTTAATCGTTTTATTTTTCTTTTACAGGACTAGAGTTCTTTTTTTAGGACTAGAGTTGAGTATTGCACTTTCAATTAAAATTTCGTTGTAAAAAATAGACAAGGAGTAAGGCGATCGCGTCCATAACGTGAACGTCTGTCGGGCGGAGTTCTTTATTACAACGCTAGCAGGTTATTTTGGCGCGTGGGTAAAATCGGAACTAACGCCGCCATCTTGTTTTGTCACTACTATTTCTGTGACAATTTCACAAATGTTTACCAACAACATCATGTCATTCAGGCGCCAAAAGATTCTTTTACTAGCTCTCTTTGTAAGTGGAAAGATTAATATAAGACAAGTAATGACTGAATACTGACAGCCGGGTTAGTCCACAAGTAGGTACAAGGTCGCTCAGCTGGCTATGGAGTGGGCTATTCTCGGAGTTTGTTTTAAGGATAAAATCAGAAATTAAGTTATACAGAAAAAAGAACCGGAGTTACCCGGAGAAGTGACAGTTGTCTGGCCATGTTTATCGAAGGACCGATGGCCGGGAGAGCAGATGAGTCCTGGGGCCCTAGACAAAATCCCTTTTCTGTAAGCGTTAACGCCAACGGAAAGATCAAATTGTATGGAGTTGACAGCAGCAGTCACGTGACATCTCTAAAGCTAATGTCAACTGCATACAATTTGATCTTTCTGTTGGCGTTAACGCTTACAGAAAAGGGATTTTGTCTATAGCCTCTGGAGTGGAGACCGCGTATCGGCAAGCGTAGTGTCGTACGCCCCCAGCTATATGGACTGACGACCTTAAAAAGGTAGCTGGGACAGACTGGATGAGGGGACAGACTGGATGAGGAAGGAGGTCAGGGTATTTTCTGTGGTGTGTTTTCCTAGGACGGGCCTATGTCCAGCAGTGGGCTGTGATAGGCTGAGTTGATTGAAGTAATGACTAATACATCTGTTTAGGCAATGGATTGTCGATCTGGACACCAAGGTGGTAACTCAACACGACTTCGGTGACTACTTCCTCATGTTAAACGATGATGACTGCGGCGAGGAGGAGATCAAAGCACTCACTCTCAAAGGTAAATCAATAATGAGCTTTGACCTGCCAAAACAACCTTGCAATATTTCCGTTATTTTATCATTAAACAGCGTTAACTCATCATCTGCCTAGCCTTTTCCCAACTATATTGGGGTCGGCTTCCAGTCTAACCGGATGCAGCTGAATACCAGTATTTTACATGGAGCGACTGCCTATCTGACCTCCACAACCCAGTAACTGGGTAATACGATACCCCTTGGTAAGACTGGTTGTCAGATTTTCGGGTTTCTGACGACCCGTAGGTAACGACTGTCAAATATCTACAAATGACAGCCTGGACCAACGGCTTAACGTGCTTTCCGAGGCACGGCAAGCGTAGCTTAACCTGATTAAACAGCTTTAACTATCCTAGTAAAAACTTTTTACAAAAAAAAACAACTGACTTAAAAAATGAAACGCTGCAAAGTGAAAAATTCAAAGTCAAAGTCAAATAATTTATTTCAATTAAGGATGATTTCCACTGAACGGCTCGCATCGCATCGGTTCGGAACGGATTTTACAATCTTTAAACGATATCTTGAGGCATCAGACATAAAAGGCGCACTTTTGAATATCAAAATTTACAAAAAACAATCAATATGAGTTCATATAAATTTTATATTATTCTATTTGGACTGTACCTATACTCAATTTTATTTTAATATTGTTTTTAATTTAATTTATTGTTGATATAATCTACTCATTACAATGTTTTCTAGTTGTATTGCAATATGTGGTTAGCTAGCGACCTCGACAATTGATAATTATTATTTTTGCCTGATCAACCGGCAGCAGGTTCGTCATGCTCCCTTAGATGTCACTGCTTGCGGTAGCGTCGGGGGTCGGCTTGTCTCCTTCCTTCAAATATGGCGAGTGGGGTAATGGCTGATCTTTGCGTTATGCTCGTGAACGGGTGCAGCTTGTGGTGACTGGTCGTCTTGCTGATCTCGGTTTTGTTAATGTTATTAGTAATTCATTTTTTTATTTATTTTACTTCGATGGTCCTAGTTTATCATTTATAACTTCCAGTTGCAGCTATAAATAGCTATATGTAAGCGGGCACGCCCTTTGTGCCTGGAGGCTTTTATTTAGTTAATTTATGTTTACATTTACTACTTATTAGTGCTTGAGTACATATAGTTCTCGTTTTTTTTTATTATTCTTTTTTTTGGTTGTATATTGGCGTGTGCTAGCTGACATATGGCTAATAATTAGATTTATGTTTTATGTTGCGTAATGTAAATGATTTTGCAAACTTATGTATAGAATCATTTTTTTCTAACTGAACAGACAGCTGTGCTGCTGGGGAGTTTGTTGCGCCACTTCTTCCCAGCTAAAGCACTAGGAAGTGGTGAAGGGTGGGCGTTTTGGGGGACTGTCTTATGTAATTTTGACGTTCGAAAAGTGCTGATTCTCAGCCTAGTTTGAATAAATGACTTTTGATTTTGATTTTGAAATCAATTCTAGTCACCTCTTCCAAAGGATAGTTTTCGTATGGAGAAGAATGGGCAAGAAACTCCAACAATATTTATACATCAATTATATAATTAATGTGAAGACGATGCACCTAGAATAAGATTACTATACCAAAAAAGATAAAAAGAATTAAAAATTAATGACAAATTAATTCAATGTGTTAAACATGATGCTCATAATAATAATTTACAAACATTGTAAAAGTATACGATATTCCCAAAATTTTTACAAGTAGTACTAATAACTCACGCACTGACGTGAGTTTAAGTAATCACAGAATGTAAAATTAATGTCATAAAAATAATAAATTACCTATACAATTAAATTAGCAACCAGTTTGATTTTGTCTAGACTCTAAACTGTCATAAGGAGCAAGATCAGCCTATGTACCTTACAAATTCAAAATTTCGACTTTCTGTGAGCCATACTTTAGAAGATATTAGTCGAATTCGGCTGTTTAAATAAATGAGTGACTATAATTATTTAATTTTCAGTAGCCGATTTTGAAAAAACTACTTTCAGGATGTGCGTTTAAACAATTAGTTACAATGTTGTATAAGGTTTTTGATGTTTTTTATATTTCTAAGTTCTAAATTGACAGTTGGTAGGCGTTGTTATTTTAAAATTTCAGGTTAAACATATTTCTGTTTATTGTCAACATGTTAAGACATCTTTTGTTCTTATACAATCTCTATATACAGATTGTTGACGACCACAGCGCCATCTACTGGCGTCAAATAACACCGACCGATGGGACGGAGGCGGTACGCGGGGAAGGAGCAACACAACGGCGCGACACTAGCGACGCGCTGCGGATTTTCACTGTCTTGGTGACACACTACCGAATTAAATATGACATTACATAATTGAACATTCAATAATAATCTGTTTCATCTAGTTGATACTAACAATTATGTTGGTAATAATTTACATTTGACAAGAGATAGATATAATATTCTTATGTACTATCTTTCTACCTACTATAAAAGACAGATAGCTGTATCGCTATCATATTTTTTTTCTATTTCAGCCAAAAATTTGGCTAAACAACTTGCTTCTTTTGAGCAATGCAATGTAATTTTAATTAATTCTGCCAATAATTTGGCAACAATTAATGACATTGATTATAATTTAAATTAAAAATTAGGACAATAGAGGAAACCTCTTGCTTAATAAATGCAGAAAATATAAATACTGGTTTAAATCATCAAAATGTTACAAATAGTTCTTCTTTAATATCCTCTCACCCATCAAATTGTAGTAATTTAATAAATAATAATTGTCTAAAAATAGTCCATCAGAATATACAGGGTGTGATAGGTAAGGAATTAGAATTGGAGCTGTTCATGAACTGTAGTTTTATTGATATCTTATGTGTAACTGAACATTGGTTAAAAGTCCACCAGTTCATGTTCAGCTTTAACAACCACCAGGTTGCCAGCTCATTCAGCAGAGTTAATATGATACGCGGTGGGTCTCTAATAATTGTTCGTAACAATATGAATGTGCGGACATTAATGCTATCTTTGTTTTACAGAAAAGGGCTGTTCGAGCCATTTACAACCTAGGTCCAAGAGATTCCCTTCGAGAAAAATTCAGAGAAATAGATATTCTGACTGTAGCCTCACAATATATATTTGAAAACCTATTGTACGTACACAAAAACATATCAAAGTTTAAGAAAATGTCCGATATTCATAGTTTAAATACCAGGAATAAACACAATCTTGCTGTACATCGCACTCGTCTCCACAGAGTAGGCAACTCGTTCATGGGTCAATGTATACGCTTTTATAACAAAGTTCCCTTTGACATTCGAAACTTACCCATTAAACGATTTAAAAGCTGTATTAAAACCAAACTTTGTAAAAAAGGGTACTATAAAATCTCGGATTATTTAGAAGACAAAAATGCATGGGATTGAGCTGCTCGCTCTGCTAAGCATTGTGACATTTTGAATATTATGGAAAACCATAAAAAATATACCTACCAGTTTTATATACAAATTGACATTATTGAATATTATATAAAAAATGACATGATGATTACTTGTAAAGTATTGTTTTATTGTGAATGTGAGGACTATGTGGATATTTGTTTTTCGTTCTGTTAGTTTTAGCGAAGGTCTGGCAATTTGAGAACTTTATGCGACCTAACCAAATGTCCTTTCTTTGGTATTGTTCGTCGAGTCGTTGAGTTCCTTAAGTTCTGAGTTGAGCTCCACTATTACTGACAAATGCTTGAACTGACTGGACAGGTCCACTCAAATCTGTGTAGATTAGAGTCTGAAATGTTCTTTCCTCAAAAGACCATTTCAGACTCTAATCTACATGGTCCTCTTTCGCGATACTTACTTATCAATGAAACACAATAGTGACAATTTAGAAAATGTTCAGAAGTTCCACTACTTACGTTCAGTTCTTACAGGTGATGCACTACAAGTAGTCAAGGCACTAGAGTTTTCATCCGACAACCACTTAGTTGCTTGGAGTCTTTTAGAGACTAGATATAACAACGACAATTTGCTAGTTAGTAATCACGTCAAAGCTTTATTCTATGCTCAATCAATGAATAAAGAATCGTCTTCTCAAATTCGTAAGTTAATAGATACAGTTTTAAGAAACATTCGGGCGCTAAAAACGTTAGACGAACCTACAGATACGTGGGATACTTTAATTATCCACATAATAACTTCTAAGTTAGTAACGTAATGTGCGATAAATATTTTTAGTATAAGAAGTAAACACTCAGTGCTCTTCCTCCTCTCTCCCATTTATTATTCTATGCTGTGCCCGACAGGGTCCAAAATTGTGTCTTCATTACAAACCACCAGCTCATGTAAACTTACATATGTACATTTTGGAACGCAATAAAGATATTGAGTTTTGAGTATTGAGTTAGATTCCTCGACCGAACGCGAATGGGAAAGTTACAAAAGTACCCTCCCGAAAATAGGAAAATTAAAGCTGTCTGAATTAATGAAATTCCTCAAGGATCGTGCTGATTTTTTAGAATCAATTAGGCCTCAAAGCAAACAATCAGTAGACACTCACGCAAAGAAACAGTCGGTCACCAAATCACACAGTCATGTTATTACACGCAAAGATAACAATACTAAAAAATCATCGAATTTACCACGTTACAAATGTGCTCAGTGCGGTTCCAATCACCCGGTTTACTCGTGTGAAGATTTTCTTAATTTATCTCTTAAAGATAAACTAAACTTCGTTGAAGAGAAAAAGTTATGTCGTAATTGTCTACGATTAGATCACGCATTATACGAGTGTTGGTATGGGCCATGCAGACGTTGTAACAGAAAACACAATACGTTAATTCACCCAGATGCTGTTGTGGACGCTCGCACATCATCAGCTGTTGCTCAAATCACGCAAATAGTGCCACAGTCTGAATCAAATGATACGAGTGCTTCACACATACCGATGCCGCTCACCACTTCTCACAAATCACACACAATTTACAAGGAAGGTAATAATACCAAAGCGCAATGTTTTTTAAATCCGGTATTATTATCGATTTGATTTTTATTTTTGATTTTTATTTTTGATTCGATTGCTTCATATCTGAATCGCTTTGTAAAAAACTTAATCTTCCATTGATACAGTCCACTGTTCAAGTTATAGGGGTAGGTAATACTATTTCCCAATCCACGCAATCATGTTGTATTCAGCTACGATCCAAAACGAACACGTATAACACGCAATTTAGCTGTTTAGTTTGGCCTCGTATTACGGCATAATTACCATCACTAGGAGGTAGTTACCACATAGAAATACCAGGCAATGTTCAACTTGCCGATCCAGAATTCTATCTGTCTGGTGAAATTAATTTATTATTAGGGGCAGATAAGTTCTGGAACTTGCTTAGTGATGGTCTGATACGGTTGCCGAATGGTCCCTATTTGCAAAACACACAACTTGGTTGGGTCATATCGGGAACTGTTCATAAAAAGGTTTCACGCATTAACCTAAGTCATTGTAATTTCACGCAAACCCTAGACTCAGATCTCAAACGATTTTGGGAACTAGAAGAAATATCTTCAACGCTATATATTCAATCAGCTGATGTTCTACATGACACATTTTCTATGGCAAAAAACAGGCACTTGAAGGCAAACTAATTAGGAGCGCGCCTAGCTATAGAAAAATGTACAACGATTTTATGAGTGAATATTTAGGTCTGGGTCACATGAGTCGCATAACAGAATACTCTTCACCTTGTTATTTCCTGCCACATCATGGTGTCTACAGGGAACATAGTTCAACAACCAAGCTTAGAGTTGTCTTTGATGCAAGTGCAAAATCCACTTCGGGCAAATCATTAAACGACATACAACACATTGGACCTACGTTACAGAATGATTTGTTTTCAATTTTGCTCCGTTTTAGACAATTTAAATATGTAGCATGTGCCGACGTTGAGAAAATGTATCGGCAAATATTAGTTCAGCCTGATCAGAGAAATCTGCAACTAATACTTTGGAGGGAAGATCCATCTGAGCCGCTCGGTGTATTTCAACTTAACACTGTCACTTACGGGACGGCGTCCGCGCGGTATCTCAGTATTAGATGTTTAAAACAACTCGCGTTAGAATTTAAAGATGACGTCATCGCACTAGTAATTAATGACGACTTTTACGTTGACGATTTAATAACGGGGCATCAGGATCAACAAAGATTACTAGAAATATGCAAAGATGTTTCTGAAGTATTAGAATCAGGTTGTTTCTCACTTAGAAAATGGATATTTAACTCATCAATTCAACAAACAGAGTTACCGTCTACTTCTAAGGAATTCACACTAGGAGAAAACTGTCACACCAAAACACTAGGTATGGGTTGGTTTTATTCATCCGATGAATTGTATTTTAGCACAAAAATGTGATCATGACGTAACTCACGCTACCAAACGCAATATTCTTTCAGTCATCGCGCAGATATATGATCCTTTGGGCTTACTTACACCAAATATCATTATAGCCAAAATTCTATTACAAAAGATGTGGCTATGCAAGATAGGGTGGGATGACGCAGTTCCTAACCATAATTATACTAGTAGAATGGCAAAAGTTCATTCATAAATTACGTTATGTTTTTGGAGAAAATACTTTTGGTCAGACTCGACAATTGTTTTAGGATGGCTTAAAATGTCACCTAATTTATTAAAAACATTTGTTGTACAAATTAATGAACTCACGGGCGATAAGCCGTGGCTTCATGGTAAACAAAATCCAGCTGATTTGTTATCGCGCGGTGTGCATCTAGATATACTTAAAACTTGTGAGTTGTGGTGGCGCGGACCGCCATTTCTACAGGTTCCTAACACACAATGGGAACATGATGTTAATTCTGATGGTAATTTTAATCACAATGAATTACCTGAATTAAAATCAATTAAAACTTCATTACTCGTTCAAGTAAATTTAGATTCTTTTCTATTCGATAGGTATTCATGTTTTAATCGTTTGCGACGCGTAGTGGCGTACATTATGCGTTTCAGGAACAATAGCCGCACAAAACTAAAAACAGAAAGACTCACAGGTTGCCTATCGATGGATGAATTAGATACTTCGATTAGAACTTTAACCCGAATAGCACAACAACAGTCATTCTTAGATGTTTACACAACGTTAAAACAAAATCGCCAAATTAAATATCCACGCAGTATTTCTAGTTTAAATGTTTTCTTAGATGAACACGATTTAATTAGAGTAGGTGGCAGATTATCATATTCAGACTCGTTCTCATATGACAAAAAACATCCTTTGTTGTTGTGTAGTAAACACACATTCACTCGCCTTATATTTGAGCATCAACATAAATCACTATTACACGCAGGGCCTCAGTCATTACTGGCCACAATTCGTGACACTTGGTGGCCCATCAGAGGGCGTAACTTAGCTAAACAAGTAGTGCACACCTGTATGAGGTGCAAGCGTATGCGACCTAAACCATTAAACATACAAATGGGTAACTTACCTACCGAACGATTGGAGCCAGGGTACCCATTCATACGTAGTGGCGTGGATTATGCTGGGCCATTGTTCATGCTGAACCGTGCCGGGCGGGGGGCAAAGTTAACGAAATGTTATATTTGTCTCCTTGTATGTTTTACTACGCGCGCAATACATTTAGAATTGGTCACAAGTCTTACTACTAAAGCATATTTGCTGGCGTTGAAACGTTTCATCTCTCGACGTGGCAAACCATTGCAGATTTATTCTGACAATGGCACGACTTTTGTAGGAGCTTAAAAGGAATTTTCAACATTTTTAAACTCTTCAAAAGATGATATCTCAAACTTCACAACTAATAACTCCATAGAATTCAGATTCATTCCGCCGTATTCGCCTCACTTTGGTGGTTTGTGGGAGGCAGGGGTCAAGTCCTGTAAATTTCATTTATCTCGCATAATAGGCAATGCACATTTCACATACGAAGAGTTGAGTACGGTATTGGCACAAATTGAAGACAGCCTCAACTCCCGACCTATGTACCCAATGTCCACAGACCCGAACGACCTGCTTCCTTTATGTCCTGCTCATTTCCTGATTGGCCGACCGCTCACTGCACCCGCCAGTCGGGACCTCACCGCGACGGCTACGCAGCGACTACCGCGATACGATCGCGTGGAACAAATGAGACAGAACTTCTGGCAACGCTGGTCGACTGAGTACATCTCTGAGCTCCAGAAGAGGATGAAGTGGCAACTCAACCAGGATACACTTGCCCCTGACACCCTCGTCCTAATCAAAGAGGACCACCTACCACCATTGAATTGGCGCCTCGGACGAGTACTGCACATATTCACCGGCAAAGATGGCATCTCACGCGTGGCAACCATCAAAACAGCGACGGGTATTATTCGGCGATCCTATCCACGAATTTGCCCGCTCCTGCATCCGGATGACAATCGAACGAGCAGCATATCAACTTGATTGGAACCTGGTATTTCCAATGCCGCGGGCATGTTGACGACCACAGCGCCATCTACTGGCGTCAAATAACACCGACCGATGGGACGGAGGCGGTACGCGGGGAAGGAGCAACACAACGGCGCGACACTAGCGACGCGCTGCGGATTTTCACTGTCTTGGTGACACACTACCGAATACACGCGAATTTCTAACCGCTAAACTATAATTTGTGAAAAGACATCAATCATTATAAAAACTGATATTACACATTATCGAAAGGAGCCTATGTGTCTGATTTCCATCCACGACGCTGACACAAAGACGACCAGACAAAGAAAACCCCAACACAGATTAAAGATTCATCATCTTCCTGTCCCACGTTATTTGAAGACGGCGCTACACGTTTTTTTCTTCCATTATCCCATGTCAATCTTCACGCTATCATTTACTCATTAAAGATTATAATTATTACTATTACATTTCCTGTTTTAATAAATAACAAAGCGTTCTACTTAAAAGAACTACTCTCTTTCTTAATCGTGTCAGTGGTCTCACAATGATCAGTTTTTGACAATTTTCAATGACGTATGGGACAGCTGATGGCACCAAAAGACACCATAAATAAAGAAATTGAGAGAAGAATAGCAAACAGCTGGAAGAGAAACTGGGGCCTAAGAGAGGTAATGAAAGACAAAAACCATCATATGTCAACAAAAAGTAAACTGTTTAACACCTGCATACTACCGGTATTAATGTATGGAAGTCAAACATGGGCTCTAACAAGAAACTCAACAAATAAACTTACATGCCAGCGCGCTATGGAGAGGAGCATGTTGGGAGCCAGAAAAGCGGACAAAATAAAAAACAACACCATCAGACACAAGACCAAGGTTCAGGACATAACCCTAAAAATCAGACGACTAAAGTGGAAATGGTCAGGACACATGATTAGAGGGAAAGATAAATGGAGCAAAATAGTTACCCAGTGGTACACATGAAACGGCCAAAGAAAGAGAGGCAGACCACAGAAAAGGTGGGATGACGATATCAGAGAGGTGGCTGGAAAGACATCGGGCAGAGTGGCCAGAGAGAGACAGGAATGGAGAAGGTTGGAGGAGGCCTTTGCCGACTGGCAAACGGACATACAAAATATAAATAAACGCCAAATACGAGACTGAAGACTACACTTTGTTTGTCCGACTAAAAGGCTTATAAAAAAATAAAATAAATAATTAATATGTCGCAGATGGATTGTCAAATCCGCCCCTGTTTTACATAACCGCTAGCCGTTTCATAAAACAGCTCCGTTATGTAAAACGACGCGGTGACGTTTATCAATGAAGCTGGTCAACGATTACCACATACAGAAGCACTCAGCAGCACCATGTCATCCGCGTAACTGATATTATTGAGACATACATCATCAATATGACAGCCGACATGGGTACCGCTGAGCTCCTCTATCAGGGCGTTAATGTACAGGTTGAAGAGCTTGGGTGAAGTTAGTTATAATGTTTGTCATTTTTAGTTTTTCTAAACTACCCCCTAAACGGGGATTGGGGGGTGTCAAAGTTTGTATAGAAGAATTTTAACGCGCGGTCCGATTAACTCGAAACTCAGTACTTATACTTAAAACCACAAATAAAGAATTAAGTGTATCAGAGTTTTTCAAAAATGTACCCCTAACGGGGTTAAAAAAGGTAATCTATATCACAGCTCTAACCACTGCACGGATTGGGCTGAAATTTGACACACAGATCATATAAGGACGTAGGCATCCACAAAGAAAGGGTTTTTGGAAATTCGACCTATACGGGGGTAAAAAGGGGGGGAAAATCTTATTCCTTGAGTTAATAGATTTGAAAATTGGCACGAATACTTATCTAAGTAAATGATAATGTTTTTCATTTTTAGCTTTTCTAAACTACCCCCGAAACGACGGGGACCGAGGGGTGTTAAAGTTTGTATAGAAGAATTTTAAAGCGCGGTCCGATTAACTACGATTAGATTGAGTATTACGCATAAAAATATTAAATGTAAACTTAAGCAATACTATTTAAGTACTATGAAGGAATGATTGTAACTATTTAAGGACTTTAAGATGTTATTATTTGTATCTTAGACAATAACGCTTACATATAAAATGTTTCATTGTATATTGAGATAGACTCATGATAGCACAAGTTTAAACCTTCGTGGTTTTTGGTTGCTATTTAATATGTAAAATCCTATATTCTTTTGTATGAATGATAAATAAATTAAAAAAAACTATCAACTTTGTATTTATACTAACAACAAAAAATAAAGAATAATATCTCGTCATCATTGATATATTGTTAAAATAACAATTTTAATAGCCTAAGATTAATAAATTTATATTCAAATTATGGAATCATTTATGTGAACCAGGGTTTTTCAAAAATCTACTCCTAACGGGGTGAAAAGAGGTTGTCTATATCCCAGCTCAATTCACTGAACAGATTGGGATGAAATTTGTCACACAGAGAGTTATTAGGAAATAGGCATCCACTAAGAAAGGATTTTTGGAAAATCGACCTTAAAGGGGGTGAAAAGGGGGACTCAGTTCGTATGAAAAATCTTATTCCTGGAGTTAATAAATTTGAAACTTGGCAATACTTGCTACTTAGGAAATAATAAAGATTTTCACTTTTTGTTTTTTAAGCAACGTCACATAGAGGAATCACGGTGCCAAAGTAAATAAAAATTTTAACGCGCTGTTGGATTAACTCGAAACTTGGTACAATACTAATACTTAAAACAAAAATAAAAAATTACGTGGTTCGGGGATTTTCACAAATCAGCCGCTAACGGCGTGTAAAAGGGTAATAAAGTCGTAAATATGAATTTCGAAAACTATCTTTCAAAGGGAGTGGAGGGGTTGCTGAAGATTTTAGGGGAAAGTACGAAATCCAAGCGGACGAAGTCGCGGGCATAGTGCTAGTTCAACATTGGAGGAGGAAATAGACGAGAGCCGAACCTCGAATTATGACTTTTGTATGGAGAAAAAGACCCACCCTATTTTCTCATAAGAACCTTATTCGGGCTATTATGAACATCAAAAACGAAAAATAGCCAAATTGGACCAGTGGTTCTCAAGTGATGCGCTTAGCAACGAACAGCATTCATTTTTATTGTTTCGCATCGTTGCTTGATGTTGACGAACGTTGCAGGCTTGGGACTAACGCGACTCACATCGCAGGTGGTGTATTGGCTGCCACCACAGTGGCTCGACAGTCTCAGAATTAACTTCGCGTCCCCATATGGGGAGCTGCGCGGCGTCATGCTGCGCATCTACGACGGCTCCATGCGCACAGTGGACGAGGAAAAGTACAGTCTGTACAAGTTCAAGGACGAGTGCGTTATACCCACACGAACGCTTTGCACGAGTATGTTATACCCACACGAGCACTTTGCACGAGTATGTTATACCCACACGAGCACTTTGCACGAGTATGTTATACCCACACGAGCGCTTTGCACGAGTATGTTATACCCACACGAGCACTTTGCACAAGTATGTTATACCCGCACTAGCGCTTCGCATGAGTATGTTATACCCGCACTACCGCTTTGCACGATTATGTTATAAACCCTTACTAGCGCTTTGCACGCCTATTATAGATACTTGCGTCCGCGACGATAAAACGAATATAATACTTAATACTATTTTTTTTCTTTTACAGTAAAGGAGTAAAGTTGAGTATTGCACATTACTTATGAGACAAGTGTTCCACAACGACTTTCAACAGAATTGACTTATGCTTCTCGATAGCTTATGTCAGTCCCATACATTTTTGCCTTTTCCATCATCGTTATCGCTGATAAAATGTCACTTTGTCTAGGCCCTCTGGAGTGACTGTGGAGACCGCGTATCGGGAAGCGTAGTGTGGGACGCCTCCCAGCTATATGGACTTAAAAAGGTAGCTGGAACAGACTAGATGCGGAAGGCAGAGGACAGGGTATTGTGGTGCAGCCTGGGAGAGGCCTGTGTTCAGCAGTGGACTGCGATAGGCTTAGTTGATTGAAATAATGACTAGTACATCTGTTTAGGCAATCTATTATCACAATGTTGGCGGATAAGAGAACCCATCGCGACTTCGGCGAATACTTCATCATTACACACGATGACGACTGCGGCGACGAGCAGACCAAAGCACATACTCTCAAAGGTAAATCAATATTGAACTTTGTTCTGCCCAATCAGTCCAACCCACAATCTTACAATAATTCCGACAATTTATAATCATTATAATATTCGGTAAATAAGATCTGAATCATCTCCTTTTTCATAAGTTGCGATCGGTTTTCATTGTGTTTTTCATTAGATTTTCGCATACTTTATTAGGGTTCCGTATCCGAAGGGTGCCAAACGCAACCCTATTACTAAGCATCAGTTGTCCGTCGGTCCGTCTGTCTGTCAGCAGGCTGTCTCATGAACTATATAATAATTGGTATACAGTTGAAATTTTCCCATTGCCGCTATAACAACAAATAATAAAAAATAAATAAAAGGTTTATTGTATGGAACCCCCATGCAAAAAAATTGTGATTTTGAAAAAAAAAAATTATCTTTGAAAACTCTCAAAGATATTTTTTTTACATCAAGTAGAGTATTTTTTATACATCAAGTAGGGGTATTTTTTTTTTGTTACGAAATGAAAAACTGCGTGGCTGTAGAATAGAATTGATGATTAAACGAACTTAAATTAATGGTACGTGAAGTTCGATCATAATTATACGAAGTGCTTCGTTCGAAGAGATTTCAAGTAATCTGAATCAACCTATTACTTATTTACACATGAAGTATCACCCAGAATTCACCACATAGCACTGTATGTTAGTATGAGGGTAATTTTTATTTTATTTTGTTGCTAGGTAGACGTGCCCTCTGCCTCCGCTTGTCATTTAGTTTACGAGTATATGTAACCAACGTCTATCGTTGGAATCTTTTTGTTCGAATACTTTTGGAATCATTTGGGTTGGCCGGGAGGGACTTACTAATCTCTTCGAACGAAGCACTTCGTATAATTTTATTATGATCGAACTTCACGTACAAGTAAATTCATTTAATCATCAATTATACTCGTGGTTCGTTCTCGAGATTAGTAACCTGAAATAATAAACCTATTACTTATTTACACATGTAGACTTTGGACTTCTGAAAATATCAATGCCAATGTCAGAATCAATAATATACCTGCTCCATAAACTATACTAATAATACTATAAAGACGAAAAAAAAATTAGTTTGTTTGTCTGTACCGAATAGGCTCCGAAACTACTGGACCGATTTTAACCATTTTTTCACCAATAAAAAGCCAAATTATCAGGAAGAAACAGGCTATAATTTATTTTAAAAGAATACAGATCGTTAAGAAAATTGCAATAAAAATAATTATTTGGCGTGCGATGAGAACTAATGATCACACATAAAAATAATGTACTGCATGATTAAAATACTCATTTTTACCTACTAAAAATTACGCGAGGGAATAAAATTATGCCGTAACCACAATGTCGCAACGAATAAACGCCCTTTAAAATTCAAATTCATGTAAGCAACATTAAATCGCAAAAATAAGTATGCAAACTGTGCCTAATTGTTAGGAATCAAGTCAGGTCAAGTCAGGTCAAGTCAGGTCAAGTCAGATCAAGTCAGGTCAAGTCAGGTCAAGTCAGGTCAAATCAGGTCAAGTCAGGTCAAGTCAGGTCAAGTCAGGTCAAGTCAGGTCAAGTCAGGTCAAGTCAGGTCAAGTCAGGTCAAGTCAGGTCAAGTCAGGTCAAGTCAGGTCAAGTCAGGTCAAGTCAGGTCAAGTCAGGTCAAGTCAGGTCAAGTCAGGTCAAGTCAGGTCAAGTCAGGTCAAGTCAGGTCAAGTCAGGTCAAGTCAGGTCAAGTCAGGTCAAGTCAGGTCAAGTCAGGTCAAGTCAGGTCAAGTCAGGTCAAGTCAGGTCAAGTCAGGTCAAGTCAGGTCAAGTCAGGTCAAGTCAGGTCAAGTCAGGTCAAGTCAGGTCAAGTCAGGTCAAGTCAGGTCAAGTCAGGTCAAGTCAGGTCAAGTCAGGTCAAGTCAGGTCAAGTCAGGTCAAGTCAGGTCAAGTCAGGTCAAGTCAGGTCAAGTCAGGTCAAGTCAGGTCAAGTCAGGTCAAGTCAGGTCAAGTCAGGTCAAGTCAGGTCAAGTCAGGTCAAGTCAGGTCAAGTCAGGTCAAGTCAGGTCAAGTCAGGTCAAGTCAGGTCAGACCATTGAGTTGCGCGTCGATGGCCTGGACGACTCGACGACCCCAGCTGAGGTCGTGGCGGCCATCGCCAAAGTCGGTGGATGTTCGCCCGAAGATATCCGGACGGGCGAGATACGCGCCGACGCTTCCGGGCTCGGCATGATTTGGGTGCGGTGCCCGGTGGCGGCGGCGAATAAAGTCGCTGACGGTGGGCGTTTGCTGTTGGGTTGGGTTGCAGCGAGGGTCAAGCTGCTGCAGCCCAGGGCCATGCGGTGCTACCGTTGCCTGGACATTGGGCATGTCAGGGCACGGTGCGCCGCCGAGATTGGCCGCAGCGAGCAGTGCTATCGCTGCGGTCAGTCCGGCCACAAGGCGGCCCAGTGCTCCGCGGCGCCAAACTGCAGCCTCTGTACAGCTGCAGGGAGGCCAGCCGGGCACAGAGCGGGTGGAAAGGCCTGTGGCGCGCCCGCCACCAACAAAAGAAAAAAGAAAGGGGCTGCCAAGGCTGCCGGGGGCTCTTTACCCCCCCCGCAGTCTGGCTGCCCTTTGGCCGACTCCCGGCCTAGGAATGGTGCGGAGGGAATGGATTGCGCATAACGGCGCTCTACCATTTCCTCCAGGGCAATATCAACCACTCTGCTAGAGCTCAGGACCTCTTGCTCCAGAGCATGGCAGAGTGGTCGATCCATGTGGCTGTGGTCGCCGAACCGTATTTTGTCCCCCCCAGGGATAACTGGGTGGGAGATTTGGACGGTTTGGTGGCCATCATTGGCGGGGCTCTCGTCAGCCCGTCCCGAGGTCACGGCTGGGTAGCCGTCCTCGCGGACGGCATTGGCACGGTTGGCGCGTATTTTTCGCCCAACAAGAGTCTCGCCGACTTCGAGAGGTTCCTTGTCGAGTTGGGTGCCGTCGTGGGCCGACTCCACCCTCGCCCAGTGCTGTTGCTGGGGGATCTCAACGCCAAGTCTACGGCGTGGGGATCCCCTGTGACCGACGCTAAGGGCGAGGCGCTGGAGGAATGGGCGGTCACGACTGGCTTGACCGTCCTAAATCGGGGCTCGGTCCACACGTGCGTGCGGCAGCGGGGCGGGTCTATAGTGGACGTCTTGTTCGCTAGCCCCGCTGTCGCGAGCCGTGTCCGCAACTGGCGTGTCGCCGTGGAGGTGGAGACGTTGTCGGATCACCGATGATACATCCGCTTCGACGTCTCCGCCCATACCACCGGCGGCCGCGGTGCACCGGCCCCGCGAACGGACGGTCCGCGCTGGGCGCGCAAGCACATCGACAGGGAGCTTCTCGAGGAGGCCGCTATTGTTCAAGCCTGGAGCCGGGAGTCGGCAACGAACGGACCCGTCGACGTCGAGCAGGAGGCGCTGTGGTTCCGCGGGGCGATGACGCAAATTTGCGACGCGTCCATGCCCCGGGTCCACGCACAGTCCGCAAGGCGCCAGGTGTACTGGTGGACCGCCGAGATCGCACAGCTGCGCGTCACGTGCGTGTCGGTTAGACGCCGGTACACCCGATACCGGAGGAGACGTCGTCGGGTCCCTGACGAAGAGGCCGCGCTGTATGAGGTGTACCGCGCGGCTAAAAAGACTCTGTGGCTGGCCATCGGCGAGTCGAAGACGCGAGCCAGGGAGGAGATGTTGGAGACTCTAGACGGGGATCCGTGGGGGCGCCCTTATCGCGCGGTCCGAGGGAAACTTCGAGCCGCGGCGCCCCCACTTACGGAGAGTCTAGAAAAAATCGAGAGAGTCGAGAAAGTTGTGTGAAATTTCATTGTTGCACTGCGAAACAGTGCAACAATGAAATTTCATACAACTTCACTGCACTGTTTTGGTTCTAAGCAAAAAATACATCCTTTGGGATCGGTTTTGTAGTGATTAATGATAACATTACTATGTAGTTGAAAGAAAAGAACTTTTATTTTATGTACCTACCACTTTATGTACCCATATTCTGACAAATAAATGATTTGATTTGGTTAAAATTAAAGAAAGAAAATACCTTTATTTAGCACAGACAGGGTACACAACACAATATTACTACAAGTACTTAATACTAAAATAATAGTAATTACTGGAATTATTGTAGTGGTCATGGTCTTAAAGACTGAGCGTAACAGAATGCAGTATAAAAAAGTCATTTATTCACATCCGTATTGGCCACCCTATATCTATATAAATAAAACACAAGAGTGACTGATCGACTGATCTATCAACTCACAGCTCAAACCACTGAACGGATTGGGCTGGAATTTGGCACACAGATAGCTATTATGACGTAGGCATCCACTAAGAAAGGATTTTTGGAAATTCGACCATTAAGGGGGTGAAACGGAGAGAAAAATCTTATGACTTGAGTTAATAGACTCCTGAGTTAAAAGAATCTGCACGAATACTTATCTAAGTAAATGATAATGTTTGTCATTTTTAGCTATTTTAAACTACCCCCTAATATTATAAAGTTTGTTCCCCCCCATAAAGTTTGTCATTTTTATTTTTGCTAAGCTTTAAATCAAATCAAAAGTCATTTATTCAAACTAGGCTGAGAATCAGCACTTTTCGAACGTCAAAATTACATAAGACAGTCCCCCAAAAACGCCCACCCCTTCCTAGTGCTTTAGCTGGGAAGAAATGGCGCAACAAACTCCCCAGCAGCACAGCTGTCTGTTCAGTTAGAAAAAAAAATGATTCTATACAAAAGTATGCAAAATCATTTACATTACGCAACACAAAACATAAATCTAATTATTAGCCATATGTCAGCTAGCACACGCTAATATACCAATCAAAAAAAACGAGAACTATATGTACTCAAGCAGAAATAAAAGTAAATGTAAACATAAATAAACTAAATAAAAGCCTCCAGGCACAAAGGGCGTGCCCGCCTACATATAGCTATTTTTAGATGTAACTGGAAGTTATAAATGATAAACTAGGACCATTGAAGTAAAATAAATAATATGTATCAATTTTCGAGTTCGCTAGCTAACCACATATTGCAATACAACTCATTATAGTAAACATTGTAATGAGTAGATTATGTCAATAAAAAATTAAATTAGAAAAACATTAAAAATAAATTGATTATAAAATTGAATTAAAATACCTATGTGAACTCATATAACCTGTCAGTGGGTAAGCTAATGCTGGAGAAAGAACATAAACATTGTCTTGAGTTAATCACAGCGACCAACTATTCTTATCATTTAAGTAGTCGTTAATAGAGTAATACGCCTTTGAACAAAGGTCGCATTTTACTTTAGCTTTAAACGCATTATAAGGCAAATCTAGCAAAGAAGAGTGTAGCTTGTTATAAAATGTTAAACCAAGCCCAACAAATGAGTTATGAACCTTATGAAGCCGGTGAAAGGGAACTCGTAGTTTGTCTTTATTCCTAGTGTTAACATTGTGGATATCACTGTTTTTAGTGTATAAGTGTATATTTTGCCTAATATATAAGATGTTGGCGAAGATGAATTGTGATGCCACCGTGAGAATACCAATATTATATTTAAGACTTTAAGTGGATTGGGGATGTCAAAATTATAACGCGCATTCTGATTAACTCGAAACTCAGTATTTATACTTAAAACCAAAAATAAAAAATAACGTGTATCAGGGTTTTTCGAAAATCTACCCCTAACGGGGTGAAAAGAGGTAATTAATTTTACAGGGGAGGATTTTACTGCGTTGTTTGATTAACTCAAAAATTGGTATTCTTTGAGTCAAATTATGTAAACCTCTCAATCGATTTATCAAAGTTCCTCCCCTGTGGGGGTAAAGAGAGAGGATACAGTTTACATGAAAAATCTTATTCCCTTGGGTAATAAACTTGAAACTTGGCAATACTAGCTACTAAGTAAACAATAAAGATTGTCACTTTTATTTTTTAAGCTATCCCTCACTTATAGGAAGCACGGGGTTCCCTCTATCTGGCAGAATTTTGATGCTCCGAAATTTATTTGGCATAACACACTTGGCATAATCTTCTTTAAACGAATATATATATGGCATAAAAATCATTTAATATAATTATTGTTTGGCCGAATGTTTATATGTCCGAATTTACAAAGGTATACTTTTAAGATGACAGAATTTTATTTGGCATAATTACTTTTGGCAAAGCTTAATTTCGCATAATTTCGTTTCACATAACGTTTATTTAGAGCGACGATTATTTGGAATAATTTCACTTGGCATATTAAGAAGATGGCAGAATTTCATTTGGAATAATTTTATTAGGCATAATTATTGTCATTTCTATAAAATGTAATCATAATTCTTAACCTTAAATGTGTACTACAAAAGTTAGTGAAGTGACAGAACCGAATCGCTGCAAAACCGACTGCACGTAGTCTTGTCTGCCCTACCCCTAGAGTGTAATTTAAGCCCGCGTAGGCGCGGAGGGGCGAGGCGGCCCGCGAGCTGAGGAGCAGGCGGTTTTAACGCTCGCCGCCGCGGCTGAGCCGAAGCTGCGGTGGTGAGCGTGAAACCATCTGCGACGATAAGCTCGCGTGGGACCGCCGGAGCCGTGACAGAAACCATGCCTGCTGCATGTTGCATGCTTGCTTGCATGCTGCATGCTTGCTTGCATGCTGATTGCTTGCTTGCATGCTGCATGCTTGCTTGCATGCTGCATGCATGGTGTGTGCTTTTTTGCATGTTTGCATTCTACATACTTGATGCATACATGCATGGTGTGTGCTTTTTTGCATATTTGCATGCTACATGCTTGATGCATGCATGGTGTAAGCTTGTTTGCATGTTTGCATGCTTCTCACAGGTAAATAAGAACCACATAAATGTGGGATTGGTAGGCAAAATAAACGATTGCTCGTAAAACTTATTTATTTTTAAAACACCAAAAGGATCATCGTTACACCGTGTCTAGTCGTGGATGTGCTTATCGCCATTTTTTATCTATCCCTTTCTCACTCCCACACACATCCCTTTTTTTCATCCGGTGCGTTCCGTTTAACAATTATAATCTGCGTTCATACTTAACGTGATACAATATTTCTATCCCACAGTCGGCCATCCTGATACATGTCTGTCCTCAGACATCCACACAAACATTCATCACTACCTTTCAACTTAAACTTAACTTAACATAAACTTAACTTCAATTTAACCACTAGTACAGCATTACAACATTAAATTAACAACATAACATTAACATTAAATATAAAAAAAAACTACTTTAAAAACACATTTACTTATTAACCTAACTAAGCAAGAGAAAGTTAAGTAAACAACTCTCACCTTTTAGGTTGTGGAATTGTCACCTGGCCACGCCTTCATGTAATCTGCTGTACTACAGGTTACCCCAGGGCCTTCAGTATTAGGGTCCAGCTTTTTCACATCATATCTGTTGTTCCTCTTTACTTTTATAACTTGATAGGGCCCTAGATATTTGGCTTTCAGCTTCATACCCGTGCCAAACTGCGTGCGTTTTATTGCCACTAAGTCTCCTTCATTGTACTTCGTACTTTCTTTTCTCTTCCTATTGAAATTCCTTATGTTTTCTTCTTGAACTTGCAGAATTTGTTCTTTAGCTTTCTCTCTCAGTTTTTCTCTCTCCTCTGAATAGCTTTCTCTTTCTTCTTCTAACAGCAAGTCGTAAATCTCTATGTCTTCCTTCATTCTCATCTTAGTCCCAATCAATAGTTGATAGGGTGTGTAGTATTTATGCTTCGCTGAAAAGTACTATTCAGAGAGCGCTGTAATCTACTTACATGCTTGTACCACAGAGCAGGGTTTTCTATACACAACTTTGTAAGTACAGAGATGTACGATGTACCCTTTCCACTTGCCCATTTCCTCTAGGCACTCCCGTCGTAATTTTGAAGTGTTGTATGTTTTCGTCTTTACAATACTCTTGAAACTCATTGCTTGTATAAGCCGTTCCTCGATCTGTTATAAATCTGGTTGGATTTCCAAAATATTGTTGGAGAATTTTCAACTTTTCAATCGTTTCTTTACTTGTAGTACTTTTAGTGGGAAATATCCAAGTAAACTTCGTGAATGCGTCTACAATCGTGAGAATATGGTTATACTGCTTCTTCGTCTCAGTCATTGGACCGATGTGATCCAAATGAAGAGTATGCAGCGGTGACTCTTCCTTTTCAATCGGGGTTAGGAATCCTTCTTGTTTTCCCTCTTTACGCGTAGCTAATAAACATGGAATACAACCTGTAATAAACTCTTCAATTTTCTTATCAAGGTTCTTGATAAAATAGTCTTTACTTATTAATTCGACCATCTTTCTTTTTGAAAAGTGTCCATTTGCATGAGCCCTCTTTATGATTTCATTTTCCATAGACTTTGGGATCACCAAATGCTTTTCCATTCCTTTGTACAGCAATCCATTATCAATATAATAATCTCCGTATGTTCTCTCCTGTAAAATCTCAAATATAGCTTTCAGACCATCATCCAATTGTTGTGCTCGTCTGATCTCATCGTGCAGAGTTACTACTGCTACATATGGGTTTCGGCTTAATGCATCAGTATGCTTCATCCTCTTTCCTGGCCGATGTTCCACCACAAAGTCAAACTCCTGCAGCAGCAATGCCCATCTTGCAACCCTCGTACTCAAATCTTTTTTCTTAAGTGTCATCTGGAATGCTTGGCAATCAGTTATAATTTTAAATCTTATACCATACAAGTAGTGTCTAAATTTCTTTACCCCTTCTATAATAGCCAGACTTTCCAGTTCATAACTGGTATACTTTTTTTCGGCATCATTCGTTTTACGACTCATGTAGTATACTGGATGTAGTCCACCGTCATCATCAGATCGCTGCATGAGTATAGCAGCATAAGCGAGACATGATGCGTCTGTATGAATTTCCGTCTCCAATCTTGGATTAAATATTCGTAAAACTGGTTTAGAAGTCAAACGTTCCTTCAAGCAATTGAATGCACACCGTTGCTCATCATTGAATTCATAATTGACATCTTTCTTAAGTAAATCTGTAAGCGGACGTGCTATAGATGCAAAATTCTGGATATACTTCCTAAAATATGACGCCAATCCAATAAAACTTTGCAATTGCTTGACTGTTTTGGGCTCTGGAAACTTTGTAACAGCGTCAATCTTTTCACTGGCAGGCCTTACTTGTCCATTCTCAATTGTATGACCTAAATATGTTATGCTTCGACATATCAGCTGTGCTTTCTTCCAATTTATTTGCAGGCCATATTCAGATGCCAGTCTTAAAACTTCTCTTAATCTTTCAATGGCTTCCTGTTCATCTTTTGCTGGAATAACAATATCATCGACAAATATTACAACAATCCCTTTAGACATTAATTATCTGAAGATTATGGTCACAAATTTCATGAAGTAGGTTGGGCAAACAGACAACCCAAATGGAGCTTTCAAAAACTCAAACTGGCCGTGGTGTGTGACAAATGCAGTGTACTTTACCGACTCACAGCTAACACTCAGATGGAAAAATCCATTTTTTAAATCCAGTACACTAAATACTTTTGCCTCAGCCAACTTGTCAATGTGATCCTCAATAATCGGCATTGGAAACTCATCTTTCATAATCTTGCTATTTAATTTTCTATAGTCAACACACACCCTTATAGCGCCATCTTTTTTGCGGACGAGAACTAATGGACTAGCATATTCAGAATAACTTACGCGTACAATTCCTTGCTCAAGCCACTCAGCAACTTGTTCTTCAACTACCACCTGCTCTCTCAGTGATATACGTCGTGGACGTTGCGCCACCGGGACGTCGTCTTTCACAATTATTTTCAGCTGGATAGGAGCTTCTTTAATTTGGCATGGTTGATAGCTTTCAACCATCTGAAGAACCTCTTCTTTAAAATACTTATTACTCACATGACCAACCTCGACGCTGCAACTGAAACAATTGATTTCATTCACCCATTCCACAGGTTTCAACCACACAGTACTACCATTCATAACCGTCGTAACATTCTTAAGAAATTCGTGACCTATGATTACATCAAAAGGCATACAGTCTTTAGGTACCACGTAGAATAACACATCGTCGTATTTCGTACTGTCTATCACCACGTTTGTTGATAAACAACCTAATGACTCCACTTTAGCAAAACCAAGTCCAGACAGTGTTATGTTATTGTTCATCACTTTACCATCGTTAGCACAAAACTCAGAAGATACTAAGTTCACATCACTGCCGGAATCAATAAGTGCACTCGTCGTTTTTCCAAATATTTCTACGATCTTCATAGGTTTTTCCCATTCTGATTGTTTGTTTACATCGTAAATGTCATATTCGATTTGACTTTGACGTTTGCTATCTTTATGGTCATCTGTCATCTTGTCACTCTCATTCTGTGAGTGTGACGTAACATCCGCGTCGTTGAACGATGACTGACCGAACATTGCTTGCTTGCTCACACGTTCGCCGCTCCCGCTCCCACTCGTCGATGCGCCGATGTGATCTTTTCTATCACTGGAAGTGTCGAAACTGCGCCATTTTGATGAATTTCCCTTCGAATAGTTCGAATCTTCTTTACGGCCGCCTGCCGCCATGTTTTTTCTATGCGGGCACTTCGGTGAAATTATGACCATATTCATTGCAGTTAAAGCACTTTGGACCTTGTGCCTTCCGCGGACAGTCTTCCGACACATGATCGCCGTCACCGCAATTATAGCACCTTTTCAACGTTATTTCGTGACGTACGATGCCGCGTCTTTCGTTTTTGTAGGTACTTCTAGAATGTTCCTTCATCTTTTCCTTGATGGTCTCGTAGATTTTAAACTTCTCTTTCAGGTCAGGATACGTAGTTACACCGTAGAACATTATTTTATTGGTCTCGTGGTCGACTATGCCATCAACGATATATTTAATGGCCACGTAATCGGGAATTCTTCCTCTTTTCCCCAATTCTTTCATGACCATCATATAGTCGATGCAACTCTCGTCACGTCTTTTCTTTCGTTGGCTCAAAAGCTCGTGTATTGCTTTAATGTCGACGGTGTCAGGGAACTCTTTACTCAGTGCCGCCCTAAGTTCTTCCCATGTTTTGTGAGGGCGTTCAGCTTTTAACCAAAGCTGTGCGGTGCCCGATAGGGATCTCCGTGCCATCAGCAGCTGTTGTAACGGAGTCCAACCACATATTTCTCCGTTTTCTTCCACGTCTTGTATCCATCGCACCACAGGATACGTTTTATCTTGACCGCTGTATTTAGGTATTAGATCCGAAGTTAGGTACAACATCGAATTTATGCCCGTACGTGATTCGTCTTTCGCCATTTTCGTAATAATTTTTAATCTTCGTTAGCGTCTGCTCACCGTTTGCCGATACCATCGTAATTATTTTCGGCCGCCGTTGATTTTTTCAAATCGTTCGTTGGGCACGCTACGTGCCGATGTCCGTCGTCTGTCGTTTGTCTACTTCTTCAAACGTCGTGTCGTTATTTTGCCAATCCCGGACGAGCCCCCAAATTTGTGGGATTGGTAGGCAAAATAAACGATTGCTCGTAAAACTAATTTATTTTTAAAACACCAAAAGGATCATCGTTACACCGTGTCTAGTCGTGGATGTGCCGTTTTTTATCTATCCCTTTCTCACTTCCACACATACATCCCTTTCTTTCATCCGGTGCGTTCCGTTTAACAATTATAATCTGCGTTCATACTTAACGTGATACAATATTTCTATCCCACATAAATGTTCAAAATCAACTGTTTAATTGAGTTCAGTAAGTAATACAAAGTAATACATGCAGAAAGATAATTAAATAAGCATTTAAACAAAAAACTTTTTACAAAAAAAAACAACCGATTTCCAAAGAAGACACTAAAAAGTCAAAAACAATTTTAATTTCGAAAGTTGGTATTTTTGGTTTTTAAAGAAGAATGGCAGGCTAGTATGGAAGTTTTGTACCGCTGTTAATTTTCGTGTTTTGTATTGTTTTTATATTTAGTCGATAGATAATATCATCAATAAATAGATTATAAATTATCCGATTTTTAGAAGTTAGGGTTCAAAAGTTATTTTACTTTATTTTATGTATGAGAGGTTACATTTTGAGGTAGATAAGTAGGTATATTGTAAGATGACAGTTGATTGTCAAATGTGGTTGTTTACAAACTAAAACCTACTTAGTCACTATTATTCCTTTTATTCCTCATATTTAGTCTGTGGTTGATCCTGTCGACGTTAAGAACAGCCAAGATGCTCACCGAGTTTTATAGACTATTGCTAACAATCCCTTATATGGGTACCTCGAAAATGCATTCATATTTTACGTAAATAAGGTGCATACTATCTAAACCTTTTTTTAATAATTTATGTTGTATAGTTTTCAGTAAAATAAAACAATAGTTTTGTTTAAAAAAGCTTTTATTTTAATGCATTCAAAATGTTCGCATAATCACTTCATCTAAGAAGGGTCGCGTCATACCCTCATGGCGAGCATAATCCAAGTACCAAATGATACTCAGTACATGCGAGCAGCACCCCACAGTTCTTAAGCCAACGATACAATTACAGCAATAACTTCCCGACCATTCATATTATTTCCACAATCGGATAGTGTTGACCAGGCCCTCACTCTCGTCTCCTAGAGCGTGCCATCTCATGCGAGACAAACTCAGGTTGCAATTAATGCACTGTACACTCGACATCTCGTCGAAATCCAACACACTATGCACAATAATGAAATTGAGCGTCCTTTCACAATTGTCACAACAATACCACTTATTAAAAGCGTCCATTCGCAAAGTAACGCCAACAATATCAATCGGTACGGAGGAAAAATGCTCAACTCAGCGTATCAACGTAATCAAAAATACTTAAAAATGCATAAACGGATTCACACACCGCAATTCAATAAAACAGCAAAGAAGCCATTGACAAGTGACAGATGATTTTCTTGAAATATCATTTCATCAACCATTATATGGTTTTATTTTACACATGGCTAGTTTTGAAAATGTGCATTGCGTTTTGTTGTCAATAAATTAACGTTTAGTTATTTAATTGTTATCATTTTTAAAATCCCTTTTTTTAAACGTTTCCAAAGTTCTAAAAATATAATAAATACGTAAAAAGAATTACTTTAAGGTCCTTTATAAGTGCTGAATGTCTTATAGCGAAACACCAACTAAAGTTGGCGGTACGAAATCTGCCGTTCTCCTTTCGTTGTTTGCCACCATCTTCCAAAATTAAAGTTATTTTTTACTTTGTAGTTTCTTTTTTGGAAGAATGACCTAACGAACAAAAAAAGAATCTTCAAAATCAATCAAGTCGAATGGAGAACCTCCTCTATGCGTTTTTAATGTATTATAAATGAGTGTATGCCAAACGATTTTCTGCGAAATGAAGTTTATGCTATGCGCTGTTATGCAAAATAATATTATGACATAAAAAGTTCTGCTATAAAGGGTAAACCCAGGAAGCACGGGGTGTGTATGTAAACGTGTGTATGTATTTTAACGCGCAGTTTGAATAATTCGAAACTTGGTACGATACTAATATAATACTTAAAACGTACTTCGGGGTTTTTCAAAAATCAGCCGCTAACGGGGTGTAAAAGGATAATAAAGTCGTACATATGAATTTTCGAAAACTATCTTTCAAAGGGAGTGGAGGGGTTGCTGAAGTTTTTAGATGAAAGTACGAAATCCACGCGGACGAAATCGCGGGCATAGTGCTAGTAATATTATATCTATGGATATTTACTACCATATTATGGATCATTGTGAAATGTGTGCCTTCTTGAGGACAACTGCAGGAAAGAGTACTGATTTACGTAATTATTTATTTTTATTTTAGTACCTGGTAAGTCTGAAGTATTGACCGTTCACTATAACTTTTCCTTGTCAAGCTTAGTTTCAATACTAATAGACTTTAAAATGACTTGACAAACAATGGCGCCAACATGACAGTAAAGGACAAGTTATAGTGAACTGTCTGCACCAACAATAGCGTACAATAATAGCCTAACAATAATAGATATCGTGATTTATAATACCCAATTGAGTACACTCATATAACATAAATATCGAAAAGATTAATTCAGAACGCCACCTACTACGATTCTTATACAGTATGTAAGGGTAAACAGTCTTGTCACTCAAACCATGGGTACTTGACTTAAACATAAAAATAAATGACCCAGAAACAACAAAAAAAAAAACCTTATTTTCATTAAAAGATTTCAAAAAGTTCCTGTCCGCTAATTCATGGATTATGCGCCCGGTCGCCGCCCGCTACCTACCTACACAACACTACACATACACATACTCGTACATAACCTGTGAGGCAACTTTCCCTTCATACTTCATACCTGGCTAAGGACAGGCAAAAATACCTACCATAAGTGTTGCGTGACTAAATAATGTAAATTTGATTCGACAACAAACAACAGCTCCGCGAAGAAATTTAGGATACGTTTTTGCAGATCAACCGGCAGCTGGTGGTTGCCACGACCCTGAGCGTGGGCCGGCACATCCTACGCGCCTCGTTCAGGTTATCACCCGCGAAGGCGTAAAGCCGTACCATTTCGGTAAACTGTTCATTCATGTAAGACATCCTTACGTGTAACTACTACTCACAAATGACAATTATTATTGTTTACGCGCGAGAAATGAGCGGCGCACAGTACCTATAGATTTTGACTCGAAAAACGGACATCCCCTTTTTATTAACTTATGCGATAGAACAGGTTATTTTAAAAGTAAGAGTAAAATACCGATGTGCCAATTTTCCACCAAACACGAGTAAAAAATTATTTTATAATTTTTTGAACTTTTCTAAATTAATTAATTACAAAAACAATACGCATTACTTTATCCTTTTCTTTAGTAGGTGTAATAAAACCACATTAAAGATATTGGAAAAAAAATAGAAAAGAGTACTAACTAGTACAGATGTAAAGAAAATTGCTTTTTTTGTGTTTTGAGGTTTAGATTTTTCATGGTTGTTTCTTTGCTTAGTTGGATTTTATATTTATTGTAAATCATCTTTAGACCACAACCAATCACTAAAAAAAAACCAAATCCAAATCTCGCGGTATCTAGGAGTTATTCACTTCTAAAGATTTTTCTGATAATTTTGATTTTAGGGTCATCACATCACTTCACAAAAAATAATATTTTTTGTTTGAAGGTTTCAATTTTATTTTGGAATTTATCATAGAATAATACTCCCACCACTCTCATATATACAAATAATATTCTTTTAACTTTTATTTTTTTTTAAATCGAACTAAACATACACCTGAAGTTAATTATTTAAACATATATTTTTTCAGCCTTTATTTATTGCATGTCAAGCCAAATGCGGAGATGAACATGGTAAAAACACCTTACATTTTGACTTGTTTATTATCTTTATATGAAAGTGGCATATTCAGCGCTCTTAAAATAGCAACAGTTATTTTTCTTAAATCTACGTCAATAGGGCGGAATTTACTACCTTCATCCTTGGCTAGTTTTGTCAGTAAATTAAATGCTTCTAATCTAGTCAATCCTCCTTGCGTATTTGCGGATACTCCTGGAGGCCGAAGAGCACCGGCTGTGCATTATCCACAGCTTCATAAACTGCCTCTCGTGGACCAACATGAGTGTTGGTGCCCTCACACTCTCCTCGCAATAAGTCCAGCCGGTTGGAGCCAGGATAGACATCCCTCAACAGGTCGGGTCAAGTCCTGTTGAGGCAAAGTGGTGCCACGGGTCTTTTGCGTCTTCATGGTGCCTCACCCCCCTTTCCTCCAGGCAATATGTATTGGTCCAGGGTTTTGACTTAAGCCTAACGAGGGCGGACCCCTTCCCCCACCACAAATTGCCCTTCATTGGATAAACGAAAAATTCGTTTATTGTACGTCATACGTATATACCGTCGTATGATATTAGTAAACTTACAAATATCCAAACAAAAATCTAAACGGCAAAAAAAAATTGTACATTTACAAAATTAGTAGGATTACTAGCATTATAATTCCGTATTCATTTTAATTTAATTTACGTTTTAATCATTTAATTTTATAAAATAATATGAAAATAGTTGGATATAACATTAACAATGAAATTGTAACTTCTTTCAGATAACCATGTTATTATCTAAATTATATAACATTTTTAAATATTTATTAAAAATAAATATACAAAAAACATTTAAAAATATAAAAAATAGTAACCCACCGGTATTGGAAATTAACATTTTCACAAAAATAACTTTTTTTTTAAATACGTCTTGCGCCAACCCTAGCGCCAAAATTTCAGAATCCTGTAAATTCTAGAAACTATAAGATTTGGATATGATATTTTAAATCAGTACTTCTTAGTGCCAAAGCAACAGCGTGTCTCGATATTGAATCCAAATGCCATGAAATAAGCCCATAAAAAAATAAAATCGATAATATGTAAAATTCGTTGTTACTCACACACGTTTATCGATAAAAAATCAGCGTTTGTTTGATAATTTACTTAATATAAAGCATTAAGTAATTGCAATCAAAGATATAACAAAAACGGATTGGATCTGAAGCTATTGCGATTTCTATGGTTTTTATGGAAACCATAAAAAAAATATTAAAAAATTTATATCTCCAGGTTGGGACATAATTGGCAAACGGGTATTTTATTCTTACTTTTAAAATAACCTGTTCTATCGGATAAGTTAATAAAAGGGGGATGTCTGTTTTTCGAGGCAAAAACAATACTGTGCGGCGTTACGTGCGCTCGCTAGCGAGACAGCTGACTGACTGGAGTGAGGTAAGAGTGGGGAAGGGGACGCGCGGACGTGGCGTGTTCTTCGCGCCCCCGTGTTGAGACGCAAGTTCGTTGCCCAGGCGCTAGCGCATAGGGTGAAATATTCTTGTGTCAAAATGAAGATATTCCTAAAAAAAAGTTGTAATTTTCCATTGATTTTGCGTTCTATAAATGAAACCAAACCACTGGTTTGAATGTTAAAGGTGTTTACCCTAACACCCTGTATACTCCTTTTGCCTCGTTTACGTTTATACATCTGGTCATGCACGCACGCCAGTTGCGAGGACTACGACCCGACCTGTCTGAAGAATATTTATTTATTTATTTATTTATTTTATTCTTTTCGGATATTACCTACCTATGTCCTCCGAGGGCCCCTCTCAGCGTTTACTCACATCTGCCTTGTTAGTATAAAACCTTTTGTAAGTCGCCTTTCATTCATCCTCTCAACATAACCAAACCATCTAAGCATACCCTTTTCAAAATTTGTCACTAGGTACATCTTTTAAACCGCACCGATGCCCTATCACATAATTTCTCAGCCTATCATTTATATTCACGCATTTGTTCTACTTTCATGCTTCTTTTGCTACACCCAACATTCACTTCCATACATAAGCGTAGGCACCAGCACACCGTTGTGAACAGCCAGTCGAGCCTTTTTGGACACCGACTGATTGGTCAGAATCGCATGTATCAGCACCATTCACATTATTTCCCGTATTTACTCTCCTTTCCACATCTTCCCCAATCTTTCCATCTCCGGTAAACAGACTCCCCAGATAGACGAACTCACTTACTTGATCCACACATCACACCAATACATCCTCTTCTCAATCAAACACTTTCGACTTTCGTCTTCTTAACAATCAATAATATAATTATAAAGGACAATGCCAAGAATCGGCTCGAATGGTATGGAGCGTCCGACAGAACTTCTATAATAATGATAATTCATAATAAAAAACAGTAAGAATTATACAATATAAATAAAATCTGTAGAACCACACCGTTGAAAGGTCATTTTAAATAGTTATTCAATTTAACAACACATTCCATAGCTACAATAAAATTTCAACTACAATACCAATTGCCAAAACCAAAATAAAAAAATAACGATACGAAATTGCACTTGCGAATCGATTAGGTACAATAATATCAATATGAAGATACGTAAGTGAATTTGTTGCTTACATAATCGTTACTCGTAATTATATTAATAAATAGCGTTTAGTTATATTTTTGAATAATTTTATTATATTTTATAGTAATGTAATAATTAAAAATATTTTTAATTCGATTATCGATACCGTTTAGAATAGTTTTAATTCCTAATAAAGTAATTATAGTGCTGACAGCACTTGATGTAAAACTGTAACTGGCAATTGTCATTTTCATAAAAGTTTGAATTCTCCCGCGTGGTATCATGCGGGCTCTACACTCGCCCGCGAACCGCGGCCCTGATTCACGGCCACGGTTCGCGCATGGACACGGCGCAAAAAATATAGCCCTCTACTCTCGCAACCTTTCGCATTTACGTTCGCGCATTTGACTAAAATGGACGTGGAAGTTGCTGCTGCTCTAACATTGTGCGTATTACAATTATGCATTTACAGCGCGAGTGTGGATGCATTCGCGTTCGTGCTTTGTTCGCGCTTCGCAAACCCTTTGACGCGGGCCAAAAAACCGCCACCGGACGGAAAACGCCGAGAAGCGCGACTGCGATGCCACGAAACCATCCACACTCGTGGTTCGCGGCTTTCGCGGGCCTTCGCGGCGCGAGTGTAGAGCGCCCTTCACGAGTAACGAAGTATTTCCGTATTTTTTTGAGTTTTGAGTTTGTATATTGCTGTGTTACTGGACTCTGATTTTTCTACCATTTACGACTACCTTGGCTGTTGACACCGAGGATAATATGCTAAAAGTCATTAATTCATTTAATAGTTTATTTCATGATATCGTTAAAATTAGAAGTGTCAAGTGGTCAACTTAAAAAAAACTATTTCTTTTTTCGGTGTGCTTCTAATACAAAACTAATTATACTATCAAAATTCTATATTTATTTTCGTTTTTATGAAATATAGTTCATCTTTGTCGGTTCTGGCCGAGTCCTGTGGGAAGCCCTTAGTCCTTTAAAAAATAGAGAAAAATAACGTCGACACGCAACTAATAGAACTACGTTTATATTACAGATATTGGTAATGTTGATTTTATTTTAAAATGAATTATGTAGTCTTATTATTGAAATAAAATTCTTAAATGTAAAAAAACTAAATTATTTTTTTCTTTGTAGCTAGTAGTAAGTATGGAATAAGTAATGTATATACAGTATGCAAGGGTAAACACCTTTGTCACTCAAACCGTGACTTAAATATAAAAATAAATAACCCAGTAACAACAAAAAAAAAACGTGTTTTCATTAAAAGATTTTTAAAAGTAAATATCCGTCACTGTCCCGATACTCATGGATACTCGTTCGAAAGAGCTGCGAAACAGCTGACGGCCGGTCATGTAACGTCCCGCGCGCCCCGTTACCGGCCCCGCCAACCGCCGGCCGTGGCCGGTCGTTGCCCTTGCGTGTAGGGTGAAATATTATTGTGGAAAAATTTAGAATTTCTGTAAAAAAATAAAGTTGTATTTTTCCATTGATTTTACGTTCTATAAATGAAACTGTTATGTTCGACAATGAAACACCGAGATTCAAAGCAGACTGGTTTATTATATAAGCATTTCTACATACCCTCACAACGTGTACTTATTATAATACCGTACATAACACTATCCCCTCTTAATCTATAATTATAACTAAGTTAAGTCCTTCCTACAATATAGGTACTTATTATTAAATAATATTAAGTCTTTAACATGTTTGCTAATTAAAAGATACACATACATATGTTATACGCGGGCGAAGCCGCTGGCAAATTGTAGTTAAGACTAAGAATATTAAAAATGAAACGTACAGACTTATATCTTATGATGTAATACTAATGCAATCTAAAACGCACAAGTACGTCACCCCACAAATACTTATTTAGTCTTCTTTTAATTAAAACAGATTATGAAATGGCTATTGCTTGTTATTTTGTAGACTTTAACTTCTTGGCACAATCTAAGGCAGCCCTCCGGCGTAAACGAACGAACTATCAATGATCGGCGTAGACGTAGACGGTGGCGAACTTTTAGCTGCCGTGACTTCTGGTTCGGTAGACTCATCTCTCGGGCGTGTCCCTCTACTCTCGTATGATGTATTAAGTGGGGAGTCTACCGATGAAGTGCTTTGTGTTTGTTCAATGGATGTATTAGGTTCAAGTTAGGTTGACTTCATATTCGCAGTAGGACTCGGACCCGTGATAGAACGTCTAGACTTGCTAACGCCTTTTGTCAACAACTGATCAATATGAAGATGTCCGTCATTGGTTTTAATCGCGTACGTAACCGGCCCCGACTGTCGCACCACTACACCCTCTGCCCATTTTTGTCTAAGTTTCGAATAACCCCGCATGATTACGGCGTCTCCGACGTCTGCTTGCCGCAACTGCGGATGCGCCGCGGACGCGCGCTGCTCGTGAGCCAGCTGAGCGCCGCGCACCAGCTCACCCGTGTCCGGCCGCAGTAGGTCTAGTCTGCCGCGCAGTCGGCGCCCAAACATTGCCACTGCCGGTTCGCGTCCCGTGGTGCTATGCTCCGTATTACGATACATAAACAGGAACTTACTTAAAGCAGTGTTGTCATTAACATTTTCTAATGATGCCTTCTTTAATACCCGTTTTATAGTGCGTCCTGCGTTCTCGGCGGCTCCATTACTGGAGGAATGATATGGTGCGACGGGCAAATGTTTTATGCCGTTACGTTTAAAATACACCCTAATTCCGAAGATGAAAACGGCGGTCCATTATCGCTGACAATTTTTTTGGAATGCCAAAACAAGCAAAAAGTCTCCTGAAAGTATCAATAACGACCGTTGCTGAAGTGGTGCTCACTCGCTCCACTTCAATCCACTTAGAGTGAGCATCGACTATTATTAAATAATATCGATTGTGTAGAGGGTCTAAAAATTCGACGTTTAAACGTGACCACGGCTCCTCGGGCCAGGGCCATGAGTGCAACGGCGCTGACGCAGGTTGAGCGCGCTGCGACACGCACGCCGCGCACTCACTACATATGCGTTCAATATCACTATCTAAAGTCTCCCACCTCACGTAGTTGCGGGCTATCTGTTTCATTTTGACTATACCCGGGTGACCATCGTGAAGTTCTTGCAATATTGATTGGCGTAACACTTTTGGTATAACAATCCTGTAACCCCACACTAGACATCCGTGATCTAAATGTAATGAGTCTTTCCTACTAAAGTAAAGTTTTTCTTGATCGATGCAAACCTGTGACGGCCACCCAAACATTGTATAACCTACTATTATATTAAGAAGAGAATCCTTATCCGTCTCTGTTTTAATTTGCTTAAAACTGAGTGGAAAGTTTTCTTCAACAAAGTTTAGATAGCTACATTCGTCGTCCTTTTCTCGTACTCGTTCTTTAGTCGAGCTAAGAGGAAGGCGTGACAGAGCATCGGCGAAACAATTCCTCTCCGATCTAACAAATTCTATTTTAAAATCATATGCTGCTAATTTAACGGCATATCGTTGAACTGCTTGCAGCAGTTACAGGTATACCTTTATTGTCCCCCAATATATAACTTAAAGCACGATGATCACTCCTAAGAATAAAACGTCGACCATATAAATACTGGTGATGTTTAGGCACGCCGAATACAATCGCTAAAGCCTCCTTGTCCTACACTGCGAATAGTTGGACTCGGCAGAATTTAAGGTCCGCGAGGCACAACAAAGCGGCCGCTCGCCACCGTCATCGTAACGTTGCAACAACACTGCACCCAAACCGTATGGGCTGCTATCTACTGCCAGTATTAGTTGTAAATTTGGATCATAGTGTGCAAGCACCGGAGAGCTACTTAAGACTTTTTAATTCTAATAAAAGCATTTTCACATTTATTGTCCCAATTCCATTTAACACTTATTTTTAAAAATCATATAACGGTTTTAAAAAATCACTCATATTTACGCAAAACTTTGAATAAAAGTTTACAAGTCCTAAAAAACTCCTTAACTGCGTAATGTTACAAGGTGATGGAGCAGCTACGATCGCTTTAATTTTTTTATCATCAGTATGTAGGCCTTGTTTTTATTCTATAACTTTACATTTGCCATAATTAATCCGAAGGCCATTTTCCTTCAATCTCTGCAATACAGTTTTTAAATTTGACATATGTGATGACCTACATTTACCACTAATACTAATATCGTCCGCAAACACAGCCGTAAACGGCAAGCCACTCAAAGTTTCTTCCATTATTTTCTGAAAATTTTCGTGTATGCACTTAATACATAACGGCACACGATTATAAACAAAAGTACCGACGTGGGTGGTGATTGCCGTCATAGGCCTTGAAGGTTTATCGAGTAAACATTGTTGAAAAGCATTTGACATATCAAGCTTCTCAATCCGTGGCAGCGGGTAATGAAAGTCTTTCAATCGCGGATTGATTGTCACTTTGTAGTCTCCGCAAATACGGATATCCCCATTTGATTTCACTACAGGCACTATTGGCGTACCATAATCTGATCTGTCAACCTTATATATAACTCCTTCCCCCTGTAACCGATCGAGTTCCCGTTCGACGCGCGCACGCAGAGCCAGGGGCAACGGCCGCGCCTTCACAAACACTCGAGTCGTGTCATTTAGGTGAAATCGTATTTGCGACTTGAATGTACCCAGTCCCTCAGCAAAAACTTCAGGATATTCATCCTTGAGTGTTTTTGCCAACGAATTCTCATTAGATACTTAATAGTGGCTATTTAGTGCATTGAAACTAGTTAATTTTAACTGTTTTATTCATATGCGCCCCATTAACGGAGGTCCCCCATTAGTAATAACGTATAGTTTTAATGAAAGTTGCTTATTGTTATACGTAATTGTTACCATTATATATCCAAGTGTTTGAATAACGTCTCCAGTATAAGATTTAAAAGTTAATACTTTACTAATTATTGGTAACTTATGAAACATCTTATCGTAAAACTTTTTTGATATAGCCGATATCTTACTTCCCGTATCTACCTCAAACTTTAAAAATATACCTTCGACATTCAACTTAATGTAATAGGAACCGTCATCCTCACACTCATTTATACTACTACTATGATTGGTATAACCCATGTTATAGAAATTACAATCGTTATCATTATCGGAGTCGGTAACAGAATCGTCAAGATAGAACTGATCTTTTTTTGTCTTCTTAGTGGAATTACCATCCTTCTCACTACGAGTGCACACCGATTTTAAATGTCCTTTTTCACCACACTTATCACATGAATAATGCTTGTAACGACACCTGCCCTCCACGTGACCGGCCTTGCCGCATCGCGCGCACGGGCGCCGCTCGGCCGCTGCCGCCGGCGCCGCGCGACCGCTGCGCGGGCGCACGCCCCCTACTCGGTGCAGGCCGTCGCTCACGCCAGCGCTGGAGCCTGCGCTCGCGGCCTCCGCAGCCGGTGCGCTCGCCACGCTTGCGTGCCTCTCCGCCGCTTCGAGAGCCATCGCCAACTCCACGCCGCTTGTAATCCACATTCTTTTCTGCGAATAACCTGGATCGCATCTCCTCGCTGTACAGACCTGACACGAACTGGTCGCGGAGGTTTACCCCCAATAAGGCACCGAAATTGCAGGTTTTAGCCAGATGTTTCAAACCTTGTAGGTAGGAACGAACGCTTTCACCCTGCTGCTGCTTCCTCTGCCTGAAAATATGCCTTTCGGCTATTTCTGATCTCTCGGGTTCCAAATGATCTTTCACCAGTTTAACGAGCACATCGAAAGTCTTATCCTCTGGCTGATCCGGTGAATATAAATCGCACATTAAGTCGTAACACTCCGAACCAACCAACGTCACTAGCGTAGCCACGTGTAAGTTATTATCGATGTCGTTTAACATTATGAACTGTTTAATTCGACGAACATAGGTGTCCCAATTTTGGGTTCCCACTTGGAAACCTTCGACTTTTCCGATCGGCATGTTAAAACTTTAAACACACGCGTAAAAATGGATAATTAAAAATTTCCTCGTCGCCAATGTTATGTTCGACAATGAAACACCGAGATTCAAAGCAGACTGGTTTATTATATAAGTATTTCTACATACCCTCACAACGTGTACTTATTATAATACCGTACATAACAGAAACCAAACCACTGGTTTCAAGGATAACGGTGTTTACACTAACACCCTGTATAACTGAGACCGCTTTTTAGGGTTCCGTATCTTTAAGCTGCGTACTTTTGAGACGCTTGGGCCTTCAACCTTGATCCATGTCCAAAACCCCGAGAGCTTTCAGCTCGAACTTTAGAATCGTTTCAAATGCCTAGAGAGCTCCATGAACGATTATAACGATGGTGTCATGAAAACTGTCCACACGGTCGGGTCTAAGATCTTCAAGACAAAAGAATGGCCAGGTACGTAATAAGTAATGGTCAATACATTCAGGGTACCCGGTTATTTATCTCAGAGTTCCTAGATAGGTATCAGCACGCGAAAGGAAAGGCTGGTCTCAGCCTAGGAGCGAACCTCGGCATGGCAACTAGCTCTGGAGGGTAGCGGGATACGAAGCACGGTCTTGCCGTTGGCCGACCGCAGGAAGTTGGGGGCCCAACTAGCACACCAGCCACGACGTGTGAAAGGCTGCCCCACCACCTCGCGAAAAATCCCGAAATATTCCAGCGTGCCAGTCGGCGACTGGAAAGGAGGACCCGGTGGGCATCTTCGGGGGGGTTCGGGCGTCCCCCAGTCTCCAAGTGAGTTTCCCTTATGTCGAATTAAGCTCATGGGAATAGTTTAGCCAATTGGACTCCCTTTGCTTTCTCTCTAGTTTCCCTATAAACTCTTGCAACCCCATGAAGCACAAACTAATAAGAATAAGTTTAAACAACGGCGGCACTTCCTCCCGCTAAAAGTGCAATTCACTAACATTCGTGGATTGCACTCAAATATCAATCCGGTCCATCACCACCTTGAGACCGAGAAGCCGCACTTGTTCTTTTGCGACCCCGTTAGACGTGGCGTACCTCAACTACCCAGGATACTCACTTGAGCATAAGTTCAAGAAGCAGGCTGGGGTCTGTGTGTACGTCCGCGATGACATATATGCTGTCAACGTCTCCGCTGCTGTGAGGTTGCGGGTTTTTCCACTCTGTGGCTGCTGGTGGACACCGGCTCGCATAAGTGATCTGTCAGCTACCGAATGAAACCACCGTTGCGATTGGATACTAGTTTATTACTGGCATAGCGACACAACATAATGGTAATGGTGCAGGCACGCACACATACATACACATACACATCACTCCCCTAACACTATTTTCAAAAGTAAAGAACTAAACATTATGTAGGTAGGAATAACAATTTTAGTAACGCAACTACAAACAACAAGAGGCCGACGCACTCGGCTGGTCGCACACTACATCATTTGTTATCATCAAACTATAGACACATGTGTTTTTCTATAGGTACATAATTACTGAATCGAGATATTCAAATGCGTGGTGTGCGATGCAATTACAATTTAAACCTTATAATTAATCTTACGTCTACAACTACGAGTCGGTCTTGTAGGCTGTGGTTCAAAAGAACGATCGCCACGATTTTCCGCTACTTCTTGATTAGTCTCAGCATTATTATGATCGTTAGTATCGACTTCACTTTGAGCCTCAGCCCACTCATCCTCCTCCCCTATATCATTTCTCTCGCTTTCTACAACCTGCGATTCAATGACAGTAGGTAATGTTTGTGACGGCTGCGCCTCCACCCCTGACGGGGAGCGCGGGCGCGGCGGTGCTGACTGCGTAGGGCTCACGACATCGACATCAGCACACGAGCTGTTCGTCGCGCTAACGGTTGCACCTGTATATTTTCTTATCTGGTCAATATGCCTTTTACAGTTTACATTATAATCCTTAACTAATATTTCGAACATGCGATTACCTATTATTTTAATTATTTTACCTAAAGTCCATATCTCTTTCCTAGCTAGGTACCATTTTAACCATACCTTACCGCCTATGATTAATGTTCTTTTAGTTTTTAAATTATCATCATTTGTTTCATTGTTATGACTATCTTCTAGTAACAGGTCCAGCCTAGATGTTATATTTCGGTCAAACATAAGCTTTGCTGGGCATTTGCCCGTTGCACAATGTGGTGTGTTTCGGTAATCAAATAAAAAACCTAGCAGTTTTTTGTTAATCATATTTTGTGGACTGTTATCGGTAATAATACATTTAATCATCTTCTTGCATGTTTTAACAGAATTTTCGGCCTGTCCGTTACTGGAGGGGTGATAAATTGGGTACGTTATATATCGTATACCGTTCATTTCGCAAAAATGTTTAAATTCGTTCGACTTTATTTTTACATCATTATCGGAAACAATGACACTCGGTAGGTATACCAAACCTAGAAAACAATTCCTTTAATTTTGTTATAAGCGCCCGACTTGAAGTACCGCAACTCATATGTAAACACTCCAACCACTTGCTATATGAATCTACAACGACCAAGTATACATGTTGATTTATAGTCATGTAGTCAATGTGCAAGCGTCGCCACGGAGAGGAGTCGCGCGGCCAGGGCGCAGGGGGCGCGCGCGGCGGCGCGGCGCGAGTGCCGGCACACGTATGGCATGCGCCCACCTATTCCTCTATGTCCTTATCGATCGATGGCCACCAAAATCTACTACTTTGATTTTACCACGCCAAAATGACCCGAAAGAAGTTCTTTTAATAACCTATTTCGATACACCGCTGGTATCACTACTCTGTGGCCTCGAAAAATACAACCATTTTCAACCTCTAAATCCGTTTTGCAGTTACATCCACCGTTGCGTCCACCGTCAACACTAACTGTGCTGTGGGATCAAAATGGGCTAGCACTCTTTCTGATGATAGCTCGACTTTAACACTATTGAATGCTCATTCGTGACGTTCGCCCCACTCCCACTGCGCTCCTTTAAGCAATAATTCATGTAGCGGGTGCAACCTACCTGATGCATTCGGTATAAAGTTACGATAATAGTTAATTAATCCTATAAATCGCTTAACGTCTGTGACATTTGTTGGCCGCGCCGCATTTGAAATAGCTTCCGTTTTTTTAGGACAAGTTCGTAATCCATGTCTATCTATAATGTAGCCCAGATAGGTGACACTATCCTGAAGAAAACAACATTTTTCTTTATGTAATTTTAAACCGGCTTCTTTCAATCTATTTAGAACTTCGTGTAGCCTGCTAAAATGTAATTGTCTAGTCGGCGCAGTTACACACACGTCATCCAACCATATACTAACACCTATACCTATTAATAATGCTTCCATGGCTCTTTGAAAAATAGCTGGGGCGTTTGAAAAAACCTTTAGATGTACTTATCGCGGTGAGCTCTTGCGACGATTCCTCCAGAAAAAATTGATTATAAGCATTACTTTGGTCTATTTTGCCGTAACACTCCCCTCCACCTATCTTGGCAAAAACCTCTTCTATCCTAGGCATTGGGTATTTATCTATTTCTAAATCTTTATTTAATGTTATTGAATAATCGCCAGCTATCTTAACCTTCCCGTTTTCTTTAAGTACTGGAACAATTTGGGTTCCATATTTTGGAAATTTAACCGGTTATAATATTCCTAAACCTATCAGTCTATCTATTTCCTCCTCCACCTTTTCCTTTAAAGCGAAGGGTACAGAACGTGGCTTAAACATTTTTGGTTGGGTACCTTCTTTTAAAACAAGTTTCACCTCAAATTTGTTGAACCTGCCTAGTTCGTCAGTGAACAAGTCGGAGTATTTAGATAAAAGCCGCTGCACTTCTTACGTATCGGACTCTGTTATAGATTGGATTTGGATTTTATTGATGTCCGAGTTAAAATAGATTCTAAACCTCGACATAAAATCTCTTCCCAGTAATGGTGGACCTCCGTTCGGCAATACAAATATCTTAATGTCCTGGGTATTATTTAAGTATGTAATTGGACCTTGAAAATATCCCAAGGGCGTGATTTTATGACCATTGTAAAGACACATTTTTAGGTTAGATTTTATTAGAATACGATCAGAAAAATATTTACTATAAAGGGTTTCGGAAATTACATTAGCTCCCGACCCTGAATCCAACTCCATACGAGTATCTAGTGCTACAGAATTAATCAACACTTTTATTATTATAGGCGAGTTACTAACATACCTGACGTTAAATAGCTTACATTCCTCACAGTCATTTTGTTCCGAAATTATTTCCTTCGTGTGCAAACAATGTAAAAGTGATTCACCCTTTTTTGCACTACATATTTTCTTTAGATGGCCTTTCACACCACACACTTGGCACCGATAGTTTTTAAAACGACACTTTTCAGCGTCGTGGTTGCTGAGACCGCACACTATACACCGACGAACTTCCTCTAAACTATTGTTCGAGCTGCGGGTGGCCGCGGCAGGCTCGCCGTTCGCGCGCTGCCCGCGCTGCCCGCTCAGCCGGTACACAGGTTCCTCCTTGATCTGCGTGGCCTTGACGATTGTCGCCGCGGTGTCAACTACTGCCGCGGCCCTGGACCGAGCCAATCGAGCATACGCAGCCTGTTGAGCTACCTCCAATGCCTTTCCAAAAGTGAGTTTGCTGGCATCCTCTTCAAACGTGAGTGATGGTGCGCACGGTACGTCAACATTGCACTCCCCCGTACCTTGGGGCTGATTGCCCTCAGCCTCCAGGTACCTCGGGCTGCACTGCCGTTGACGGCGGGGATGCTAAATTATCAGCGGCCCTTCAGTCACTCTCTCTCGCCTCACAAAAACCCCATTCCTCCCCATCACCATCATCTGCGATACATTCCGCATTTGGAGCTACAGGTGCGACATTAGTTTCAGACGCCACGGGTGAACTTATAGTAAATTGCTCGCTAGATACTGTTGGTGATGTTGTAGTTTGACTCGAACTAGTGGTACCGGAAGTGTCGGGCGACTGTTGCTGATGCCGCATCTTAATAGCACCTATTTCAGTGGGCTGACTTCTACCCGTATATTTCAGTAACTGATCTACATGCCTTATACAGTGTTGATCTAAGTCATGAATATAAATATTGTACATTATATTACCTATTCTATCTTTTATTATGCCTAACTGCCATGTTTCTTTCCGTGCGCTGTACTATCGGGTCCAAACCACATCGCCAGTCATAAATTGTCTTTTGCCGGGCTCCGCCGAATTATTAACGTGCGTAGCTTCGCTTGTAGGTTAAACTAAATCGAGACGAGATCGTAGATTTCTACCAAACATTAACTTTGCAGGCGTCTCCCCAGTGGTACAATGCACGGTATTTCTATAATTAAACAAATAGCCTAACAACAATTCATTGATTTGATACAGTAAGAACCTGTAAGAAAATGCTAAAATGTATATTAAAAGATAATTTACCAATTATCTTTTAATATACATTTTAGCAATTTCTTACAGGTTCTTACTGAATTTTCGGCTTGACCATTACTTGGCGGATGATAAATGGGCGTCGTCATGTATTTGATACCATTTGCTGTGCAAAATGTCTTGAACTCGTCCGAATTTATCTTGACGTCATTATCGGATACCAACAAATTCGGTATACCAAAATTTGAAAAAAATACCCTCGAGTTTAGTTTTATCAGAGCCCTAGTTGAAGTACCATTATGCATATGTAGACATTCTTCCCATTTACTGAAGGAATCTACAACCACGAGATATACCCTCTGCCCAACTGTCATATAATCGATGTGCACGCGTTGCCAGGCGGCGGCGGCGGCAGGCCTGGGCGCGGGGGGATCGCGCGGCGGCGCGGGCCTTACGCTCGCGCACGTGCCACAGGACCCTATCCAACACTCGATGTCGCTGTCGATACCGGGCCACCACATCCTACTTCGTGCATTGCTTTTTGTTTTAATTATACCTAAATGGGTATCGTGCAATTCCCGTAACATTTTATCTCTTAGTACAGATGGAATAACTATTCTATGACCCCTAAAAAGGCAACCCTTTTCATACTGCAAATCGCACTTGCACTGAAAATAAGGGAAAACAGACTTACAATTTATGTTTCGAGGCCATCCTTTTTGCATGTACCTGATGACAGTTTTTCGCGTGTCGCAGTAGCGGGCGACGCTTCTAAATTATTATTGGTTTCTTCCGACTTGTTTCTACATTTTAGAGGCGCGCGCGAAAAATAATCTGCTACTAAATTATTTTTACCGGATACATAATGTACTACATAATTATAAGCCGATAGTATAATAGCATATCTCTGCAGTCTTAGAGCTGTCGTTACCGGTATACCTGTCTTGTTATTAAAAATCGAAACAAAAGGCCTATGATCGGTTTTTAAAATGAATGGCTCACTGCGACCGTACAGATACTGGTGGAACCTTTTCCCACCAAATATGATAGCGGTTGCCTCCTTCTGTATCTGACTATAGTTTCGCTCGCTAGCGGTCAGCGAGCGAGATGCATACGCAAGCGGTCGCTCATGAGCGTCGTCGTGCCCGAGCTGCGAGAACACGGTGCCGAGCCCGCTTGGGCCCGCGTCCACCGTCAGTACGAGTTGTGCCGTCGGCTCGAAATGCGCCAGTACGCGCTCCGAGGCTAGTTCACGGCGCACTGCCACCATAGCTTGCCGCTGCCTATCTCCCCACTCCCAGGGCACATCGCTCCGTAGTAGTTCGTGGAGAAGACTGAGTACTGACGAAGCGTTAGGAATAAAATTCCTATAAGAATCTTTTCACTTCAGTGACGCTGGTCGGCTCGGGGGCGCTTAATATTGCCTTAACTTTCTCAGGACTAGTCATTAGTCCCGTTTTACTAATCACGAATCCTAAGTAAAGTACACTTTGTTTGAAGAATTGGCACTTGTCTTTTTGAAGACGTAGACCGGCATCGCTTAATCTACCTAAAACTTCCGTTAGCCTTGTAATGTGTGAGTTTCTATCGGGACTCATAATACATATGTCATCGAGCCAGACACTGACACCGACTATTCCTGATAATAATGTCTCCATGGACTTTTGGAAAATAGCGGGTGCATTAGCTAGACCGTAAACTAAACGTGTATATTTGTATAGACCTTTATGAGTATTTATTGCCGAGAGTGCCTGTGATGAGTCTTCGAATATAAATTGATTGTATGCATGTTTTAAATCGATTTTACTGTACATCTCACCCCCTCCAATCTTAGCAAAAACCTTTTCAATCCTGGGTAAGGGGTATTTCTCAATTACAAGGTCTTTATTTAGTGTTACCGAAAAATCTCCCGCGATTCTGACTTGACCGTTTTCCTTTAACACCGGCACTATCGGAGTGGCGTATTGCGAGTGATCTATTGACACCAAAATACCTAAACCTACTAACCGCTCTAATTCTTGTTCGACCTTATCTCTTAGGGCGAAGACTACAGCTCGCGGCTTAAAAAACTTCGGAACAGAGTTTTCTTTTAATTGTAGGGTAACTTTAAATTAATTCAATGAACCTAACTTATCTCGCCATAGATCTGGATATTTTCGAAACAATTCCTGTACATCACTATCGCTACTTATTAAAGAATTAATGTTAGTTGTTATTATTAAATTAAAAGCGAACATGAAATCCCTACCTAATAATGGAGAACCTCCATTCTTAACTACGAAAACTTTTATATTTCTTTGTAAATTATTAAATTTTGCTTTTGTAGTAAAAAATCCTAGTGGAAAGATTTTATGTCCATTGTACATACACATTTTTACATTGCAATTTTGTAGCTGATATTGCGAGAACTTTTTGTAATAAAAACTATCAGAAATAAGGGTACTGCCCGATCCTGAATCCAGTTCCATTTTAATAAATTGATCACCTAAAACTAATTCGATTTCAATGGGCTTATCAGCCGTGTACCTTATGTTAAAATTCTGGCACTCCTCACAACTCTTGTCCTGGGGCTGATTATCACTGCTGCCTTCAAGTGTGTCAACATGATAAACACTCGTTTTCTTTGAATTACCACACACTTTTTTTAACCTCACAGCACCCGGTGTATTTTTCCAGCAGCAATCGGAAACATCCGTAGATTCCCACTGTCGACTTATGCCGGCGCCAGACATAGCAACAATATTTGTCACTTGTTTGATTACATGTATGAACACATGTGTGGCAGGGGTGTTTGGGTATTTTATCAAAGTTTGATCACATATTTCAAATTTGCCATATGGTGTGCACATATAAATGCCGGCGCCAGACATAGCAATAATATTTGATCACATGTATGATCACATGTTTGACACATGTGTGACAGGGGTGTTTGGGTATTTCATCAAAGTTTGATCATTTATATCAACTTTTCCATTCGGAGTCGGTTTTTCGAGCGCACATCAAAGCGTTTAAAGTTCAAATGTGTGTGTAGCCTGCAAGCCCAGTGCCTCGTAAATACCTGACCGGAACGGTCGCTTTGCTCAATCGCCAGATGGAATGGAGCAACGAGTGCCCTAGAATTTATTGAGTTACTTGAAGGATAACCATGTATTTATGGAACCCTAAAAGTAAAAAACAACATAAAAATAGGAATTTGGTAAATGACGCCTGGATCAGGATGAATGATAAATTATCAGTACATTGCACTATCGAGGAATTAAAAAAGAAGAGAAACATTTTATTGACCCATTAATTAAAGTGAATGTATAAAAAATAATAAAGCAGAAATGAAATGAAATGAAATTATTTATTCTGTAAATAGGATATTGGAATCACTTTTACACGTCATATTAAAAAGTTGTAAAAATAAGCTAGATGAGGTCGGCGTTTCCTATCTGACTACTCTGAGAAGAAAGGCCGAAACAAACTCAGAGGTCACCGTCTCCTTTAAAGTCCAGACATAATCTTGGTCAGGCCATATGAGGACCATGTACATAGATTAGAGTCTGAAATGGTCTTTTGAGGAAAGAACCACACAGATTTGAGTGGACCTGTCCAGTCAGTGCAAGCATTTGTCAGTAATAGTGGAGCTCAACTCAGAACTTAAGGAGCTCAACGACTCGACGAACAATACCAAAGAAAGGACATTTGGGTAGGTCTCAATAAAGTTCTCAAATTGCCAGACCATCGCTAAAACTAACAGAACGAAAAATAAATATCCACATAGTCCTCACATTCACAATAAAACAATACTTTACAAGTAATCATCATGTCATTTTTTATATAATATTCAATAATGTCAATTTGTATATAAAACTGGTAGGTATATTTTTATGGTTTTCCATAATATTCAAAATGTCACAATGCTTAGCAGAGCGAGCAGCTCAATCCCATGCATTTTTGTCTTCTAAATAATCTGAGATTTTATAGTACCCTTTTTTACAAAGTTTGGTTTTAATACAGCTTTTAAATCGTTTAATGGGTAAGTTTCGAATGTCAATGGGAAGTTTGTTATAAAAGCGTATACATTGACCCATGAACGAGTTGCCTACTCTGTGGAGAGGAGTGCGATGTACAGCAAGATTGTGTTTATTCCTGGTATTTAAACTATGAATATCGGACATTTTCTTAAACTTTGATATGTTTTTGTGTACGTACAATAGGTTTTCAAATATATTATATATTGTGAGGCTACAGTCAGAATATCTATTTCTCTGAATTTTTCTCGAAGGGAATATCTTGGACCTAGGTTGTAAATGGCTCGAACAGCCCTTTTCTGTAAAACAAAGATAGCATTAATGTCCGCACAGGCTCCCCAGAGAAGAATCCCATAAGACAGAAGACTATGAAAATAACTAAAATAAACAATTCTGGCTGTATTTACGTCAGTTATCTGTCTAATTTTTTTAACGGCATAGGCGGCCGAACTAAGCCTACCTGACAATTTTTCTATGTGTGAGCCCCATTGTAATTTACCGTCAATGGTTATTCCAAGAAAATCTGTCGATTCAACGGGGTCCAACTCTATTCCATTAACTTTAACATTGTTATATAGGTGCCTGACATTTGGCGTTGAAAATTTAATGAGTTTAGTCTTTTTTTCATTCAAGAGAAGATTATTTACATTAAACCAATGCACAACTTTAGAGAGTGCATCGTTAACTTGTTCAAAGTTGACTGACTGACGTTTGATTTTAAAAATGAGGGATGTGTCATCTGCAAATAATACGATCTTATGATTATCCCTTATGTGGTAATATAATATAAATGAGAAATAAGAAAGGACCTAGAATTGAACCCTGCGGAACGCCCATGGTGACCGAAGATCCTGCAGATCTCTTGCCATTAACATCGACCCTCTGAATTCTGTTATTCAGATAAGAAGTCAGAAGGTCGAGATCCTTGTCCCTCATACCATAGTGGTACAGTTTCCTGATGAGAGTATCATGATGTACGCAATCGAAAGCCTTGGACAAGTCGCAAAAAATGCCAAGAGCAACCTGCGACTCCTCCCAGGCCTCGAAAATGCTCTTCAGTAATTCCACGCCCGCATCTGTAGTTGAACGACCCTTTGTAAAACCAAACTGTTTTAGATGGAGTAAATTATGTGCATTAAAATGTCCTAACATCTGTTTAAAAATTAATTTTTCAAAGATTTTGCTCAACGTAGGTAAAATCGAAATAGGCCGAAAATTCGAGGGATCAGTTGTGCTGCCAGACTTGAACAGTGGAATCACTTTGCTAAGTTTCATCAGGTCAGGAAACACACCAGATGCAATACAAGAGTTAAAAACAATTGCCAAAAAGGGTGAAATAACATCAATTATTGAAGACATGGTATGTACTGATAATCCCCAAAGGTCAGCAGTTTTTTTACATCGAGTTCTTTAAAAGATTCTATAATGTCTTTAGCAGTAGCAATTGTGAATTCAAAAAGTTTGTCACATTCTGGTACACATTCTTTTATTATTGAATAAGCAGAAGTCGAGGATGAAGATGACAGAGTTTTGGTTGTTAAAATTGGAATATTAGTGAAGAAATTTTCAAACTCAGTTGCCACCACCACGTCTGCCTTAATATCTACATCATTGATTTTTAGATGGAAGTCACGATTCCGTACTGTCGTTCTTCCCGTTTCAGAATTAATAATATTCCAGGTTGTTTTAATTTTATTTCCAGAAGATTTTATTTTATTTTTAATGTGTATGGCTTTTGCTGAGGAACAGGCTCTTTTAAAAGTTTTAGAATATGTCTTAACAAATTCTTTAAAAGTTTCATCATGATTATATGTTTTTATTATATAATTCAAATAACCTTTGCCTACTTTTGTAAGTTTGCCTACTTTAAGCAGTCTACAAGGACAGCATCTGGTGCTGAAGAAATGTACAGACCTTCATTGTTTGCATTCGATGCCATGCCCAACAACATAGGTACTGTTACTGTTTATGATTAGTGATTACCGTCCGACATTGGTGCCGATTCTCTTGTACACCGAACTAAAAAAGGAAAATTAAAATCAACATAAAAAGAACTGGCCAATCTAAATGGCTAACGAAAGGAATAAGGATATCCAGCAAAATGAAGAGAGTGTTAAATTCTATAGATAAAGCTAAGTGTGACAAATCGTTATTAAAATATTGGGAACAGTATCTGAGAACTTATAAGAAGGTGATTAGGAACACCAAAAAAAAGGAAATAACTAATCAAATAAATAAAGCAGCTAACTCTAGTAAAGAAATTTGGAAAATAGTCAATAAAACTCGGAAAAAAATAGATAATAATTTCGAAAATGATAATATGATACTTAAACATAATAATAAATTAATTTGCAACCCTATTGACATTGCAAATATTTTTGCGGAAAAGTTTGACAACAGCAAAGGTGTAAACACGGGTAATCCAGAACTTGCTAAGAAGCATTTAATTGATAATGTTGACAGAGTTGAAAAGTCTATGGCGTTTGATCCCGTCATGCCGATTGAGATTATGAAAATGGTGAAGGGTATGGATAGTAAAAAGTCATTTGGACACGATGATATACCGCTCAGCGTAATCAAAGATAATATAGATATACTGGCATACCCAATATCTGAAATAATAAATAACTGCGTCAATGAAGGCGTCTTTCCTGACCAATTTAAGTTAGCTAGAGTTCTACCACTATTTAAGAAAGGTGTTAAAACAGATCCAGGCAATTACAGACCCATTTCATTGTTACCGGTTCTATCCAAAGTTTTTGAAAAAGTGATCAAATCTAGGCTTGTAAAACATTTGAGTAGTCTAAAAATAATAAATAGTAATCAGTTTGGATACCAAAAAAATAAAGGGACACTAGATGCAATAGACTCGTTAGTTAATAACGTAGTAAATAAGCTGAACAATAAACTGAAAGTTGCTGGCTTATTCCTAGATTTAAGTTCTGCGTTTGATACTGTAGAGCATTGCATTCTAATGGATAAGTTGGAGCTTTACGGTATAAGAGAAAATGTTTTGAAACTTTTTAGTTCTTATTTGACCAATAGGAAACAGTACGTCGAAATAAAATCACTTCACGAAGGTGTGGAAGAAGTTCATAAATCTAAATCATTTACTGTAACTAGAGGTGTTCCGCAGGGTTCGGTGTTGGGCCCCATTTTCTTTATAATATTTCTTAACGATCTAACTGAATACATTAAAAACATTTTACCAGATGCTGATTTGATAATATTTGCTGACGATACGAATGTTGCTGTTGTAGCTGCTGATATTATCAGCAGCTACAACAGCAACATTCGTATTCGTATTCTTAAATAGTGGTAGAACTCTAGCTAACTTAAATTGGTCAGGAAAGACGCCTTCATTGACGCAGTTATTTATTATTTCAGATATTGGGTATGCCAGTATATCTATATTATCTTTGATTACGCTGAGCGGTATTTCATCGTGTCCAAATGACTTTTTACTATCCATACCCTTCACCATTTTCATAATCTCAATCGGCATGACGGGATCAAACGCCATAGACTTTTCAACTCTGTCAACATCCAACTGCGTCAAATCCAAATCGTCTAGAACATCCAACTGCGTCATGTCGCAGTAAATTGCAAAAATAGGTGTATTTTTATCCATATTTATCATGATTTTGTGTAGAAAGTCATAAACCGCCATATTAATTGTTTTACTTTTTCTAAACCCGTTTCGCTCATTACAAAGTATATTATGTTTATCTATATATGTGCTTAGTTCTCGAGAAATATATTTTTCAAATATTTTTGAGAAAACGGATATTAATGATATCGGTCTGTAATTTTGCATCAGGTCTTTTTCTTGCTTCTTATGTAATGGCTTTACTATAGATTGTTTCAAAGCATTAGGAAACATTCCCTCACAGATACACAAGTTCATTATATGACATAGTGGGCCACATACAATGTTAGCGACAGTTTTAATAATCTTTGTACTGACACCATCATAACCTACACTATTCGTATTTTTGAGGGATAAAATGATATTGAATTTGTCAATAGGTAAGCTGGGAGCCATAAACATTGATTCCTTTCTGTTCACGATATGGTTAGTAACATTTGCCCCTGCGGTAATTGGTTTTATTTTGTCAATAAAAAAATTATTAATGTGTTGAGGGTCTGAGATAATTGTATCGTTGATAACAATTTCGTTAATGTTATTCTTAGGAGTATATAGTTTATTTTTATTAATAATTTGCCATGTCGTTTTAGATTTATTACTGGACGTTTGTATTTTATAAGAATTTTGTGCCTTTTTTGTCAAATAGATGACCTTATTAAACGTATCACAATAGTTCTTAAACAGAGTTTTGTTTCGTTGCGTGGGTTTCAATCGATACTGCCATAATAAATGGCGTTTCTTTGCACTACATTTTTAAATACCGCGTGATACCCACTTTTGCTTCATGAATACTTTCACAGTTATTGGTATTTTAGGAAAGCATTGCTTATATGGAAACATAAATATTTCTGTGAATGAATTGTAAGCTATATTAGGATTATTAGATTCATTAACATCTGAAAACGTCAGACTACTCAAATATGATTTAAATTTATTGACATTGTCATTATTATAATCACGTCTAAGTATACGTATAGGGCATTTAAGGAGTTGAGCCGTATGGTCAGAGAGAGCCAATTCTAGTACAGAAGCTTTAAAGGACTTGCTAAAATTATGCGCAAAGTTATCAATACATGACTGACTCCCAAGACGAGTTGGTTCATATAGAGCAAGTTTTAAATTGTAGTTAAGTAACAATGTCTCAAATTCAATTGATTGCCTATTTCGCTTCAATACGTCTATATTAAAATCTCCTGCTAAAACAATATTTTTATAGGACTTATTTACAAGCATACTTATTTTTATTTATTTATTTATTTATTGGAAACTCAACAGCTTATTACTAATATGACATTTTAAGTGAATTTCACCCCACTATCAATGAACAGCACAATGCAGATGCGACAAAGTGACTAGCATCTTAAAGTTTGCATACACTGAACATTGACAGCGAGATGATGACAATTATCTCTTAAGCCAATAACAGAGTTTCACGGCATTGACATAGCTAGGTTAACTAGAAAGTGGCTAAAAGAAAAAAAAGAAAGAAATTAATACAATACAAGGTAAAGTGGGATTGTTGACACATTGTTTACAAATCTTAGTCAAAATATTTAAGTGATATTTAAGTGATAACATGACCAACTAAACATTGGGAAAAAGCACAGTATCGTAAAGCCCGATATTGAGAACGTGCTTTGTTGAGTATAATATAAATAAGAAATGAATACCCATACAAAAAAGAGTAGGTAAATATAAGAAAGGGATATAAATTTTATTTATTTTATTTTATTTTAATTTAATTTATGAAATGAGTGATTTATGAAATGAGTGATGGCACAATTTAATCAGACAATATTTTCTTGACTTGCCTCCGAAATGATGGCTTGGATAAATGAAACATATCAATATTTTCAAAACTCTCAGAGTAGATGCGAGGCAGTCGGGTCATTACAGCATTTCTCCCGTATTTTGTGCGATGGCCAGGGATACTGAATAATTTTGTATGTCTGGTACGTGTTTTTGGGGTACAGAAATATATAGATGAAAGAAGCTCGCTACTGTCCAAACGACCTCGCAGGATATCAAAGAACAAAAGCATATCCAACATCTTACGCCTATCCACAAGGGGAAGCATATTATAGTGTTTGCAGTCTCGGTCATAAGACTCATGTCGTTTACGGGATTTAAAGTTTAGGAATTTTACGAACTTTTTCTGTAAATTTTCTTTTAGTATATACCTCGTATTGGGGTGACCAGATTTGGCTACAATACTCCAAAATGCTACGCACATATGCAAAGTATATAATTTTTAAACTATGACAGTTACTAAAAGGCTTACAGGTGCGCATTACAAAACCAAGGTTACGAGAGGCTCTACTGGTAATGGTGTCAATATGTTGGTCAAAGAGCAATTTAGAGTCCAACATTATACCAAGATCTCGGACTACGTCAGCTCTTTCGATCGCATTATTGCTAAAACCATAAAGATACTTAGTTGGGTATTTGGAACGGCTGAAGCTGATACATTGACATTTCGAGACATTGACAGTGATATTATTTTGTTGATAATACCTAAACAATGCATCAAGATCACGCTGTATCAGTTCACAATCAAGTCCTGATTTTACACACATGTAAATTTTCATGTCATCGGCGTACATGAGATGTTTCGCGGACCTGAAACAAGACTGAATGTCATACAAGTATGCGCAGTAAAAAAGAGGACCCAACAAAGATCCCTGGGGAACACCGGAGGGGATGTTTACAAAGTCAGATTTGTAACCTCCCATAACCACAGCTTGCGAACGGTTCGATAAGTATGACTTGACCCATCTTAGTAAATCTCCCCGGATCCCAAGTTCTTGCAGCTTTGCTAGCAAGATCACGTGATCCACACGGTCGAATGCTTTTTCGAAATCCGTGTAGATCACGTCAACTTGGCCACCGACTTCCATATTATTCAAGACATAGTCACAAAACGTGGCCAAGTTAGATGCTGTGGACCGTCTCCTAACGAATCCATGCTGACTCTGGCCTATACCATTTGAGATGATTGGATATATACTTCTATAGATGATCCTCTCTAAAACTTTGCTAAGAGTATTAAGAATCGATATTGGACGATAGTTTTTAATATCCATCTTGGGCCCTTTCTTATAAACTGGCACTATATGAGCTGTTTTCCACAGGGAGGGACAGACGCATTCAGTTAAGGACTTTTGAAATAACAGAGCTATAGGATATGCTAAACTATCAGCGCATTCATGCAAGAAAATAGCAGGTAATCCATCGTTACCGGGACCTTTTGTTGTATCTAACGCGCGTAAGGCTTTAAGTACGGTGTCCATGGTGATACATAGGTTAGACAGGATATTATCTGAGCCGGTCACTTCATTAGGAGTAGCTGCCGCAGAGGGCGTGGACGGGCTGATAAAAACACTGTGAAAGTACTTATTAAACACGGTACAAATGTCGCGACCGGACTCAAATGTCTCCTCATTTAAGGTCATTGTTTTTGGGTATTGACTACCGCCTCGTTTACTTTTAACATAGGTCCAGAAAGCCTTCGGAGAATGACTAATGGCTTTCTCTGTTTGAGTTATATAGCTTTGAAAAGAGGATGCTTCTACCTCGTGTTGCCTAGAACGTAACAATGCAAACTCATAATAGTCCCTAGGATTACCATATTTTTTCCATTTCTTGTGTACTTTAATTTTTTCACGTATTATTTTTATTAGTGCACGACTGTACCAAACCGGGTATTTAGGATTTTTTGGTTTTTTAATTAAAGGAATGAAACGCTCCACGCCGTGTTTAACTTCTGCATAAAACACGTCAACAGCAGCATCAACCGATTCAACTGCTAGTTTATCATCCCAATCTATCCTGTTAAAGTATTTATTCAGTTCCTCATAATCTCCCCTATAATAATTACGACGTGGTATGTACATTTCCTCAAGCGGTGTTAAGAATAGTTCAGTAGCCGTTATGACAAGCGCAGGATGATGAGAGTCCTCTTGGAGCAAGGGATCATCACTTTTACTAACAAGGAGTGGTATAGTGGAAAAACATAAATCTAAGATTCTGTTATTAGTATTTGTGATAAGATTATGTTGAGATAAACCGAGAACGCTAATTTCATCTGCAAAAGAAGCAGCAGCAGTTCTTATTTGTAACGAACAGTTATTCAATATAGAATAACCTTCATCATTCCATGTTAAACAGGGTAAATTAAAATCACCTATCAGAATAAAATTATGATTACTATTCACCGCCATAGTGTCCGTTATAGCCTGCCCAATATTATTCAAACGCTCTGGGATACTAGATACAGCGGGGGGCATATAGACAAGAATAATATGCAAGTCTTCACGAGTACCAATACTACGAGAAGAGAGTGAAACATGCAACATCTCAACACCAGCACACTGAAGGTCGTAACGTCGTCTAGTGTCAAATTTACGATTAACGCACAGCATAACACCACCACCAGTCTTTTTACCAGTTGAAATAAGGTCACGGTCTTGACGGAAAATCTGATATCTGTTATCACATACTTCAGTGTCAAAAATATCATCCTGTAACCATGTTTCCGTAAAGATTAAGATGTCATGCCTAGACCCTAAAATATTGTTATACAAATCTAATACCTTAGATCTCATGCCTCGAGCATTTTGGTAATAAAAAGATAACTGTGTGTTAGCCATAATTAATTATAGGAAAGAATACTTAAAACAAAATAAAATAACGCCGGTGGGTAGCTAACGGTGGGAAGTATCAGTGAGGGAAGTAGGAAGTTTAAAAATAAAGCGAACATGGCCCGAGCGGAACAAATTTCAACAATCACTATCATAGAACCATGTAATAGTATGACATTTGAGCGGTAGTAAAAAATCATTTTAGATCGGTTCAAAAGGTAACAACTTAGCCAATCGCACACGTACTGTAGGTAGGTAGTGAAAACTACGTCAAAATATGACAAGCATAAACTTGTGACCATTGTGCCATAACTCATTAATGTAAGACATGTAAGACAACTAGAACAATGATAAAATAAATGAAATCGGATAGAATTAATGTTTATAATCACAAACAACTTCACGGTGTACGGTGTATGTACGTAAACATCAACTAAGCACGAATGCACTGTTGACGTAGGTAGAATATGAATATAAGAAGTGTGATAACACATCAACGCTACATTATAATCATTAAAGCATGTTTGTAAAAAGTACGGAAGATTAATGGGGCTTACGTGAGTTTATGTAACATATCAAGGTTACGGATAAAAATTGAATCCGTAGTTTCAGACTTTCTCACAAAGATGCGTCCTCCACGCACCCACACAAATTTGTACTTTAGCTCCTTTGCCCGTTTACGAGTTGCAGCATGCAAGTGTTTATTCTCCGGCGATAGGTTCTCAACGACATACACAGGAATTTTTTGACTTGTTCCGAATCCCAGGTCATGGGTGTTTAATTTGTCTTGAACATTCTTTTTATTATATGTCAGGACAGCAGATAGAAATGAATCACGGGTACGGGGCGAATTAAATTTGGTAAGTATGGACCGTGGACGCGTACTATCCGGATTCAATTTCGCAATTCTTGCACAATAATGTATTTCACAGTCGTTAATCGACACGCTCACCGTTCGACCAATTTGCTTAACGATGTTTATTACGTTTTCAGATTTATGTTCCGGGACACACTGTATTTCAATGTTAGAGGCCCGCGACAGTTGATCAATTTGTATGAATTTTCCCTTAATCTCGGACATTTCCTGGTGTAATATCTCATTCTCCTTCCTTAATTGGTTAATTTCATTCCGATATATAACGTTATCACGCTTTAATTGGTCAAACTCCTCACTCAAGAAATTCATAGAATCCTTAAAAGCCGTTATGTGATCATTGATTTCCCTCAAGTTAGCAGAAATTGAAACTTTAAACTCGCTTATGGTGTCCTGCAGCGCATTACGCATTTCTTCACGTATGATATCCCTTATCTCTGAGCGCAGGGATTCTGTTGATTGACTCGATGATTGCAGGGCATCAGGCTTAATTTGGGTAATCTTACGACGCGTGACATTGAAGGTCATGTCAGCCATGGATGTAGGCGTCGATGGACGCACGGGTAAATTGGAATTATCGCTCCTAGGCTGTTTACTCAGACATTGTGGGCATACCCAGTTAATCGCAGGTTCTTGATCCTGTGTGTTTGTATGCGAGAAGTTAATACAAAGCATATGGTAGCTTTTATTGCAACGTACACATTTTATAAAGTTATTGTCTGTAATATCCGTGTTACAAGCCACACAGGATAACATGTCGACGATTATTCGGTACAGGTGCACTCGAGCGCAATACAATCGCACGCGCAGCTACGTCAGACTGAGACAGCAATTATGGCAACTATCTCTTATCGTAGCGGTGAGGTGCGCGGGCACCCCTCACGCAGCAGTCAAACACCGATTCAACACTATTCACTGTGTTTTATGGAATTATTTAGCACAAGCTTCACACAAAAGTTACTATTGTTTACAAGCAATTAGGCACTATTATCGCTTAAACTTTTAAAAGACTTAAACGACCAAGATGCGACACGTCCACTTCTAGCGACAGTCAGCGGACGAAAAAAGATACGTAACATTATATTATCTAATTTTTCAATACACTCATTAAAATTGCTTGCATTGGGTACCCTGTATACACAAACAATCACAGTCTTGTATATCGCAACTTATATGTTCGCAACATTCGAAAATACCACTTATAGATAATTTTGCTATTTTTTCAAGTTCCCTCCATTGATGTCCCTTCCTTACTAGTATGCACGTTCCACCTCGTTTGCTTGCCTTGCGACTGAAACTGGCGCCCAAACAATAATCCTTTATGTTGAGATGTTTTTCATAGCCTTTCATCATAAAATGCTCAGTAATGCATAAAATATCGACACATATTCTTATTAAGTAGCTCATGTAGGCAAATTGTAAGATTGTCTGATTTTACTAATAACCCAGCAATATTTTGGTGTAACATGTAGAGGTGCTTAGTCGAGAAAAAACTTGTCATTAGGTTTGGCAGGTTTTCCGATTCACGTACATCAATTTGTGCTATGTGAGATTGTTCTGTTATACTGGTAATTAAATCTAATAAGTCCTTGAAAATTCTTGATAGGCCACGATTATTTAAAGATCCTGTGTACCTATTAAACATGCTGTAGTCGTATTCGAGATTAAGACTGCTGTCTAAGAGGAAGGCGTGACCATGCGTCAAAATATCCAGATACAGTAGGTTATTAAAAGTCTCTACTCGGCAATTAAAAAGACTTGTATCAAAGGGGCACTTAAATGTAGGCAAACAGATTATTATGTTAGTATGCTGCATGGCTTGCAATACGTCTCTTTTATGGAAAATAATGTCGTAGTAGTTGTTGGTCGACTTAAAGTCCTCTTCACCAAGGAATAATATACAAAAATCATCTAAAGTGAATTGTAGCAATTTCGTATCAAGACCCTTAAGCAGCTGTATTGTGCATCCGTACGGTGACAAATAATGGCACAGGTTGAAGCTGTTATCAAAGGCTTTTTCAGCTATGGGCAATACATTGTTCTTTGTATTGCTGCTTAGAATGCACATTTTATGTTTGGTGCCATTCCTATGAGGTAATGGTTTAACATTGCTACAGCCTCCTTCAGAGTTCAGGTTACTCAGGATTTGAGGTACTTGCTGATTTATGTTATTCTGATTTGCGTTAGATTGACTTTGATTCTTTTGAAGTAATAAGTCACTTTTGTCGATGTTAGACGGTCGATGATCGTTCTCCATCTTGAAATCAATTTGTTTATTGATTGTTTATAATTATGAAGCGTGTCGTAAGGTAAGTCTGCTATAAACTCGTAGCGTAAGCTCAAGATGTAGAAACAAGCGCCTAGTGTACGTGTAAGCGTTGTGCATGTGTGCGTAGAAGCGGCCGATTTGCGGGTTGCCCTAGGTCAGGGACGCAAGTCATTGCAAATTTTTCCAAAAAAGTTTTTTCTTATTACTCACGGTACCGATGGAATCCAGATGTGTTATATATATATCACTCTATAGTCCGTTTCACAAGCTTTACAACGCTATGCAGCACAACTGAATTGAGCTACTTTTAACCACTCTTTTACAAATATTAAGGAGACAAAACATAATACGGTGCTAACTCTTTGAATCTCAACGGACGACACCAAATATATCAAGTTATATGCCTATCTGAGTCCTGGCTATCCAAAGTGTCTAATTTTAATGGTGTACAGTCACGAGCAAAAATATGTATACACTCAGCAAAAATCAATAACGATTTTCTCGTGGAATTACGATTGTAACTTTAAGATGATACCTATTTCATAATAATACTATGTTCGTAATATCATAACGTCACAATCAATACAGTAGGAGAAAATCACTTTTAAAAGTTGCTAAGTGTATACATATTAGTGCTCGTGACTGTACATATTAAAGAATATTCTATCTTACTATCTACGCTCCCAGTCGCATACGTATTCATCTAGTTTTCGTATAACTTATGATCGACACAAAAGTAAACATAAACACAACAATGGCCGTGGACGCATGGATGGTGCTGCCACCTAAGATGAGCTTTCAATCAAACAATCAAACATTTTTTCTTTTTCTTTTCTTTCAGTTTTTAACCCCATGTACACAAAAACTTAATGTAGGTACTATTAAACAAACGGCTTTCACCAATGGAAGGAGTGATTCATGAGGAACGATAGATAGATAGATAGAATAATCTTTACTATGTACACCATAAAAATCACGTTCAGAACGTTCAGGTGTATAAAGCTTGTTACGAGGGCTGCACTAAAAGTATCGGGAATGGAATATTTCCACTGTTCCTGTCATATTAAAATCTTTTTAATTGAAAACTCCTTGGTTTTAAAAATCGAATACCATTTATTTATTTAAATAAAGATTCTCGGTCTTGTCACAAGGTTTTGTCAAACTTGTTTAGTCGTTGAGAAAATGGAATTGACTCGAGAAAATTCAAGAGCGATGATTTATTATGACTTTCGAAGTAGTTTAACACAAAAGTGTGTTGACCGGATGATTTCTGCATTTGGTGATGAAGCCCCATCCAAAACCACAATTTATCGCTGGTTTGCTGAATTTCAACGTGGACGTGTCAAGCTCAGTGATGATCCCCGTCAAGGTCGTCCAAAAACTGCAGTCACCCAAGAAAACGTTGATGCTGTGCGTAAGCTGATTGAGGAAGATCGACATTGACATACCGCGAAATTCAGGCAACTTTAGACATTGGCATGAGTCAAATACAAATAATCTTGCATGAGCAATTAGGTGTAAAAAAGTTGTTTTCCCGATGGATACCGCATTCGATCGTGAAGAGCAAAAAGCGGCTCGCGTTACTTGGTGCGTCTGAACTCTCGAAAGATTCCACGCAGGATCCTCAAATGCTGTATACAACATTGTATCAGGTGACGAATCCTGGATATACGCGTACGAACCCGAAACAAAACACCAGTCACGAGTTTGGGTGTTCGAAAATGAGTTAAAGCCAACAAAAGTTGTTCGTTCACGGAGTGTTGCAAAAAAAATGGTGGCCACGTTTGTCTCCAAAACCGGCCATGTTACGACTATTCAAGGAACGGTTAATGCAGAATGGTATGCTAGCATTTGTTTGCCACAAGTCGTTTCTGAACTCCGTAAAGAGAACTGCAACCGCCGCATCATCCTCCATCACGACAGTGCGAGTTCCCACACCGCGCACAGAACAAAAGAGTTTTTAGAGCAAGAAAACATAGAATTATTAGACCATCCGCCGTACAGCCCCGACCTAAGCCCTAATGATTTCTATACTTTCCCTAAAATAAAGAATAAATTGCGTGGACAGAGATTTTCATCACCTGAAGAAGCTGTGGACGCCTACAAAACGGCCATTTTGGAGACCCCAATTTCCGAATGGAATGGTTGCTTCAATGATTGGTTCCATCGTATGGAAAATAGTGTCAAATTTCGCGGAAAATACTTCGAAAAGCAATAAATACATTTTTAAATAGTAATGTTGTGGCACTTCCTTGATTCCCGAAATTTTCAGTGCCGCCCTCGTAAGTTTAAAAGTTTCCTCTCTCCGACTATTTTGCTGTGCTTGACAGATATATACATGACCCATACATGATCTTGTTTAATATTAAGTTACTACAAAAGTACACATACGAAAGGGGCTTGTGGCTAAGTAATAACAGTCGCACGGGTCGATCGATCAGGTTAAGCTAAGCTTCGCTTGCTGTGGTTGGTCCGTAGATGGTTCACCATCTTTTCGCATACCAAGACCCCTCTGTGCCTTGGAAAGCACGTTAAGTTAGTCCCGGCTGACATTTGTAGATTTTAGACAGTTTTTATGGATCGTCAGAAGGCGGAAAGTCTGACAACCAGTCTTACCAAGGAGTATTGTGTTACCCAGTAACTGGGTCGTGGAGCAGATAGGCAGTCGCTCCATGTAAAACACTGGTATTCAGCTGCATTCGGTTAGACTGGAAGCCGACCACAACATAATTAGGAAAAGGTTAGGCAGATAGACTACACGCGTAAGTCCTAACTCTTTGCTACTCCACAGCGATCCAGGTGGCGCGATTGTACGCGTCTTTACATTGGGCCACTTACGAACAGAAAGTAACGTACGCGTGCGCCGACTGCGAGATCATGGATTTGCTGTTAAATGGCAAGACGTTGCTCCCGAAAGACTGGGTCAAGATCAATACCGCCTCCAAGACCATCGTCATGGACTTAAAGAGGTGAGCACACATCACGTTTCGAATCCTTACTCCCAAAGGACACGAATTATAGAGTCCAATGAGAGGCAACGCATTGGAATTAAAGGCACAAATCCAGATTCAGGACTTCACGTCAGTCATTTCAATGTTTCTATCTAGCTGCCCCCCCTGAGCCACAACAACGAAACCGATGTAGACTGTTAGCTTATTGAACGTACATGTCATCATCATCATCATCATCAGCCTATAGCGGTCTACTGCTGGACGTGTAATCGAACGAATCTATGTACTAGACTTAGATATATTAAGGAAACCTATACCGCTTAACTATTTATATATTTATTTATTTATATGTTAAAAATTATTCAAAATTATTTAAAAAAGTTTGTTGTATGGCCAAGTCACGTTATTTGAGTTCGAAGATTAAAAACAGTAGTAATGTAATTAAAACGACTTGGAATATTATCAATAGTGAAACGGGAAGGTCTAGTAACCGAAATACTGACTACAGCCTGTCTATTAATGACAACATAATAAAATCAGACTCACAAGTCGCCGAGGCCTTTGAGAATTTCTTTTCAGATATTCCCGTTTCTACTACTAAATCCCTAAACTCATCACCTTCTGTTGCTGAGTCTTTGCTTAAGGAAAATGTTAATGTTTGCGAATCGGAATTTCTTTTTGAACATATTACCTGTAGAGACATAATTAAAACCTTTCACACTTTAAATGTAAAAAAGACTGCAGATCTGTGGGGTAATTCTGTAGAAGTTGCTTAGTCTATTATTGACATTGTAGCACCTACTTTAGCTCTTATCTTTAATAATTGTATCGACTGTGGGGAGTTTCCTGACCTTATGCAAATAGTAAAATAATACCTTTGTTTAAATCAGGTAGTACATCAGACCCCACAAATTATAGACCTATTTCAGTACTACCTACCTTTAGTAAAATATTTGAGAAGCTAATTTTAGAGCAATTGCAAAGATTTTTTAATAGACATAAATTGTTACAAAACAAGCAGTTCGGTTTCACAAGGGGTCGTTCAACAACTGATGCCGGTGTTGAACTTTTAGGACATATTTATAATGCATGGGAAGATAAATGCGATGCCTTGGGCATCTTTTGTGATTTGTCTAAGACATTCGATTGCGTTCTTCATGAAACATAAATCAGGAAACTCCGCCACTACGGAATCCGGAACACCGCTCTGGATCTTCTTACTTCATACTTGAATAATAGGATTCAGAGCGTTGACGTTAATGGGAAATGATCTCCCGGATCTATAGTAACAATGGGAGTCCCACAGGGCTCAATTCTTGGTCCTTTCTTATTTCTTATTTATATTAATGACTTGCCTTACCTCATAAAGGATAATCATGAGATAGTGTTGTTTGCCGATGACACTTCGCTTTTGTTTAAACTTAAACGTCAGCAGCTGGTTACTGACGATGTAAATAGCGCGATCGCAAAAGTAGTTCACTGGTTTAATGTTAACAATTTACTTCTTAATGAAAAAAAAACCAAATGCATTAAGTTTACGCTACCTCACGTTAGGCAGGTGAAAACTAAGGTGTTGATAAAGGGCGAAGAATTGAATCCCGAAGATAACACAGTATTCTTGGGCTTAACTTTAGATGCTAAGCTTCAGTGGGGCCCACATAAAGATAAATTGTCAAAAAAACTAAGCTCCGCAGCATATGCTGTTAGAAAAATTCGTAATTTAACTGACATAGAGACAGCCCGTTTAGTGTACTTTAGTTACTTTCATAGTGTAATGTCGTACGGTATTCTTTTGTGGGGAAATGCCCCTGACATTCAGACTATCTTTGTTTTGCAGAAAAGAGCTGTTCGATCAATTTATAAACTAAGTCCGAGACACTCTCTCAGAGAGAAATTTAAGGAGATAAATGTAATGACTGTGCCTTCACAGTATATTTTTGAAAATCTTTTATATGCACATAAAAATATAAAATTGTTTAAAAAATACAGTGATATCTATAATATAAATACTAGGAACAAACACAAATTTGTTGTACCTACAACAAGGTTCAAGAAAATAGGTGGCTCGTTCAGATGTCAATGTATACGCTTTTACAATAAGCTTCCAAGCCACGTACAAGATCTAAGCCTTAATAAATTCAAAACATTCATTAAACGTAAGTTGTGCCAAAAAGCGTTTTATACCATTAAAGATTACATTGAGGACAAAAAGGCTTGGGATTGAGCTGCTCCAATTTCTACATTATTTTTTTTATTTTTTTGTTGGTTTTAAATTACTTACTTACTTACGAGTTTTGTTATTTTTGGTAAGTTTTTATTTTATTATATACCTACACAGTGACATGAATATTTACTTTGTGAAGTATAATATTATTGTTATTTTAATTATTGTGAATTTGAGGACTATGTGGATCATATTTTTTATTTATCTGGCAGTTTGAGTACTATAGGCGGCCTACCCAAATGTCCTTTCTTTGGTATTGTTCGTCGAGTCGTTGAGCTCCTTAAGTTCTGAGTTGAGTTACACGATTACTGACAAATGCGTGCACTGACTGGACAGGTCCACTCAAATCTGTATGGTTCTTTACTCAAAAGACCATTTCAGACACAAATCTACATGGTCCTCAAATGATCTGACCAAGATTATTTCCGGATTTTTATATTTATATTTACATTGACATTTTATTCAAACATTGACATGAATATTTACTTTGTAAAGTATTATATTATTTTTAATTATTGTGAATGTGAAGATTATGTGGATCTTTCTTTTCTTTTTTATTATTTATTTTTCCTTAATTTTAATTAATCATAGTCTGGCAGTTTGAGTCATTTATGCGGCCTAACCAAATGACCTTTCTTTGGTATTGTTCGTCAAATCGTTGAGCTCCTTAAATTCGGAGTTGAGCACGATTACTGACAAATGCGTGCACTGACTGGACAGGTCCACTCAATCTGTGTGGTTCTTTCCTCAAAAGACCATTTCAGATTTTTGGACTTTAAAAGAGACTGTGACCTCTGAGTTTGTTTCGGCCTTTCTTCTCAGAGTAGTCATATAGGAAACGCTGACCTCATCTAGTTTAAAAAATGTGATTGACGTGTAAAAGTGTTTGTACAAACCTACTTACAGAAATAAAATCATTTATCATTTATTCTGCCGTCCGTTTACTAAAAGGCCGTTAAGTGAATAGAACTGATTTTGAGTAATCGTCAAAAACGTGAATATTGTCCCTAAAAATTGATTGGACATACAGCTAAGTTTAATAGATCAAAATACTTGATACCTGTTAAGCTTTCTTTTTAAGGGGTTTAATGAGTGCTAAGTAAAATAACATTGTTTTAAATTGAGGTTTTGTGTTTTTATCTTCAAACTCAAACTCAAAGCATTTATTTCAAATAAACCAATTCCAGGCACTTTTCAACTGTCAAAGGGTCGGTCAGTCAGAAAATATGAAGCTAGTTGCCCATTCCAAAGCGTAGTAGGTTCCTATGGAGAAGAACGGGCAAGAAACTCCACGGACACTCTTTTAAATCAGAATATTGTTACAATAATTATGTTGTTTACATCATTCATTCTGGAATCATACATGTGAGTACAATGCAGAAAAACATGCAGGTTAAAAGCGTCCGTAAATAAAAGATAAAAAGATACAAAACAATTCAAAAATTAAAATAAATCAAAATAAGCCGTGGCAGCTAAGAGATGACCAGTCCCTACTGATGGCGCCCGTTCACGAACATGACGCATGGATCAGCACCATTCAGCTCAACCATTTTGAAGGGAACTTAATGATCCAACACACATGCCACCATCAGCGAGACATTAAAGTGAGCATGACATACTCTCAGCCGCCAGGGCACATTCAAGTCAACGAAAGACGTACCTAGTAAATGGTAGCTTTAAAGTACTTAGGTAAGTACATAGTGCTCACACACATGTGCTATGCAGTTATACAATACTAGGAGATTGAATTTATACAATGTAAAGATAGTTTTTACAATCTTTAGCAGCTCCAACAAAATTTTCGTATGTTAATCAATAGTTGTTGCGCCCTGTGGAGCTGGACCAGCGCTGAGCCAAGCATTTTTGGCAGTGATGTAATCCCCCAATTTATAATATGCTTGGCGGCATAGTGTGCGTTTTATACAAGATTTAAATTTTGTTTCATTCAGTTGGAGTATGTGGGGAGGTATTTTATTGTAACATTTTAAACAGTATCCCATGAAGGATGACTCTACTTTAGCCAGTCTGAAGCCCGTTTGAACTAATTGGTCCCTATTCCTAGTCATATAATTGTGTTTTTCACCTCTTTTTACCCGACTACGGCGAAGAAAAAAGGAGGGTTATGATTTTGACCGGTATGTATGTATGTATGTATGTATGTTCATCTGTTCCCTCCTATCTTCCAAACCACTTATCAAAATTTGACAAATGAGGTATCGTTAGAAGCGTCGTGATTGTCCGCTGGTTATAGGCTATGTGAAGTCACATTAAATTAAAAATGGCGCCCTCTAAAGGACATAAAGAGACGAACTTAAAAAAAAATGGTTTAATCGTACCATGTTGGGTATCAAATGAAAATACAATAGACGCTGATATATTTAGTAACCTATTCCGCTTGACTATTCTTCAAGAGTCATAAAAACCCTGTAAGAAATCGACACGTGTTTCACCTCTCAACGAGGCATCTTCAGGATGACGATTGACCAATTGCAAACCAGAACGCGACGTGTTACCACACCGAGCGCTGGACGCAGAGAATCTCTGCAGAGAATCTCTGCGTCCAGCGCTCGGTGATAAACAAGACACCACAGACAGACAAATTAAAAATCCGGAGTCACACGTAATCTGTTCGATTTATGCCCTAACACGTGTGACTCCGGATTTTTAATTTGTCTGTCTGTGGTGTCTTGTTTATACCTTTTACGTCGTAGTTGGGTTTTAGTTTTTATTACTTGTTTTTTTTACTAAAAAGACTTAGATTTTTCCTTACGTACATGATGTTTTCGTAGATATATTGACAAGGTACCGTCATGATGTTAATATCTTTAAACAGTTCCCTTAGAGAATCGCGCATACGGAGGCCATATATTGCTCTGATAGCTCTTTACTGCAGAATAAAAATAGACTCGATATCTGCAGCCCGTCCCCATAGTAAAATACCGTAAGACATGATACTATGAAATTAACTGAAATAGACTAGCCTCGCGGTATCTATATCAGTGAATTGACGGATTTTCCTCACAGCATATGCTGCCGAACTTAGCCGTCCTGCAAGAGATTTTAAATGAGGCCCCCATTGCAGCATGGAGTTGAGTGCGATCCCCAGGAAAACAGTCTTATCGACGAATTCTAGTTTCTCCCTATTCAATATTATGTCACAATCACTACTTTTAACATTCGGTAAAGCAAATCTCATGAATTTTTTTTTTCCCATTTAATACTAAATTATTAGCAGTGAACCAATTTTGGACCTGCAATACTTCCTTAATTTGTAAAATAATGTTAGTAATTACACTCTTATTGAAAAAAAATATTAAAAAAATAAAAGATCTTATGCAAAGGCCTCCTCTAAAGAAGTCCATTGGTCTCTATCTTGAGCTATTTGCGGCCAGCAGGGACCAGCTATTTTTGTTATTTCGTCTGCCCATCTCGTATGGGGTCTACCTTGGAGGCGCTTGCCGTATGGGCCCTTCCACTTTGTTACCCTGCTAGTCCATCTATCGTCCTCTAGCCTCGCTACGTGTCCTGCCCACTTCCATTTTAGTTTTTTAGCGTAGCTTAATGCATCTTTAGCTTTGGAGATGTTCCTGATTTTTGAGTGACGAATTTTCTGCATTTTTTTTATATCAACTCCGCCAATTTCCTTCAATCATTTCCATCTGTCATTCGAGATATAAAGTCAATGCATCGTTTAGTAAAAAGCATGCTTCGTTCTATTCCGCGTTGGCAGGTACTAATTTTGTTTTTAATTTTGGATGTATACTTCCAAGTTTGACATGCGTAGGTTAGGCATGGTAGGAGGCGTGATGTCATAGCCTTGTTTTTATATTTATTGGCATGTTGCTTTTAAATATTTCTCTTAAGGACCAGTACTAATTCCAAGTATTTTGTGCTCTTCGTTCAACTTCTAGCTCATTCTGTTTTCTGTCATAGCCAATTTGTTTCCCAAGGTATATGTAACTTTCTGTGTACTTCAAAGTTTCATTTTCTACCGATATTCTTCATTTTCTTCCGTTTTGGAAAGATTCATTTCCAGTCCTACCTGTTTGCTGGCTGCATTTAGTGAGTCAAGCATGTTTGAAGTTGTATGCTAGTTTCTGATAGGGGTACTAAGTCATCTGCGAAGCGCAGGTGACTTAAATATTTGCCATTAATATTGAGTCCTGATTTTTCCCAATTCAAACTTATTATTATTGACTCTAGAATAGATATAAATAATTTTGGGGACAACGGGTCTCCTTGTTTCACTCCTCTTTTGATGGGAATAGTCTCGATTATGGATGTACAAACTTTGATAGATAATCCCCATAGATCTTCGGTTAATTTTATTTTGATTTGTCGAAAAGCTTTCTTAACTATCATAGGGTTTATATGCTTAAATTGAAATTCACCCAGGCAGCCTGGAACGTTCGCTCTTAATAAATCAATAGAGACATCGGGTGAGGAATTTAAAACTTCCGTCGTTTTAGCTGGTATGTTAGTAAAGAAGTGTACAAATTCTTGAGCTACTTCTAAACTAGAGCTTATGGCACCACGTGAAGTCTCCAATGTGTAATCAGTGTTTCGTATTTTATTCTTATTAGTTTCACTATTTATAACTTTCCAAACTGATTTTATTTTATTTTCTGCTGATTTGATCTTGTTGATAATAAACAGGGCTTTAGCTATCTTGCAGGTGTTTCGAAAAATTTTGGAATGTGTAGCAACATACTTATTGAAAGTTCCAGTGTTAATGTAAGGTTTAAGGCCATACAGCTCGAACATTCTTTCCCTACTTATCCTAAAACCTCTAGTTGCCTAATCACTAAAAATAAAATTAGGGCAAATATTTTTTGTTTTCTTTTCAAAAGTTTTATTGAATTCAGTGTGCACTACTCAAAAGAAATCCACATACAATTTATTTGCATCGTAGGGTACTATTTAATCTATTTAATTTGCCTTTTGTAATCGGTCCAAATTTTATTTGCATTTTTTGCATTGGTGTTTTAAACTTAAAAGTTACCGTTTGTCCACTATGATCAGACGGCAAATAGTTTACGATGGCTTTATCTAAATAATCACAATCGCAGAAGACATTATCGATACAAGTAGCAGAAGTTGGAGTTACTCTAGTCGGTTCTGTAAAAACATTCGATAAATTCAACGATTTAAAAAGGCTTAACATTCTACAGCTATTTGAATTATTTTCCAGAATATTAGTATTAAAATCACCACAAATAATTGCGGGTTTGTTACTGGATGCAACTTTCGCTAGGACATCTTCCATTATTGACTCAAACAAGGAAAAGTTCTGATAATTAGGGGGTCTGTGCACGCACACTACGACATGCTTATCCAGCTCAACACAGGACAGTTAGATGCAATGTTCTACTGATAAACCAACTATGTCATTACGTTGCTTAGATTTTAAACAATTTTTTATCAAGATCAGAGGACCTCCGCGTAGCATAGATTTAGGTACGGTTAAAACAACTGCCCACACTGTAGTTCTTATAATTAATTAGCATTTGGTAATCCTTTAGCCAATGTTCGGTTAAACAAACAATCTCAAACTGTGTTTTTTCTAAAAACATTTCAATTTCTAATAATTTGGAAGAAATACCTCGAATATAATATTTTGATGAAATAATTTCAAGGCATTCTGCTGATCTCCTTTTTGATAATTACTTATATTAGAGCAAGAAAACACCTTGTTGTTGTTAGTTATAAGAATATTCTTACTGGCACCTTCTGTTGTCTTATAAACTAGTTTAAATGACTATCCGGAGTTAACCCCAAAACTTCAATGTCATCACCAGGCAGTGAGCTCATAGTCAGTGAGGGACATGGATACTCCTTCGTACAATTTGTAAAACTATTTATAGCATTGGAGGTACATTCATTCAGTTTCACCACCTTATTATTAGTATTATTACTAATCATTGTGGTGTTAATAATACAAGACTTCGACATACTATTTATGTCTGAGTTTATATAAAAAGCTAATAGCCTTGCTATTATGTGTCTAAAACTAACAGGCAGATACACAGTACCCCTAGTCGACTTTAAAGTTTCCACAAAAGTGTTGGTGTCAAGAAATACAAGCTTGTCACTATAATGGCTAACTAAGAATTGAATATGCTTATTAAGCATATGAATATAATTGTTTTGTCTTTTTGTCAATTTTTCAAAATATGGGAATGCACACAGTATTATTTAACTCAGTCAACGCTCTGTAAGTATCAGAAATACAGAAATTTATTTGCTATGAATGTAGGTACAGGCAATGATATTATATTAAAATATCATTGGGTACAGGTATAAGATGTTGTACATAAATTAATGAGATCGGCTACAGTCTACCTTACGGCGTGCAAATTATTACATGAATTAAATAAAATTAATTATACAAACAAAATAATGTCAACAAAAAAAAACTGAAATTAAAGTGAAGTCAATTAATAATATTATTATAGTCAGGTACTTATGTCATATATGGTAAATTAGTATCATTTAGAAAGTCCTTCACTGAGTAATAACATTTGCCTAAAAGTAGTGCAGTCACCTTAGATTTAAAAAGTTTTTTACAATAATCCTTAAAACTAAGAGGTATTTTATTATAAATGATACTTTCCCATTGTCATAATACTTTTCCTTAGCAGTGCTGTTTTGTAATTACCCGAATGTAGCAAGTTCTTGTATTGGGATCTCAAGGGGCCATTACGCGTTCTTATCTTAGTTAGTGACGGAAATAAATTGAGATTGGTTTTTACAAAAATTGCCATCTCCAATATGTACAAACATGGAAATGTCAGTATCCTCAGAGACCGAAACACAGGTTCACAGCTGTCTGTGCTTTTAAGGTTTGACATAGACCATAAACACCGTTACTGGGCCTTAAAAATCTCCTCCCTCTCACTACAATTATAAGCTAGTAAACATGTATCATTGCTAACCTTGTGTGATAAGTTAAACAGTACGTAGGCTGATTTATTTAAATTTTTACATACGTCATCGGCATGCGGTTTCCAGGTCAAATTGTTGTCAATCAGGATGCCTAGAAATTTCGCTACACAAGTTGTTTCCACTTTTTGACCATTATAACTACCATTTATATCATCAGGGCGTATCCTTTAGTAGAAGTGCATTATTTTTGTCTTTTTTAATGAGAAACGAGGGGCGTCAACGATAGTCCGCAACGCATAGTTTTGTTGCGTGCGGAGGTGCTTGCGGTGTCCCTCACTGGGTGCCCACCAGTACCCGGCGGCGACTCAGGCGCACACAAGGGAAAAACGCAAATGAAAATAAACGCAAAAAAAAACTCGGTATTCGGGTGCATGCTGTTCCGCGCTGGGTGCTTACCCGTGGAAGCGGGCACGGCGGTGGAGGTGCTTTATAGGTGCTGGTCGTCGGCGAGCGGGGGGGCCGAGCGGAGGGGCGATCGCACGCGGGGAGGCTACGCCCAGTATGACGTGCAACGTTATGTTATTGTTGTTACATTCTCCCCCTCTGGATCTGAAGTCGGCCCGACGATGATCCAGCAATTGGAGGCGTGTTCTTGGGTCTTCCGCGTTTCTTCGCTTGCCCTTCGTTACTACCATGCTCCGAGTTTTGCTTTCATGGTCGTCCTCTTTTCCTCAGAGGCTGTACAGGGGCTGGTAACGTGGGTGATTTTCCAGCATAAGGTACCAAAGCCGAGGAATGATATATGCCAACCACAACTTCTGGCTTGTGTGGGTCAGCAATTTTGTAGGACGATGGACCATGTCGCCTCTTGATAACGTAGGGTCCGTCTCGTTTCGGTGCAAATTTGTTACTTATACCCCGTGAGGCATTACTCAATGAGTGGGTTGTAGCAAGTACCAGTTCACCGGGTTTGTAACCCGGATCTTCTCGCCGCTGTTGATCAGCGTACTTCTTTCGCCGTGTTCCTGTATTTCACGAGCTTTTTGCAGAGGATTGGCTAATTGCATCAACTTTGGGGTGATTTCTGGGATAAAATTATCGGATTGCAAAATCTTCCTGAAATCATGGGATGTGTCATCCGGTGTTCTCAGTTCCCTACCAAAGGTTAAGAATGCCGGCGTGAATCCAGTTGATATGCTGCTCGCGGTATTCATTGCAAACCTAATACTCGGGAGGTGCTCTGGCCATTCCTATGCTTATCCTTGACCAGGATAGCTAACTGGGGTTTCAAATCCCTTTTCTTCCTTTCTACTGGATTTGTCTCTGGGTAATACACAGGGGTGAAGGCATGCTTGATGTTCAATGTGAAAGCATCTTGTTGCATGACGACGCTGACGAATTGAGGTCCATTATCGCTTGTCATTCGGCGAGGCAGACCGATGCGAAGGAACACTTCGTTAATCAATGTCATGGCACAATTTTCTGCGGTAGCCTGATGTAGGGCGAAGAGTTCCCCCCAGCGTGTTGCCACATCTTCCACGATGAGAATACAGGTTTCGCCGTCTAGGGAGGTTGATAGTGGGCCGAACAAATCAAAGGATATGGCCTCAAATCTTTGATTCATTATAGTGGTTTGGAGCAGCCCTGCAGGTTTCCGATTGGATGATTTGTAACGCTGACACTCCAGACAATTCTTTGTATAACTTTCGATAAAATTCCTCATGCCAGTCCAATAATACCTCTCTGAGATCCGGCGGTAGGTTTTCTCTGAACAGTAATGTCCGGCTAAGGGGTTGTCATGGTATATTGACAATATATTAGCCCATTCATGTTCAGGTACTGCCAATTGTGCCTCCTCGGAGTCTGAATGAGGACTATGTCGGTAAAGTACCCCATTATTCAACAGATAACCCTTGTTGCTCCAGTAAATAAAATAAAAATAAATAAATAATTTCTTTATTTGTATAGAATGCAGGTGTTACAATAAGGGTGTTCGTTTAAGATATACTCCCAGTACATTCTGCCTGTTGGCATACAAAAATATAGTGGATAACTTACAGATAATTTAGAAACTAGGTAGGTACTTAAATTGAAAATTAGATCATGGATCAGCTAAGTCTGAGATTATTTGCTTATTGTATGAGATACAGTGAAGTAAAATATTACAATTCATCATTTATAAAATCGGTAACAGAGTAATAACATTTCTCTGTCAGCAACGACGACAAGAGTTTCTTAAACTTGATTAAGGGCTGATCCTTAATACAATTTGGCAATTTGTTAAATAAAATAGGTGCCATACCAATAATGTTTTTTTTAAGCAAAACAGTGTTATATCTACCAGTACACAATAGACTCTGATATTTTGATCTCATGCCAGTAGTTCGCATCCTCGTATCATTTAAGGCCGGAAATAGATGCTTGTTAGTTTTAACGAAGATAGCTACTTCGAGAATGTATATACTGGGAAAAGTTAGTATTTTGTATTTCTTGAAAAAAGGAATGCAACTATCTGTAACCTTGAGATTAAAAATGGATCTTATGCACCGTTTTTGGGCTTTAAATATAGACTCCCTAGGACCAGATAAATATCTAACCTCACGTTTTGATTTGACGCATATTTTAGAGATTTCTGTATATTGAAGACGCCCACTTAGATACGATTTTATTAAACGTAGAGCATTCCCTCGTATACCGTAAGCATCAAGTTTGGCCAAAAGCGTTTCATGGTTCACGAAATCAAAATGGCATGGCAATCAGTATACGGCTTTTTCGTCGTCGACCAAACCTTCTTGGTCTTTCACAATCTGTTGTAGTCTTCCATCTCTGCTCAGCTCTGATTTCAGCTGGACTCCGTAAGAGCATATCGATGCTTACTGTACAAATACCACAGGTGCGTACTGTCTCATCATTGCATGGTGGTCTGGAGAGGAAATCAGCGACAACATTCGTTTTACCAGGAGCATACTTGATGGTAATGTCGAACGCCTGCAACTGTATGTTGCCAGCCTGCCAGCAGGAGTTTTTAATGACATGAGATACTTCAAGGCTTGATGGTCTGTGATCACGGTGACAGGAAGCCCTTCGATATATCCACGAAATTTTGATACCGCCCAAACCACAGCGAGCGCCTCTCTTTCAGTGGTGGTATAATTCCGTTCAGCTGATGTCAGGAGACGACTAGCGAACTCAACAGGATGTTCGTCTTCGGTCTCCCCCTGGACCAATACTGCTCCTATTGCATACGAGCTTGCGTCGCCTTTTATGACATAAGGTTTGGTTTCATCAGCTTGTCTCAAAATTGGAGCGGAAGTTAGGCGATTCCTCAACTTATGGTAGGCGTTTTGTTGATCCCCGGTCCACTCCCACTTAGCATTCTTCTTTGTTAAGCGAGTCAGGGGTTCTGTAATCTTTCAAAGCCTTTAGTCTTTCTTTATCTTTAGTTCTTTTGCAAAGTCTTTTATAAATGTCCTATACCACGAGCACGTCTGCAGGAAACTAATTAAATGTTTCTGGTTGGAGGGCATGGGAAGCTTTGCCATAGCAGCCGTCATTTCTGGGACCACTTCCAAACCTTCAGGCGTGATGTAGTGACCCAAGTATTTGATGGTAGGGCAGCAGAAATGGCACTTCGCTCGATTCGCGGTTAGGCCAAATTCTTTCAGTTTATTAAACACCTTCTGCAAGTCTTCCAGGTGACGTTTAAACGTTTGAGAAAATACGGCCAGGTCATCTAAGTATGCCAACAGCTTTACGTCAGGCATACCCACTCGCAGGCGGTCAATGAGTCGCTGGAATGTAGCTGGAGCGTTCCTTAAACCAAATGGCATGCGGGTAAATTTGAATATGCCAAAAGAGGTGATAAGCGCCGTCTTGTCCTGGTCTTCTTTACGGACGCCAACTGCCAGTAATCAGCTTTCAGGTCTAACAGCGACATGAAAGGCGTTGGCTTCGCTTCGTGAAGGAGATCATCAATCCTTGGCATAGGATAAGGGTCGGGTACCGTTATCGCATTGAGTCGGCGGTAGTCTATACTGACTCGTGTGCTCCCGTTGGGTTTCAGTACTAGCACTACAGGCGCCGTCCATGGTGACGCAGATGGTTGGATGATGCCATCCGCTAACATTGCCTTGATCTCCTAGTGCCTCTCTTTGGGGTGGGACTGAGATTGGTTTTTGTCATCCACCGTCTTGATTGTATGCTCAATCAGCTTTGTAGGTTCTCGCGTCATATTGAAGACGTCGTTGTTCTTCTCCAGCAGCTGATCGACTAGCTCTCTCTGGTCCGTTCTTATTTATGTGCCATTACATCGATCAAGTCTATAGGAACGTCTCAATTATTGGCGTCAAAGAAACTAGCACTTTGTGGAGATAGCTCGACGTTTTCACGGTGGACATTTATTTGAGCATCTCGCATCATGAAATCCATAAAGCTTGGGGAGTACCCATCGAATAGCCGAGGCCTCTTCTTGCTTGGAGATGTGGTAGTCAGGTCTATTGGCGTCAGTTTATAGTCTGTACTCGCATGTTGATCTTTGGTTGGAGTTGCTGTTTCACCCGTGGGCATCATCGTCGGAGGAGGGGTCGATGGAGGCGTAGGTATGGCAGAGGTCATGCTAGCGGCGCCCTCACTGTTTGTCATGGTCACATGCGCTGACTGGGCTTGGCATCTCCGTCATTTCCTTGACGACAGTGGATTTGAAAATAGCGAACTCTTCCGAGTAAAGCTCGTCCTGCAAGTCAGGTTCATCAACGAAGTTCTACATATATTGAAGCATATTGATCACCACACCCGCATCTTGCAGGTAATCGACACCTAGTAGTGTGCGGTTGTCCCTTGCTTCTTTCAGTACGATGAACTCTGTACGTATTTTCCGACCTTTCGAATCCACCACGGCTTTGCACACTAGCACCATCTGCCTTCTCTTAATGCCATCGGCCAATGTTAGGTCCACCGTTTGCTCTTTGAATTGGCATCCCCTCTTCAGCAAGGATTGGTAAAGGATGTACGATGCGACACTCCTTTTTGGACATGTGTCCATATATGCCGTCCCCATGACCCCTTCAACTTCCAGGAACACAACAGGCCGAGAGCGTGTAACTTCAGAAGCGTTAAGAGCGCAGAAACTAATGTCTTCTTTTTTAAGCGGCGATGAGCTTTTCTTGCATATGGTACAATTGCTTCGATAAACTCCGGGTGTTCCACATCCATAGCAGGAGAACTTCGGCTGAGAGGGAGATGGTGCTTGCGTCTGACTTTCTGCTATATCTTTCACCGTGATTGGAAGAGTGTCTTCAGCCCGTTGCTTCTTGCGACACACTTCCGCTGTATGGCCCGGGTTTTTGCAGAAAGTGCACCTCTGTTTTCCTTTTTTCCCTTGAGCCCTGGTTTCGCTGGTTTTGCCTGTCTGCGAACTAGCCGCGTACTCCTGCAAGGTTTCTTCGATTCCTCGTGCCGTCTCCAGAAGCTTCTCAAATGTAGGCACTGTATCTCGTGGCATACGGTTTCTTATTTCCAAGCGGATGAGTGCGAAGATCAGATCAATTTGCTACGTTTCAGTGAGTGCCGGAGGAGGAACCAATGAAAACAAGGTTTTTTCTGGCAATAAATGCTTCCGTCGTGATGTTCGCCTCCTGAACTTCATGCGTAATCTGGTGGTATACCATGAATGCTGGTTTCTTTGGAGCAAACGTATGACGCAGCTTATCGCAGAAATCTTCCCAACGTGTCACACCGGTTTTCACACCCTACCACCACACTGCTGCCTCGTCTCGAAGCAATAGTGGAAGAACTTGCAGCAGTAATGTTCCTGAAGGAGGAGGCAGAACGCGTGAAGGAGAGGCAAAGTTTGCACCCTCATGCTCCTAACCGCCGCCGTTGGAGACGCCCTGGGCGTCGGGAATCCCAGGCGGATTCCCGGCCACCATAGGCGCGGGCTTGCAGACAGCGAGCAATGGGTAGCTCGCCGTCCGATTAGGACCAGGCCCGGGTCGATGGCGCGTCGTGTTCCACGCGCGCCTCAAAGAGATGTCACACTGCAGCCTCGTTTCGAAGCAATAGTGGAAGAAGTTGCAATGCGTCTGAGTCACTTATCGTCTCTGCTGACTTGTAAACGGTTGCTGCGGCTAAGAAGGCTTCCACTGCATCCGTGTTCTTTTTCCCGTCGTACGTGTAACTGCAGGATACAAATGTTCCCCGTTTTGGCCAGGATTGTGCCCAGAAGCTGCTAGAACTGGTCGTCTGACATGGGCATCTTCACGACTCGATGTGGAAGAGTCCGCAAGGATTCAATCTTCTTGACTGGATTCCGCTTCGCGTTGTGCGCCAGATTGTAGCAGGTTTGTTAAAACAAACACACTATTATTATTTTAAACCAACGTAGACGTTGTTTATTATTGTAAGAAATACAGAAAACTTTGATAAGTCTAGTACAATACAGGGAGCGGGACCCCGTGCGTGCGCTAGCGTAGTACTGGTTCTCAGAGCAGTCCAACCAAATATTACAATCAATAATATACAAAAGACATAAAACCGTTTTCAATAAAACTTATGTGCCCTAAATTCAAATTAATTAATGTTTATCTATCCTAATATTATTTTTAAAACAAATGTTGTTTGCAGCTCAATAAAACAATAATTAATTGTGAACATGTGGTATTTATTTCCCTGTAAGAAGCATGCAAACAAGCATACACCATGCATGCAAGCAAGCATGCACCATGCAAGCAAGCATGCAGCATACAAGCGAGCATGCAACATGCAGCAGGCATGGTTTCTGTCACGGCTCCGGCGCTGCCGGGCTCCGGCGGTTCCACGCGAGCTTATCGTCGCAGATGGTTTAACGCTCGCCGCCGCAGCTGACGTTGCGGTGGCGAGCGTTAAACCACCTGCTCCTCAACTCGCAGGCCGCCTCGCCCCTCCGCACCTACGCGATTTTAAATTACACTCTAGGGGTAGGGCATAGAAGACTGCGTGACGTCGGATTTACAGCGATTCGTTTCTGTCACTAAAACCTAATTTTTAGCAAATGTTTTAGGACTAACAATTTTATTATAAATGAACATTCGGAATAATACACATTTTAAAATACAATACTTAGGACATGACTTTATTTCATGCAAAATTAGGAGATTCAATTATTATATTACTCGATAATATGATAGAATAGTTTTAGAAGTAAAGATAATTATGTAAAACGAAATTTCGAATTTTTTACCATTATGGTTACTGAAGTTTATACCAAACGTGTTATGGATAATGATTTTCGGACAAACAATTTTAGGAGAAGAAAGGGAGTACCCAGACCGAGAGCGCAGCGGACACTGGAAGCGTGGGAGGCTTGGATATCGCGACGACCCCGTCAGGGGTCGTGGCGTGCGGGGTCGGGGCTTCGCCCCCTGCCCGCGAAGGCTATACGGTGGTCCACCACTGCGGGCCCCTCAATAGGTTTGCCTATAGCGGCTTGCGGCAAAGTCGGCCGCATAATATAACGCGTCCGTGTGACTGGTTGCATTGTGTTTTTCTGTAGGCGCGCCACGACGCTATATCCATAGCGTCGCTTTCTTCACGACATCTTGGCGGTCTGTCACCGCCAGGTGAGACTCCTAGTTACCTAGGAGCGGCCTAGCGGGTGACGATCAGCGACAGAGATGCCGACTCGACACTCCTACAGAGTAAGATGTAGTTTCCCCTCGCCCGGTCACAGGTCTAGCCGTTCGCGGTTTGAGGGAAAAACTGTAGTGTATGTATGAGCGGCTTGTATTGTAGTGTACCGCCGCTCAGTGACTGTGTGCGTCGCGGCCGCGTCGGGCCGCGGGCCGTCGGGCCGTCACCCGCACATGTTGTGTTTAGGCGTCTGTAGTGGGTGTCTGTGGTTAGTTACGTAGCATGCCAAAACACATTCCGGCGCTGTAACGGCTGTAACCGTATTTTCAAAGCTCGTGGATTGACAGTACGGCCATAGCCGTTTATTTAGCTACTTTCTTTACGTCAAACACAACTACCGCGGTGTCAAATTTATTTGCTTATTGTATAGACTTTATGTTCAAAGCAATAAGGCTGAGATCACGTCGATTTATTGTCAAAAACAAGTGGTTTACGAGCTCAAAATGTGTGCCATACCCTCACATAAACAGATTTCATCCACAACGCTAGTACGGCTACAACCGGGTTGGTTACTATGAAATGTCAAAATACTAGAAAGTCAGTGTCACGTTAGCGACGGTCAGAGTTGGGTGTGCGGGCGTCGGTTTGCGCGGGAAAATTACGAGCAACCAAAGCTCGAGGTAAGTGATAACTATTGACTTCTTAGCCTAAACATTGGCAAATACTTGTATTATTATGTTTTATCTGATATAAGATGCTTCATTTTACGTGAGTGTTGCATATTTTCAACATGAAATCCGTTATTTTATAGATGAGTTGGCGCAAAGTTGATGATGATCGCATTATGAAGCTTTTAGATGACACGTCTACGCCTGAATTATCTTGTTCAGAAGAAGACCCTTATTGTGACGACGGAGACTATGGTTCTGATAAAGATTTTGAGCCGGATTACAACGAGCTTTCTTCCGATTCGGACGGCCTACAAAAGAGACAGCGCCGTGCAAATTTGAGTGTGCAGCATTCAACCAGACATGAAATTACAGGGCAATCTGATACAGATTTAGAAGACGAGGTGAGTGACTTTGATACCGGTTTACTGGATGACTATATTCCTGTTGTTGACAGAACTCCAATCCCAGACTACAGTCCAGCTCACAGCCAAACTTCTCTTGACCAAACAAATTTTACTCCTGGATTGCCACAAACAAATATACAGCAAAATATAGTTATTGCTGAAGTACATAGACCAGAACATGTTGAGCCGAATAAAAACTCCACCTCAACCCAAAGTGTGGAAAAGCCTTTGCAGTCACCAACCTTGATCCATGTGTTAGGCAGCTCAGTTGATATCCAGTACGAGGAAACAACTACGGATAACCAACCTGCAGAGAATCCTAGAATATCGTCTAGTCTAGATGAAATTACTACAATTGCAGCTGAAGTGTTCGATGAGCCACAACTTTCACCTAAACAAACATGTCTACAAGAAAGCGAAGCAGCCCTACCAGCCACTAGAAGAGGTGTATCTCCTATACTTCTATAAGATGATAATATGGCATGAGACTACGGAACCTATTCCAGTATTTGATTTCGACTATTTATCTGCCGGTCTTCGCATAGGCATCGACGAAAATCTTTCAGAACTTGATATGTTCAAATTAATGTTTTCTGACGAAGCTGCTCGAGTATCTGGTATCACAGACAAATTATTATGGAATAAACTTGACGTTCATGGAAAGACCACATACAAGAAATAGCAGAAAACAAGTTTTTCGTCACGTAGATAAGGACGAAATGCTTGCCTTTCTTGGTCTATGTCTCTTGCAAGGGCAATGCAGCATTCCGAATACGAGGTCCCTGTTTTCCTACTCGAATGCCCTATATTACCATCCGTATTTTTCTTACACAATGTCTCAACGGAGGTTTGCACAAATTTTGAGATGTGTATACATAGGTGAAATTGGCGCACAGCGGGAGAAGAAAGTTGTGGATTTTATCGAGGCATTGTGTAACAACTTTCGCAGGGTGTATGGACCAAATAAAGAACTGTCCCTAGACGAGTCCCTGATCCTGTTCAGAGGTAGACTCGATTTTCGTCAGTACATCAAAAACAAGAAGGCTCGCTATGGAATCAAATTTTATGAGTTAACATCTTCAGATGGATTTATTCTGAACATAATAATGTACAGCGGAAAGGAGGAAAACACAGATGTGACGACAAAGAAAACTGAACAGATTGTAATGAAGCTGCTGAACCCATATCTGATGAAAGGACATCACGTGTATATGGATAATTTCTATAATGACGTTGAGCTGAGCCAAAAACTTCTAAGACTGCGGACTCATACTTGCGGTACCTTGAGAAAAAGCAGAGTTTCTAATCCAAAGGTTCTTACCAATGCTAAATTGCAGAAGGGCGAGCATTTATGGCGTCGTAAAGGGAATGTGTACGTGTCTGTGTGGAAAGACAAAAGGCCTGTTTATATGATTACTACCATCAACCATCCAAAATTGCAATGGGTGTCCAACCGATTTGGAAAATATTCAAATAAGCCTAAAGAAGTGGCTAAATGTAATCAGTTCATGGGCGGAATAGACCGCAAAGACCAAATGGTTTCTTATTATTCGTCACCACAAAAAACCATTCGGTGGTACAAGAAGGTATTTTTTCACATGTTTGACGTGACAACGTGGAATGCTTTTTATATTTATAAGAAATACTTTAAACCGGATGGCAGGTACGAATTCCTTGACTTCCGAGATGCTTTGATAAAACAAATGACCAAAGTTGACAAAAAACTCTCAGGAAGGGACTTGGTGAGACTTGGCAGTATATATGCTAGCAGAAAAACAAACACTGCACAACCAGACACCACAGCAGAGTCACAAGTAATTTCTGGCGGACACTGGCCTGAACTGATTCCATGCTCTGCAGGCGCTAAACGAAAGTTTAAGTTGCTGAACTGTAAGCTTTGCACCAAAAAAAAAGTTAGACGGGATACAAGATATAGGTGTAAGGGTTGTGAAAGTAATACTCCTCTTTGCCCTGATTGCTTTGAAGAGTGGCATACTATAGAGGATGCCAAAGATAATTGAAATTGTGATTTAACATTTTGCATAAGGCTGATTTAACTGATCCCAAACAAATGAGACTGATTAAAATAAATGTAAAATTAAGCTAAAACAAAATAATATAATGTAAAAGATTTTTATTCTTAATTTGATAAGTTCTGTACTTCTCCTAACAATAAAAAAAACCTTTGATTGAAATGAAATGTATTATTGATTAGAAACACCATTTGATGCCATAACAGCTAGATATTACATAAAAACTAAAGTCTAACCTCTAAGGTAACGTAACGGTCATAGCCAGACTGTCATTAGTATTTGCAGATTGTCACTTGAGATGGTCAGTCCGGCCACAGATGTGTTACTGCTGGTACCGTACTTGCGCGTGCTATAAGTAATATTGCATACAGTTGTGTCAGTACGGTTGAAACCGTTAAACGGTTATACCCGTACTGCCGCATAACAAAGATTTTATTTCATACGACCCTGACAGTACGGCTATATGCGGATACGGTTGTAGCCGTCTTCCGCCCTATGTACACGATTTAATTTTCCGTGATATTGTCAGTACGGTTGTGACAGTATTGTGATTTTGTATGAAAAATTCTACTGTCTTTCCCTAATAAAGGACCGCGCCGGAATGTGTTAACTTAGAACACACTACACAACAGATGTATGTGTACATCTGTGGAGTCTTATTATTTCGAGTGAGCCGCGTGTAACCTGGGTGCAGCTCGCTCGAGGCGTCAATCCGATGTGGAGGGGGCAATGTCCGCAGCCAGGTCGCGGGGCAGGAGCCTCGCGTCGGGGGTCGCGCATGCAGCCGTGCGATCTGCCTGATATGGGGCCAGGCAGATGCGTCGCGGGAGTCGTGCGGTCCATGGCCCTTTACGGGGCACCGGTGCGGGCGCGTTCCCTTAGGCTGCGGCCTGCCTGCCGGTTGAACGCTTCCCAAAGGGTCATGGCCATTCGGATGGCCCGGGGATACCGCACGGTCTTCCGTGTGGCGGCGAGCCTCCTTGCCGGATTACCGCCATGGGATCTGGAGGCAAAAGTCCTCGCGCACATCTGGGAGTGGCTCGGAGATGAAGCACCGGGGCGTAACTCCGCTGCCGCGAGAAATCGCGGCACAGCGGATAGAGCTCCGGCAGGATCTCATGGCGGCATGGAGAGTGCGATTGTCGCAACCCAGTGCTGGGCACGCCACAATTGCGGCGATAAGTCCACACTTTGAGGAGTGGCTAGAGAGGCGCCACGGCGTCCTCACCTTCCGCCTGACACAGGTCCTCACCGGACACGGTTGCTTCGGGAGGTTCCTGTTTCGGATAAGGCGGGAGGAAACGCCTGGGTGTCACCACTATGTGGATCACCTGGAGGACACGGTGGAGCATACGGTGGAGGTATATATGTATGCTTGGGCGGAGCCCCGCCGTGTCCTCTTGGAGGCGATTGGCGGCGGTGGCCTCTCGCGTCCGGCCCTGGTCCAGGCCATGGTACGGAGCGAGAGGGCATGGGAAGCAGTCACCTCCTTCTGCGAAGCAGTAATGCTTGCGAAGGAGGAGGCGGAACGCGTGAGGGAGAGGCAAAGTTTGCGCCCTCACGCCCCTAACCGCCGCCGTTGGAGACGCCCTGGGCGTCGGGAATCCCAGGCGAATTCCCGGCCCCCATAGGCGCGGGCTTGCGGACGGCAAGCATTCGAGCAATGGGTAGGTCGCCGTCCGATTAGGACCAGGGCCGGGTCGATGGCGCGTCGTGTTGATACCGGGCCCTTGGCAACAGGAAACTGAAGGAACACGGGTGGGTTTTAGTCAGTAAAAGTCTGACACGCCCTTCCGCTCCGCCCAGAGGGGGAGAAGTCATTGGATGGGTAACCATCCTGAAAAAAAAAAAAAATAGGCAGACGCGTCGGCACGCGCGAACATTCCCTTCGCTAGGCGCCGCACATACTCAACCAGGCTCTCAATCCCGAGGTCCCGGTGGATGATGTCGTTCCTCACGAAACGAGGGGCGTCTACGATAGTCCGCAACGCATAATTCTGTTGCGTGCGGAGCTGCTTGCGGTGTACCTCGCTCGTGAGGGCGAACCCGTAAGTCAATATAGGGCGCACATATAACTTATATACGCCCAGCTTGACGCGCGCCGGGATGCGGGATGAGAGCACAGGCTTGAGCAGGCTGCGGGCTGCCTTGCCCTGCGCGACAACGTGGACAACGCGGACATGTTGCCCCATCGTGAGCCGACGATCGATCTACACAGTGGTGACACCTGGGCGTTTCCTCCCGCCTTATCCGAAACAGGAACCTCCCGAAGCAACCGTGTCCGGTGAGGACCTGTGTCAGGCGGAAGGTGAGGACACCATGGCGCCTCTCTAGCCACTCCTCAAAGAGTGGACTTATCGCCGCAATTGTGGCGTGCCCAGCACTGGGTTGCGACAATCGCACTCTCCATGCCGCCATGAGATCCTGCCGGAGCTCTGTCCGCTGTGCCGCGATTTCTCGCGGCAGCGGAGTTATGCCCCGCTTCATCTCCTCGCGCCACTCCCAGATGTGCGCGAGGACTTTCGCCTCCAGATCCCATGGCGGTAATCCGGCAAGGAAGTTCGCCGCCTCACGGAAGACCGTGCGGTGACACCCAGGTACTTTACCCAGGGCGACCACTCGATGTCGGCTCCATGCAGTTTCAGCGGTGGTGGGAGGGGCGCGAATCCGGTGTTCAGCGTGATCAGCTGCGTTTTACCCACGTTAACCGAAAGCCGCCACTTCAACAGCCACTCGGGGAGTAAGTCAAGGGCGCGCTGCTTCTTGACGGCCGCGTACATCGCATTAAGCGATGTACTGATGTACGCGGCGACGTCGGCATACAGTGCGAGCATCGAGTCTGGAGTGGCGAGAATGTCGTCGGTGTAACGTGAGTAACACGCCGGCGACACGCAGCTGCCTTGGGGCACGCCCGCGCGCACGGGGCGGGCGCTAGATAGCGCCCCGTCGACCTGGTAGCGTAACATGGCTGGATATCGCTACGTCCCCGTAAGGGGACGTGGCGTGCGGGGTCGGGGCTCCGCCCCTCGCCCGCGGGTGCTATACCGTGACCCGCAACTGCGGGCCCCTCACTATATGTGCCTTGATCGGCGAGCGTTATAGGTCGGCCGCGTATAGAATAACGCGTCCGTGTAACTGGTTGCTATGAGTATTTCTGTAGGCGCGCCACGACGCTATGTTCATAGCGCCACTTTCTTCACGACATCTCGGCGGTCTGTCACCGCCAGATGAGACCCCTAGTTACCTAGGGGAGGCCTAGCGGGTGACGACCTGCGACGGAGATGCCGACTCGACGCTCCTACAGGATAAGGTGTAGTTATCCCTCGCCCCGGTCACAGATCTAGCCGTTCGCGGTTTGAGGGGTGCGCATTAACATGGCACCTGGGTTGTACAATACATAATTGTTGGTATGTTAAGACATCGAATCAATTATGGACCCTGGCGGGCACAGCAAAAGTTAATTTGTAACAGGAGAGCGGATGAAGGCGCCTATTTTTTATATTCATAGTGAAATGTAGGTAACAATGATTGATCAAACCCCTGATGATTTTCAAAACCCTTCTTAAGAATTATAGGCCCATCTCACTTCTGAGCCATGTCTACAAGTTGTTTTCAAGAGTCATCACGAACCGTCTCGCACGCAGGTTCGACGACTTCCAGCCTTCCGAACAAGCCGGATTCCGTAAAGGCTTTAGCACCGTAGACCACATACATACGCTGCGGCAGGTTATAAAGAAGACTGAAGAGTATAAACCTGCCTCTCTGCTATGCGTTTGTGGACTACGAGAAAGCCTTCGATTCGATCGAGACTTGGGCTGTACTGCAGTCTCTCCAACGGTGCCAGATTGACTATGGGTACATCGAGGTGCTGAAGTGTTTGTATGAAAACGCTACTATGTTAGTCCGACTCCAAGACCAGACCTCGAAACCTATCCTTCTGCAGCGAGGGATGAGACAGGGAGACGTTATCTCTCCGAAACTGTTCACCGCTGCACTGGAGGATGTCTTCAAGGTTCTGGACTGGAAATGGGTTGGCATCAACATCAATGGCCAGTACATCACTCACCTTCGGTTTGCCGACGATATAGTAGTCATGGCTGAGACTATGGAGGACCTCAGTACAATGCTCGATGACCTCAGCAGAGCATCCGAAAGAGTGGGTCTTAAAATGAACATGGACAAAACGAAGGTCATGTCGAATACCCACGTCACACCCACCCTCATGAAGATCGGAGACTCTACACTTGAAGTTGTAGACGATTACGTTTACCTAGGACAAACTGCGTCCAGTTAGGTAGGTCTAACTTCGAGAAAGAAGTCAATCGTCGAATCCAACTCGGCTGGGCGGCGTTCGGGAAGCTGCGCTCTATCTTCTCGTCCCATATACCACAGTGTCTCAAGACAAAAGTTTTTGACCAGTGTGTGTTGCCAGTGATGACCTATGGCACTAAAACGTGGTCGCTCACAATGGGCCTCATTAGAAGGCTGAAAGCTGAAAGTCACTCAAAGGGCAATGGAGAGGGCTATGCTCGGAGTTTCCCTGCGTGATCGAATCAGGAATGAAGAGATCCGTAGGAGAACCAAGGTGACCGACATAGCCCGAAGTATTGCCAAACTTAAGTGGCAGTAGGCAGGGCACATTGCTCGCAGAATAGATGGCCGATGGGGCCGAAAGGTTCTGGAGTGGCGACCGCGTACCGGAAGACGTAGCGTTGGAAGGCCCCCCACAAGGTGGACCGATGACCTGGTGAAGGCCGCGGGAATGCGCTGTATGCCAGAAGCACAAAACCGGTCGAAGTGGCGGTGCTTGGGGGAGGCCTATGTCCAGCAGTGGACGTCTTTCGGCTGAAATGATGATGATGATGATGATGAATTTTCAAAAAGTATCCATGTGCTTTACTTTAAAAGCTGAATGCAAAAACAATTGAAAATCAAAAAATCGGGAAACAGTAGATGTACACTTCAATTTCATTTTAATGTATCCATGACAATTTCTATAACACATAATTATATACATATTATTGAAATTGTCATGGATATTTAAAAATTACATTGCAAGTGTCAACTTTTTACTGATTTGTTTTCGTTTATAGTACTGTGAATTCAATGTTAATTTTGACACAGTTTAACGGATAGGTAATTTAGAAAAAAAAATCGTACACATATTTTTGGAATGGTAGACGTTAAGATATTTTAGAAAATGTGTCAATGTATACATATTATTGCGCGTGACTGTACTACGTTCAATAAGCTAACAGTCCGCATTGGCATCGGTTTCGTTGCTGTGGCTCAATCAATCAATCAATCAATCTTTATTTGTGGACACAGGTATTACATTATAGGTCTTATGTATACATTTTAGTCGAGCTCTATGTCCTACCAATGAAATTGGTGTACAAATATATTAGTTTTTTTAGTAGGTACAATACAAAGTCATGTTCGAGTAAATAATGACAATTAAGTGTATTATTAATAAATAATTAATCAATTACCTAGGTAATAGGTAATACGGGCTGGTATCCGCAACTCCACGTCAAAGCGCGTATTTTGCGTACGGAATCAATTACCTAAAAATTATTTTTACATGCATGTCAATAGTAAATTAAGGGCTATTAATGTCATATTTCATGATAATTATTGTAAATAAAGTCAGTTAAACGTAATATTAATATATAATTAATCAATTCTAATTTATTTTTACATGCATGTCAATGGTAAATTATATTAAAGAGCTGGTAATGTCATATTTTATCATTTAAAAATTCTTCTATAGAGTAATACGTCTTATCTATTAGAAATAAATACAGTTTACTTTTGAATTTGCGGACATTATCTTCACTCCTTATATATTTTGGTAATTTATTATAGACCTTTGGAGCCATTACAAAAATACTGTTTCTGTATAGTGCAGTACTAGACCCAACTGTTTGTAACCGATCACAACGGCGCTGACTAGTTACTCTAGCAAATTTATGTAAATTATTTTTGACGAACATAGACGTTTCATAGATGTACAATGACGGCATAGTTAATATTTTCGTATTTTTGAAAAACGGTTTGCAGCTGTCTGTTGTCTGCAGATTATATATAGCTCTTATGCACCTTTTTTGGCACTTAAATACCATATCTTTACCTGTGGCATTGCCCCAAAATATAATTCCATATCTCAATGTTGAGGCTACTAGACCATGATACGCCGTTAAGACTGTTGCTCGATTGGCCGATTTATTTAACATGTGTAGAGCATAGGAATGTTGGTTTAGCTTACTACATACTTTGTCAATATGTGAATTCCATTTTAAAGTGTTTTCTTTGTTTAGTCCAAGAAATTTAGTCACATTTGATTCATTAATTATTTTATCCTTGTATTTAATATTTAAGTCCAGATTGTGATTTACTCTTCGTTGAAATTTCATTAACACTGTTTTATCAAGATTTATAACCAAATTATTATTTTGCAGCCAATTCACAACTAATAGTAAGGTAGAATTAATCTCGGCCTCTAATGTGCTTACCTCGTTACTATTAAAAAGCAAAAACTGTCATCTGCAAACATTGTCATGGGATAAGATGATACTGTCGGAAAGTCGTTAATATAAACAATAAAAAGGGGCGGCCCGAGTACACTACCTTGTGGTACTCCGTAATTTACCGTTCTGTGGCTAGATTTATATTTTATTTCGGTTTTTATAGAATTTCTACTAATTGTCGTGATTTGGTGCCTATCACAAAGATAAGATTCTATTAAATTTGATATATATCCTCTTATTCCAGTGTGATCAAAAGCTTTCGACATGTCCATGTAAAGCGCCAGAGTTGTCTCTTATCCACTCTGCCGCTAACTACATGTAAGAAATCGTAGATGGCCATTTCAATAGATCTGTTTTTCCTAAAACCTTTCTGGTTATCAACTCAAGGCAATTTTTCTCAAAGTATGAAGTAAGTCGACAATATATTACTTTCTCGAATATTTTTTAAAAAATCGGTACTAACGCTATAGGTCTGTAGCAGGACATATCTTCTCTGTTGTCTTTCTTGAAGAGAGGCTTTATAATTGTTATTTTTAATTCTTCTGGAAAGTAACCATGGCATATGCACATATTGATAAGGTGACTCAATACAGGAGCAATAATTGTGGATACCCGTTTAACAATGCTTGTACCTATATCGTCATACCCAGTGTACGTACGTATTTTTTAGCGACATAATAATTTGGTGAATTTCTAGTGGTATTGTAGGCGACATAAACATAGAAGTAATTCTACTGCTTATTTTATGTTTATTTTTATGAATGTCTAAATTAGTAACTGGTTTCACTTGATCTACAAAGTAATCGTTAAAAGCTTGTGCTATGTCAAGAGGATTAGTTAAGGTTTTGTCATTTGACTTGATTTTTATTATGGTTTCGCCTGTCAAGTTATGTTTATTCTTATTTTTGTTTATGACATTCCATGTCGCTTTACATAGATTCTGAGCTGAATGTATGAAGCGATTATTATGGGCTCTCTGTGTGAGATTTATAACTTTCTTCAACCGATTTGAAAGCTTTTTAAAGTTTGCTTTATTTTGCTTATTTGGTAATGACCGGTATTTCCACAGCAGTTCTCTTTTTCTCTTACTGCAAATCCTAATGCCATGACTAAACCATTTTGCTTTTTCTTTAGTTGATATCCGTATTTATAAATTTGGAAAACATAGATCATAAAGCAACTTAAACAGGTCGTAGAATAGTTTGAATGCCTTAGCGGCATCCGTTTCCTCGTATACGTCGGCAAAAGTGATAGCTTTGATGTTGTCTATAAATTTCTGAACATTTTCTTTTGAATAATCGCGTTTAGTTGAGAACCATCCAGTAATTTAACATGCATGTTCGTCTAACTGGACATCGTAAAAGTTGTGCCGTATGATCGGATACCACCAGCTCTAAAACTTCTCCTCTTGATCCGCGTACATTGTGAATTATGTTATCTATGCAAGTCCCGCTGCCTAATCTTGTTGGAACTTTTATTTCAAATTTGAGATTGTAACCCGTTATATTTGAATTGCTCTAAACATGTCGTCTTTTTTAAAAGATCAATGTTGAAATCACCGCATAGAATGAGTTTTTTGTTAGGGTGTAATGAAAAAGACTTTAAGAGAATATTCAGGTTATTGAAAATTGTCTCAAGTTTACTTTTTATATCCCTACTAAGTGGGCTCCTGTAGACACACATCACAATGGTATTGTGGTCAGTGAGCTCTACTGCGCAGCATTCAATTATATTAGAAACACAGTACTTCCCCACCGACTCCAAAGGTCTATACTTAATTCCGTTTCGTATCATTATGCATGTACCACCATGTCGGGATTTCCGAGTAAAATGTGTAGCAAGTGTAAAATTAGGAATATGTAACAAGTTAACATCTGATAATATCATATTGTGCTCCGAAAAACACAGCACATCAATTATTTTTCCTGAATTGAATAGTTCATTAAGTGCGACAGTTCTATGTTCTATGTTACGGGTTTGGTTTCCGCACTTAGTCCTTAAGGTGGACCATTGTGCGTGGGCCATGGCGGCCGTTGGGGGTTATTCCATCCAGCCCACCTCCCTCCAGAAGTTCACTGTGTCTCCTGGTTTGTTTAGAACCTCCGTGTAAGATCTGGGTGACCCGAGGGTTACAGTTCTAATCTGGGCGACGCCCGTGCATTCAAAGAGCACGTGCGCGACGGTTTCCTTAGCCTCCATGCACGCTCTGCACAGAGGACTGTCCGTTATGCCTATAGTGTGGAAGTGTTTGTTTAACGAGCAGTGTCCTGTGATGGTTCCCGCCACCAGACGCAGGCCGTTCCTGTCCAGGCGTAACAACCGCCTGGTTAGCCTGCCATCCAAGGATGGCATAGCTTCCTTGGACTGCCTGCAGCCCGGTGCCGAGGACCAGCAGTTCTCCGCTTGAGTATGGGTGAATTCCTGGAGCCACCTGCGTATTTGGTTGTAGGGGACGGGTACGATGGGCTCAGGCCCACAGACCGACGTGCTAGATGCTCTTCTAGCAAGCTCGTCTGCTGCGTCATTGCCCAGCGATCCACTGTGTCCTTTAATCCATTGTAGTGTCACTTTGTTGCATCCGGATACCGTTACTCGTTCTAGTGCATTGTGACATTCTAGTGTAAGCTTCGAGGTAATGTAATTTTTCTGTAGGGATTGGAGAACTGAGGCACTGTCGGAAAGTATGCGTATATGGGTGGCCGTAACACTCCTGGCTTCTATGGCATAGGCCGCCTGTATGATACCCACACACTCCGCTTGATATACGGTGTTGAACATTCCCAGCGGGCTGGATATGTTAATGTTGAGATCGTGTGAGAAGACTCCGACTCCTGTACCGGAGTGGGTCTTCGATCGGTCGGTGTATACTCTCATCTCTTTCGGTCCTGAGTAGTCATTCTGTTCTTCTGTGAGTACTATACTGTAGTGTCTTTGAAAGTGGTGTGTCTTCGGGGCTTTGTCACAGGGTGATGCCATCATTGGCTGCCGTTTGACCGCATCATCCTTTATGCGTGTGTGCTTAACTCTGGATTCTTTGGTCAGGGTTCCTGATAAGTGAAGCCTAAAAGCTGCCAGGGCCGCTTCTTCTCGTACGATGAGGTACAGAGGCGGCAGTCCGAGCATTGCTTGTAGGGCGGCAGTGGGTGCAGTTCTCATGCTGCTGGTGATTGCAACACATGCAGAACGCTGCAGTTTTTCGAGGTCTCTTTGGGCTGTGCTCAGGTCTGTCCTGGGCCACCAGACCAGTGAGCCATATGTGATAATCGGTCGTGGTGTATAGCCAGTAAGTGACCCTGGGGCTAATTCCCCAGTTTCTTCCAAGCAGTCGCTTGCACTGCCAGAGGGATACAGTGGCTTTAGTGACGATGTAGTTCATATGTTTCGCCCAGTTCAGCTGTTTGTCCAAGAAGATACCCAGATACTTGGTTTCAGTTGATAGGCTTAGGGTTGTCCCAAAGAAGCGGGGTAGTTGTAGCATCGGTAGTTTCCTCTTTTTTGTGAAAAGTGCGACAGTAAACATAGGAGATTTGTTCAAAAGACCATTTATATTTTGATGCAGCCTATTAATATTTTTATACACGAAAAAAGTTTTCAGGTTCACAAAAAATGTTATCTGCAGAAGATTCGCATTGGGTCAATGATATCTCTGTTATAATATCGTCTGTCATCAATAAGTCGATTTTTTTAATATCGTCAATAAACTCGTTCATATCTTTGAAAATAGTCTGCATTCCATGACTATTTACTTGTCCCAGTTTGGTAAACATTGTTGAATCGAATGCTAGATTTTTGTTCGAGTCCAAAAGATATGCATGCTCATAAGTCAGTGTGTCCAGATACAGTAAGTTATTTAAATGCTCTACTCTCCAATTATACATATTTCTTTGGTAACTGCAGTTATATGTCGGTGTACAAATAATGATATTCGTAAAGTTCACTTTTTGTAAAGTAGCTCGTAAGTGAAGAGTCAATTGGAGGTAGTCACACGTAGTCTTAAAATCTTCCTCTCCTATTAAGATAATGTAGAAGTCTTTCTTTGTAAATGTTTCCAATTTAGTCTCTATGTCGTGCACCAGTTGCTGTGTATTGCATTGTGTCTTTATGTAATGGCATATATTTACTGAATGTTTGTGTAGGGTTTGCTTGGCAATATTTCTAATGTCGTTCCTGTTATTGGTACTCAGGATACAGATCTTACTGTCATTTTTATGTTGCGGAATTTGTTGTAGTTTTGTCTCAACACTGCTAGTTTTGTTTTGTATGTGAGAGGGTGATGATGGCGTATCTTTTTCCTGATTCTGTAAAATTAAAGGTTCTGTTTGTGTTCCTTTGTTCTTATTTAAGGATTTCTTTATGGGAGTAGACTTTATGGGAGTAGACTTTATGGGAATAGACTTTTTGTGTTTATTAACTGGGCTGCTAAGTTTTGCGAAGAGATAATTTTTCCTTTGCAAGTCCAAGTTTATTTGCTTAAGGTTGCTATTTTCTAAAGAAAGAGACTCGATTTCCTGATGTGCGCTATCCAAATCTAACACAAACTTGTCAAGTTGTTCCTTTAGCTTTATAATTTGTTGTTGTTTTGCATCATTAATGTCATCATTGGATAAGTCAGGTAGGCTGGAAACAGTATCCTCGAATGTACTATTATTTATTGTTTCGTTAGCAACGGTGTTGGAATCCGATTTAGTACGAGTACGGCGCATAGTAATGTTCTCGAAGAAATTCATTTTGTTCCTTGATGTCGTATCACACAAACTTCGGCTGAGGTAAATTAGAACTACTAAAGACAATTACTTAATTCATAAAAAGTCTACTTGCATTCAATGAGATTAGAACCAGTGCCACAAATTTGATTGAGCAGTTCCTCCACGCCACCACGCCACCGACGCACTACTCGAGTTGTTGAAATTGTTGCTTGCTATGTTCACTGAGTCATACTCAGGCGAGGACGGGGAGTAGAGGCGGTAAGTGCGGGGAGTATCGAGCGCGCTGCGGGTTGTCGTAGGTCAGTGTTCACAGCCGTTAGATTTTTTCATTTTTTTTTGTTTTTTATCACGGTTTATTATCACTGTAACTTTGCTTCACTTAGACGTATCACAGCAGGACTTTCACGGTCACTTCACTGGCTTTAAGGCAATAGTAATTGAATGTGATAAAAAACACTTTATACAACTTGTTCTATAAAAAATTGAGGAGAAAAAAAAATCTGCGCTCTGTCTCGAACAGTCTCGGTCGAATCTCTCTCAGGCTCAGGGGGGCCAGCCAGATAGAAACATAACATTAGTCATGTCAACGTCAAGTCGTTGATCAAAAAATATAGTTACGTAATTCCAAGTGAAGTAAAATTTATCATTAAAAACTTAAAAAACAAGCAAAGTTTTGGTCATGACGAAATACCACCAATACTTGTTAAATCATGCATAGACGAATTAACAATTCCTTTGACTCTTCTTATCAATCAATCATTCATGGAAGGTGTTGTCCCAGATCTATTAAAAATATCTAAAGTAAAACCTATATATAAAAAGGGCAAAAAACATGACGCAGGAAATTATCGCCCAATTGCATTATTATCTACATTTTCAAAAGTATTTGAAACTGCAATGTCTAAACGACTAAATAATTTTTGCGAGAAGTATAAAATCTTTAACAACAGTCAAAATGGATTTAGGAAAAATAAGTCTACAACATTGGCAGTATTTAATTACGTCCAAGAAGCATTAAAAATAATAAATAATAAGAAATATGCAGTTGGGCTACTGTTGGATATGAGTAAAGCCTACGATCGAGTATCATATAAAGTACTAGAAAATAAACTGTACCAAATAGGTGTGAGAGGTATCGCGTATGAGTGGTTTTGCTCGTACCGAAAAGATCGCACACAATATGTTGAAGTGGAATATTTTCACCCGGACACTGGCATAGTGACCCACGTTAGATCACAAATGGAGCATGTAACTATGTCTATACCACAAGGCAGTGTTTTGGGGTGCATTTTATTCCTAATCTACATCAACGATTTGCCGAGAGAAATAAATGTTCAGAGTGTCCTGTTTGCTGACGATATTTCGATAGTGTTTCCGTGTGACGACGGTAGCAAATTAAATCCAATACTGGACGATATACTTACAAAAATAGTAAATTGGCTAAAGGACCATAATTTGGAAATCAATTTCACCAAGACAAAACTTATGCAATACAGACCTTATCAAAAACGTTCATTAAATATTAGTTATTCATTCAATGACATACCACTCCAATGTGTCGATGAATTTAGACTCTTGGGTCTGACAGTTGACACTAATATAAATTGGAAGGCACATATTAATGTTGTGTCAAACAAACTTGCAAGTTTCACTTATGCTTTAAATGAGCTAAAAAGATCAACCGACTTCAAAACGGCGATGACAGCATACTACGCCTACGCCTACTCATGGATTACATACGGCATTATAGTGTGGGGAAATAGCGTAGACGTAGAAAAACTCTTCATTTTACAAAAAAAATGTATGAGAATTCTTGCGAACATAGACCAAATGCAGGGCTGTAAACCTTATTTTATTAAATACAAAATGCTCACCCTAACAAGCATTTACATTTTGGAAGTAAGCAAGTTTGTGAGAAACCATGCGTCGTTATTCCCTTTAGCTAAAAGTCAGAGGCCGCTGCAACGCTCCTTAAGAGTAAAAAATGAATTAGCATTGCCAAGTTCAAAACTGGCTATGTATCACTCAGGACCTCTTGCAATGTGCATAAAAATTTACAATAAATTACCAAATGAAATTAAAGACATAGAATTTGACAATAAATTTGTAAACGCACTAAAAATGCACCTAATGCAGAAGTGTTATTATAGCCTAAATGAGTTCTTTATTTAACATTTCACTAATAATTATAAAATATTATTTGACAAATTGACATTCTGATAAATTAATGAGGTAGATTTTTTGAAAATTGACGCAATGTAATAAAGACATCCAATAATAAATTAATGAATAATGAAATGATAACAATAGACATTAGAAATTGGAAATGTAATATTATACTTTTAAATAACTTTATATAAGAATGCATGTAATTATAAATACATACTAATTGTTGCGGTGCCCTAGCAGGGTTCATGTACGAAACTTTTAAAATGTAACAAGACCTTGGAAACGACATGAATGCAATAAATAAATAAATAATTAGAAGTTGTACAACATTGGCTACAACACTCATCAGTCACGTCAGTACCGGCGCGTCTCAGTCGACGTCGCATCACCGGCAAGTCAAAACTTGTATTGCTACGAACGAAATATGGGTATAGAACTGTGTGACTATGACTGACGGACTGACTAGTTCACACACGTCCCTGAAATTGACGTGACTGATCGGCGACTTGCCGTTGACGTGATTGATGTGTGTGCATGAATCTTAAACCTACTAAGAATTTCCTAATGGGAAGAGCGAATAATAACGCTTACCCAACCCTCAGGATCAAGTTCCATGCTCAACAGCCGCGCTTGCAACCACCAAAGTCTAAATTGATTCATATTTAATTTCACAGTTATGGCGTCTACGTGGGGATATTCAAGATTGGCGACACTCGTTACAGAAAAATTGTAGCTATTGTTAATAGTGAGTTTTAATTAAGATTTAAGTTTTTGGTCCAAAATGATTGGTTGATTGATTGATCGATTGATTTGATTGTGTACTGAGCAGGACATTCTGTCAATGAACTGAAGGCCAATTCTCGTACTTAAAAAACGTTCACATTCAAGTCGCAGTGCTGCAAAAGTTCCAAAATAAACCAACTAACTAAGTCAAACGTGACGTTTCGTGCGATGTGATTAAAATAAATAAAATAAAATAAAATAAAATTTATTCAAGTTAAAAAGTAAAAATAAGATTTACATTAATTACAAACGAGGTAACTTTAATTCTAGCTGTAATATAGACCTGCCTGATCTAGGTTTGTGAAAACCTGTGTTTCAGGCGATTGCGACTAGACTGAAAATAAGAAATGAACTGAAACGGTATTCTGCTAAAGGAGGATGGCCAAAGCGTACCGAGTCGGTGGCGTCCCGATTTGCCATATACATGTTTTAAAAAAAAAGAATACATGTTTTTTGGTTTAAGTAAATTCTTTGAATTTTCTAGATTAATAATAATAATAGTCCTCCAGACCGTATTTTCGGCCACGGCGGCCAATCTCAACGGAGACTAGCCATCGCACATAGGGGTATTTTGCCAATTTAGGCGGCCAATATTATTTTGTTTCTTTTTATATATTAAATTTGGTTTTTATATCTTTCATTAGTTGTAAAATCTTTTAGGAGTGCATAGATTAAAAAAAAATGAAATTATGAACAGTATGTATTTAAAAAGAAAAACAAAACAAGTATAAAAACCACAAATTATTAAAATCTTATCAAAGCTCTTCGTCAGTCATTTCCTCCGCAGATTCCTCTGAAGAACTTCCGCAGTTGGTATTGGGCTCAGCAGAAAGAAGCATTTCTATTGCTTCTTTGCTATGCGGCATTGATCTTTTATTTGGTTTCGGCCTTATACTCGTAATCAGAGGATCAGAGCTGAGCAATAATCTATTCAGTACATCTAAATTACACTGCTCGCTAGAGAATTTTCTAGCAAAATTGATGCGGTACAAACGCATGCTTCTTCGGACATCAATCCTATAGGCAACAGTGCTTTCTCTACGACCGTTGCACCATGGATTAATATCTTGTGCATTGTGGGTGTCATTGGATGCCAGGGGTATAACTCCACATACATTTTGGCGGTATCATAGCCGTAAACAGCAATTTTTTTTAAATCAGCTTTATGGCCGCTAGTGATTACCTCCAAAATCACTTTTATCCGTATAATAAAATTGTAGTCGACACCGGTAATTTCACCTGCCATCTCTGGATCAGCGAAAAATCCTGCTGGTGTTACCATCGTTGGTGTTGCCGAATCCAGCTTTTGGAACATCAACGATCAAGCCCGTTTTCTCTCGGAATTTCGCCTGTATTTCTGCCTTTTTCTGCTTAACAATTTCTTTGTCACTTTCCGATCTTAACTGCCACTTTTGCACGGGAATTTTGTATGACAAATGGAGAATACTCTCGAATAACCGTATTCTAGCGTGCAGTACCGATAGGCCAAACTGCAATGCTTCTGTGTCTACAGTATTTTTGACATTAAGATCATTGAACTGCTTTGAAGTAGCTCCACAAATGTAGCATCTCATAGTTGAGGTAGTTGAAGTAGCAGCATTGCATACTTTGGCATCGACCATAGTCAGCGATAATACATGTTTCATAGAAATAGAGGTCTCTCCAAGTACAAATTCGCTATTTATCAAATTATTTATAGCGTCTTCTATGTAAGCGATTTCAGACTTTGTGATATCCACTGTTTCTTTCAAAAATCTAATCCTCATTGGTCGACAGTATCGTGGCGAAGAGGGAGTTGGGTTTTGCCACAGAACTTTTTTGTTTATTCTAGAAAACAATTGTAGTGGAACAAAACAACTTTGAAAAATACTGCTATCAAATGAGTCTTCATCTTGCCTTTTTTGTTTAAATTGCGCTTGTTGAGACCCATCACATCCCCACTTTGAAATCAGCGTCAATGATTTCCGCTCTTCTTCAGTTAATTCAACTAGTATATCCTGCAGATATGTAGACAAACGTTTAGCTGTGTGATCCAATAAATGTTGCAAGTTAATTTCAGCACATGTTTCAGTTACCCGATAGGATTCTTTTCCCGGATAACAAGCTTTTTTCCATTGCTGTAATATGGTGTAACTTGGGTAATACTTCTTGTTAGTACTCTTTATTATTTCATATTGTCGTCTTGAGAGGTCGGCTTCCACGAACATTGAGAGGGCGGCCATTGGATCTAGTTGTGACGCTTTTTCGAGCTTTGATTTTTTGTATGCTTCCTGGTATGCTTGGGCTGTCTGCGGAGAGTTTGTTATGTCTTTGAGAATACTCGACGCAATTCGCTTTCCAGAACTTTGAAGGGACGTTTGAGCAGCACACATTAGCACATCTTTTTCAACAGCACTGCGCACTTCCATTGTCTTTCTGCGTTTGCTCCTTTCACTGGATTCTTGAAATGATTTTGTTGGTCGACCAGAAGAACGCCGTTTTATCATTACTATTTCGAATGTCCCTTCTAACCATTTTTCGTTTTTTTTAAGGAAAAGTTTCTCTTTCTTGTGCGCTCCTGTCCACCTTTTTTTAAACTGGGACTTTAAATAAGAGAACTTATGCTGAACTTCCTTCATTTGCTCTTTACAATATTCATCTTGCGATAAAATATATCTCTCAATATAACTCAACTTTTCGTCAAAATTTGGCAACTCTTGCTCTTGCATTTTGTCAAAAAGAAATCTACGCGTTATTACTCGAGCCCCTGAGTTACCCGCGGATCCTGAAACGAAACAAAAAACCGTTTAAAGTAAATTAAAATAAAAAATTAAATCACGTGGTTTTTTAATGTCGCCTTTGAAACCCCAAGAATGTCAACTTGACGGGAGATCCCGGTCAGTATAGAACTTAGAGAGTTTTGTATTGCTGATTCTAATGTTTATAATTCTGTCAATCCATATTTGTTACGAGCGCTAATAATATTTAGATCAACATACAACCTGATACTGACCTGCAAATTGCAAAAAACCTAAGAAAATTTGAATTTCGCGGGCAACCCTAGCGCATCAACCTTAATATTGCTGATTACTGGTATCTTTTTGTATGCACGTGTTTCTGTGACAAATAAACCTATTTTTCTGTCTTTCTTCTTTCTAAGTCCAACCGATTACAAATTAATTAATGGAATGAACACAGCATACACACAATTCAAATACATAATTCAACTTTCAACTACATAATTAAACATTAAGATAAATTATGAAACTAAATGAAAATTGTCAAGTATTTTTTTTCGAATACCACCCATGGAGTCATGAAATATGTCCAGGTTTGAATTTAAGTTTTTGTTGAGCAAATTGTAAAGGTTAATTAGTTCTTACTAGCGGACCCAGCTTACCGACATTGGTACGACAGAATGGAGGACAAAATGTGTTAGTTAGGACAGCGCGGGGTCTCTTACGTGGAACTGTGATAGGAACCTCTACTAGGAGGTGACTACAATCGATTTTCCCGTTAACAATTTTGTGCAAAAATGATATACTAAGCATCACTCGACGGTCACGGAGAGAAGTCATTTTGAAAAATAAAAGGCGCTGGTTATATGGGCATTTATGAGAAATACCGCGAGTGCTAAATGCCAAGGAGCGCGTGAACATACGTTGTATACGTTCAATGCGTTGAGAGTGAACAGTATAAGACGGGCTCCACGGGCACTAGCGTCTTGAATAGAAGCAACCTAGTTTGCGGTCGCCTGAACAGTTGGCGTTACGTTTAAGGAAACAGCCCAATTTTGACGTCGAAATGCAAGAAACAGAATCAAACCAAGATGTTTGGGTTTAAACAAAAAACATCTAAGGTTGATTCTGTTTCTTGCATTTCGCCGTCAAAATTGGGTTGGTCTGGTGTTGACTGAAGTGATATTATTCAAAAACGCGTGCATACTTAGGCTTGAAACATTTTATGCATGTTAAGAATAACAAGAAGAACCGAATACCGTTTTCAGTGAGTTTATATGTTTGTTTATTTAAGCGCTAGAATATTTTTTTATTTTTCGTAAATGCTTGATAACTTTAAAACGTAAATATTTTTGAAAACCTAATTAATGCACAAATACGCACAAATTAAGAGCTACCGATGTACGTTTATAAAACTGTACTTATAAATGTTAATCTTCTAGGGCCGCTTTCAGAGACAGCACCCTTGCGGGCAGCCCATCCGGTCCGGGGACAGTCCTTTTGGACCGCGCCCGCAGAATTGCTGCCATCTCCAAGTCGGATATTGGGGGAGTCTCCACCTCCGTATCTTGGTCAGCCTCTGCTTCGGCCATGGTCGGGGAAGGGTGATCTGCCCGCTCCGGGAACAATGTCTCCACGACAATGTCTCCTGAGGCGGAACTGAGGCTGGAGGGTTTCCGTTAGCGGGCCTTGGGGGGAAAAATAAATAAATTCGAGACAGTGGTGCGTAGTGTGAATCTTACAACTCACTCCCCCCATGGACCTGACCTGACGATTTTGTAGTACGAAAGCTCTTCTACTATTATATTCATAGCTATTTCCCCAAAAAAGTATGCTATATCAAATTTTTGACTCCACTAGCGCATAATATACAATTTTTAGCTGTTCTATGTTGATTTCATTTGTCAGGGCTCTCAGTGCGTAACATGCAGACGATACCGATGCATCAATTGCGTTTAATTCTGGTTTCCAGTTTAACAGTTGGTCAATATGTATACCCAAAAATTTTACTTCGGCAACAAGCTCAATGTCAACCTCATTTAAGGCAACATCTCGAGTCTTTTTACTATTAATAAACAATTATTTGCCGTGAACCACGCGTGAAATGCGTGTAACGTAGCATTTACCCTTTTTGTCAACTCTACCATGTCATTAGCTGCCACCATGGCATTTGTGTCATCTGCGAAAATTACTAAATCAATTTCCGGTAATATTGTATTTAGATAATTGATCAAGTCATTAATAAATAATAAAAATAAAATAGGTCCTAAAATAGATCCCTGTGGGACACCCGTTGATATGCGTACAATTTTGGATGTATACCTTTTCTTATAATTATTCTGAGTTTTGTCAATTTCAACGTACATTCGCCTGTTTGTTAAGTAGGAAGAGAATAGGCGCAAAGCATTTCCTCTTATTCCGTAATAACTCATTTTAGTCAGAAGTAATTCCTCGTTAGGATTATAATTTTCTAATAATGCACTTAGTTGAATTCTTAATTCTTCTGCTGTATGAGTTGGGATTACATTTGTTTTACTTAGTCTTAGTTGGTAAATTATTTCTGGTTTGTTTAATTGTGTTAGATCCATTGTAAGTGATATATTTTCCCCTAGTAAATGACGAGAAAGATTGATCTAAGTTATGGTATGTATGGTTATGGGTTAATGGTAATATAATAGTTTAATTATATTTAATAATCTATTCTATTTATATTTAATATTTTGTTTAGTCTTCAACCACCTTGTACGGGGTGCGTCTCGTAGTCGGTCACGGGGACCTAAAGGAATACACCCTGTATGTCGGTGGTTTGCGTGCGCGTATACCTAAGGATATTCTCCTTAGACACACTGTAAGTCTGTAACCAGTCTCCACCAGAAGTGACCACGAATGGTTTTACGGTTTGACTAGCTTATGATTCTACCGTTGGGTAGATTGGTGGTGTGGTGTGATGTAAAATATATAAGATTTTTGTTTGTGTATTGTTGGAGTAATTGTTTTGTAAGCGGGTAATGTATAAATACTTTTTGGTCTACTTTATGATATAGTAAATTTAATTAAGAAGGTAATGATGGTATAAAGAAAGAAAGAAAGAAAATATGTTTATTTGCGGCAAACATGACGCCAAGAAAGGACAAATATACGAAAATAAACAAGTTGCGGGAAAATATGCATCACATTCACGCAAAACGGCCATCACTCAGCATAATGCTGCGACCCTATGCGAGACAGAGCCCCAGCGCTGATTTTCAGTGACAGCCGGCGTTGACGTCATGACGTCAATCGGTGCAGCACATAATGAGTGGACAATAACAAAAAAATAAATAAAATAAATACTTGTAGTGTGAAAAATAAATACTTGTAGTGTTTATAAAAATATAATATTTATGATATGATGACGTTGACAGGCAGTTTTCTTCTGACCTTGACAGCTTGTGACCTAGTCGTTGCTACGTTACTGTCTGTTTACATATTATTTTCCTGTAAGATGTAAAATGTAAAAAAAACTAATATTATGATATGGTAAAAATAATATAAAATTAGACAATAATAATATTATGTACGAGTGATAGCCGAAATGTTTTTCCGAAAATTATGGGTACGTTGGCTATGGATGCCTTTTTGAATTTTGAAAAATTTTCACTCTGTCAATACTGTTGCTGTTCGTCTAGTGTTCCCTCTTGATTTTCCTTCTTCTGTGTATGATGATCATAAAATATACTTGTTTTTTGTACTTGGCTGTCTTGTTGTCTTGTTAATGACTGTTGGATGGTGGTTTATGAGGTAAATTTCTTCTTAGGTTCCTTTTTTATTGGGCGCCAGTGTACCGGGAGACCCCTCTGCCCTCCGCTAGCTCGCTTAGTGAGGGTCTCACCGGACAACGTTGATAAATGGGTAAACACAGTAGACGATAGGAGGAACGGTTTATTACTGGTTACTTTCTAAAAACGACACACATGATTATATAAATATAGTAATATTATCACAGTACTTAGAAGAATGATGGTTATATAAAAATTACGGACAGTAACACGCTCGGTCAAGTCCAAAGATGAAGTGTCGGCAGACTGGAAAAAGACTGCACGGGAGTTTGTGGCGTTTTGAATTCAAATTGAAAATGGAATGATGATGTGGCCAGCCATAAAGGATTGCCAGTAATAAATGATAGGATGAGTATGGATAAGAAGGACTTCGTCACAAGTTCAAGATAACCAGTTCACTAAGCCACCCAAATCCATAATCCAATATCTATGTTTCCATAGCTTGCAATAGTCCTACACCAACCGGGGGTTGTCCTTGGGTGCACTTACATAGTGCATACAGGGATAATTGTCGGTTGGTGCGTCATTCCTTTTGAAATTGTCTAAGGGGCCTCTGCGAGTTGGCGTCGGACCCTCGTACATACGCCTTCCAAAAGACCGTAACCCTGGGGTCACGAGATATACAATACAACAATACACAATACTGACAATATTGTCATCACTGTGTCTAGTTTTCTTTTAATGTTTCAATTTTTTTTTTTGTATGTTGGCACCCAGCTGTTTATTAATGTACCTAATTAGTTATAATTTAACCGTGTTTTTGTATGTTGTGCTGTCTTTTGTGTGCACCAAATAAACGTTTTATCTATCTATCTATCTATCTATATGTAAAAACAACTTAAAACTTATATTTACATTTGAGACATTTTCGCAATTATGAAAATTTATTATGTTACAGTTTTATTAGGATTAGAGATTGTTGTAGATTTTATATTCTGCGTGTTTGAAATAATGTCCTGGTGAAGAAAATGTGACGGTGAATCTCGTTGTTTGGACGCGGCGACTGTGGCATGGATGGATTAACTGAAGATTGGAATTTAATGTTTTCCACGATGCGTTCACATGTTTTCGCCTTGTTCTCAATGGAATTTTCTATATACCCCTCGGGTACAGCACTCGACTTCCATCCTCCATGTCGCTTGAGAACAGTTAAGTCCGCTCCAGAATCTGCCAAAAGGGTAGCAGAAGTATGACGAAAACAAGTCCTGTATATAGCTTGATATCTGGTAACTTCAAATAAGTAGTGATTTATTGTGGCATGTTAAAAAAAATATTTTTTCCCATAACTTGTTTGAAGCACTTGCCATTTTGATAACGGATGAAAAACCGATTGGTCTTCATATCTGTAAGACGCAGGTTAGTTAGGTTAGAACGTCCAGGTATTTCTATACAACAGTTTTGTATTCTCCTCGGATAACGAAGGATCGGTTAATTTTTGTTTTTGTGTCTGTCAGCTTTACTAACAGTAAATCATCCGAGTGATTTTCGACATCATCAACAGTTATTTTTAAAAGTTCATTGCCACGACAAGATTCATGTACTCCGAAAATTAAAGCCACCTGTAACAAAATCGAATGTGCATAAGACAAGTATCTATCGAAGTACAGCCGGTCGATTCTGTAACCATCACACCGTGAAAATTTAAGTGAAGTGAGCGTGGAGTGAGCCGTCAGTGTCACTGAAGCTAGGGATGCCTAAGCATTACATTTACCTACAATCATAATCGAGATTTTAATAATATTTTAATTCTAATTCTATTGATAATATTGTATTATTTTAAAACAAATATTTAAGGGTCTAAACATAAATACCATTTAGGGAGGCTTTTAAATAAAATAGCAAAACAGATATTCAGTCAGAAACTCAATTTTGTTTTACTTACTCAATTTTTTTCCTAGACTAGTCCTTATAGCCTGAAACCATACCTACTTACAATAAATAAAATAAAACATTCAAAAGAAAATGCGCTTCGACAAAGATTGTTATTAAGAACTCATTTTTAGATTGTTTATTTATACAAGGTTATTGGTAAAACACCAGCAACCTCTTAAGGAGTCATTGTACTCCTCATTATGAACAACTTTTATTATGGGAACAAATATGAAGTCGCGAAAAAAAAAGCAGCTGTTCCGTACATTTATGTTCGCTTAACTCGTCAAAATGTACGGAACAGCTGTTTTTTTTTCGCGATTTCATATTTTTGTTCCCATAGTAAAAGTTGTTCATAATGATGAGTACAATGACTCCTTAAGAGGTTGCTGGTGTTTTACCAATAACCCTGTATAAACGCAATCCCATGACCTAATCGCGATGTGTTTGAAGAAGCGATTGGGGATCGAGTCCAGTAGGTAAAGACTGTGCGACGTTGTTCAGCGTTGTAACGAAACCAAATCTATTCATTATGAAGAGAGATTCGGTCGGTCATCAGTGCTTGGCGAGACTGCAAAAGGGGGCGCGGGGCCGACGTGGCGCAAGATACTTAGGAACTTCATTTGAGTAGCGCGGGCTGCATGGCGCGGAGAGCGTGCGGGCTGCTTGGAGCGAGAGCGCGCGGGCAACTTAAACTCACGCAATAGCTCGCGTCCATTTAGTAAGTTGTCGTTGTGTGAGCACTGTGAGCGCGGCAAACGGCAAAACGCGCGGGTGCTGGGATCTCATACTAGTTCGAGCTGACCACGCACGTTTTGCCATTTAAAGTAAGAATTTTCAAGTAAAACTACCTAAGTCTTCTTCATCCATATTTGACAAACACTGGACACGACAACGCTCGGAACGAAGTCGCGCTCGCGGCTCGACTGCGGACACCGGACAGAACTGCAGCCAAGACTGCGCGCGTCCCCGAACCAGCAGCGCCGCTTCCCGCACCGCGCTACCATTGCTACCAGTGCCCCAGTGCGGCCAAGCATTCAGTGATCGAGTGCTAAAAGTGTGCCTGGCTGACGGGCCATACAATTTAACCCCACACAAATTATGTGGGAACCTACATAAGTAAATGTCATTTAAATAAAAAGACGTGCGGACTAAATCTAGGTACTAGGTACCTACCTACGCGTTGCAAATAGATAACAAAATATTCATCAATTAATCATCATCGTAATTACCTACTATTACTAACCTCAACTGACATTTGCAACGCGCGCACAGGCTCGTTGCGTTGAAGTGATATCGGTTGAGGTGATCACCTCGCGCATGCGCGTTAGGCGCTCAAGTTACTACTATTACTAAATTCAACTGACATTTCCAACGCGCGCAGGCTCACACAAGTGAAGTGATTTTGCAGAATCGGGTGGAATGATGTGTCAGAATCAAGTGAGGTGATCACCTCGCGCATGCGCGTTATGCGCTGAAGTTTTGGTTTAATTATCCTTCATTGGCGGTTGGCGGCCATGTTATGGCCTATTCGTATTCTAGCTGAGCTCAGAGACAATAATTAGTACTTAGCTATTTATTTCAATGGTTTTAGATATTTCATTGTCTAAATCCAACCGTTTATGGAAAGTCAGTATCTCTAATGCCGACATTTTGTTTTCAATAATTAACTATTAACTTACGAAAAGTTCAACTGACACTAGCAAGTAGCAGCTGCGCGCCATCTCTTCACTCTGAACGAGAATACGGCGATGTTGCTATGGTTACCAGATTCGCATTTAGAGACAATAATTATTACTTACTTATTTATTTAAATGCTTATATATATTTCAATGTCTAAATCATACCTACTATTTTTGTCATAAAAAGTTAGTTTATTACCTACATTTTTTTTTACAATAAATGAACTATGAACATATTATGAATGTAACGTGACACGTAGTTCAGAGACAATAATTTAGTAGCTATTTATTTCAATGCTTTTAAATATTTCAATGTCTAAATCCAACCATTTATGGAATGTCACTAGGTACCTCTACATTTTGTTTTCAATAATTTTATGAACTTACGAAAAGTTCAACTGACCTGACACTAGCAAGTAGCAGCGCGCGCAAGCTCACTGCCTGGCACGAGAACAGTGTTGCCAACTGCTAACTTTAGTTAGTAGCTAGACGGTCTGCTAAATGTAGCTAGATCGTCAGATTGTTGTAGCTAAATGCTACTTCTACTTCGTTTTTGAATCCTAGTTATTAATTTCAAATCTTTGTTGTTTGTTTTTTTAATATGGTGTTTGACATTTGCACCTGTCAATTTACTCTATCTACTTCTTTTCATAGGTAATGCCATTTTCCACGAGCATTAAATTAATTAAACTGATAACACAACACAATAAAAATGTTGTTAAAGTTTACCTATGGAGCTAACATTACGGCAAAGGAACTATTTGATGAAACCATAGATATATCATTTCATACTTCGAGATGCACTCTACCTAGACCTATTAAAAAATATCGAATGTATTTACGTCATGTGTTAAGTAGCTAAAAAATCTAGCTACAAGTTTTATTAAATTTTTTATTCAATTGATTGACACTGTAAAATAGCTTAGCTACGAAGTAGCTAAGATGGCAACACTGCACGAGTATACGGTGAAGTGGTTGCCATAGAAACCACACGGTGATGTTGCTATGGTTACGAGATTCGCATGAAGTGTGAAGTTTTTTTTTAATTTCCCTTCATTGGCGGCCATGTCCATAGGTATAGGTATTCGTATTTAGAGACAATAATTATTACTTACCTATTTATATATAAATGCTTTTAGATTTATTTCAATGTCTAAATCATAGGTACCTACCATTTTTGTCATAAAAAGTCAGTTTAATGCCTACATTTTTTTTACAATAAATTTTAATGAACTATGAACGTGTCACGAAGTTGCGCCTACGTGACATTCATAAATTCAGAACAATAAGAAAATACAATAGGTACCAATGTCCAATAAGTACCTAAAGCTACTACAAAGCGTCTTCTCGTAGTCTCAGTATAGGTAGGTAGGTACCTACCTACTTAGGTACATTATTCTTTATAAGTTTGAATAAGGTTTGAACTTTGAACCTATTGTCAGCTGACGACTGGAATGCAATGCAACACCTAGCGCGAGTGATGAAAGCGCTACTATACGATTTGTATATAAATCAAATCATAAACAAATTAAAAAAGTATTCATCAAATCCTATGTCATCATCGTTATTTTATTGCTACTAAGTTAAACTGAATATAACAAGTAGATGCGCGCGCAAATTCACTCCAACCTCTGCCGCGCTGAAGTGTGTGGTGTTACCATGGATGGATACGCTGGGCAGGCACCCAATTTTTTTAAAATATTTTTCCTCATATATGGCCCTGTCCATAGGCCTATTCGTATTCAGACATAATTATTAGCACCTAATATTTCAATGTCTAATCAATCCAACCGTTTATAAACAACAAATGGATTTTACTTGAAAGGTGAGATTGAGCAACTTCGTAAAATTCTCAATCTCAGTCATCAATCATTTTTTTTCAGTTATTGGTGTATTGTTTGTTTGCGTTTTATAGGTAGGTACATAATAAGTAAAAAATACAAAATGTAGTAACATCACATCATCTAGATTGTTAGACAAACCACAGTACAAGATACAAACCTTTTATCATACCTAAATTTAGGCACATCAAGGGGTGCTAATAATGATCGATACTTACTTATATAAACACACAAATTGCCAATCACTCTTGCAAACAAGAAAAATTATAATTATTATAATAATTCATGTATTTATCTTGCTGATGAAATTATGTGTGTTTAGGTTGCTGTAGTCTAATTGTTTTCCTGTATCTATAGGTACTATTTTTACACACTATGTCTATGTCTCATAGATGTAAATTGATGCTATGTCTGTCATTCAACACTCCTGCCGCAGGTCTGCTGGAAAAAATCTAATGATAAATGTTTATGTATTTTACTTTATTATGTTTTTAGTGTGTACATTAATAAATAATTATATAGATAGAATTTATTTATATGTATCACATCAAAAAAAAATCTAATACATTTCTTTGCTACTGAGCCAGCGGCCACCCGGGGTACATTTGTCGGAGGTGTGTGGACCGCATCCCACCAGCGCTGGAAATAAATAAGCATTTATTACTATTTGATTTATTTCATTCCTACACTCATCCGAGTACCTATATTTTTTTAAATCAACTAACCCACCTGTAATAATATTGTCACTATCTTCAGTAACAGTATAGTAATGTAGTACTCTCAATAAGAATTCAAAGCGGTATGATCTATTTATAATAAGTACTCATTTCAATCAATCATTTTGAGTACAATGAGTTGAAACATTTCTTAATTCCAAGCTTAATTAAAAATAGTGTGTGAAATAATGAATACTTACCAGGACTGGTATCAAATCCCTGGTGTTCCTTTATTATCTTCAATTCTTTTATGGCCTTAGCAATGGCAGGATCAAATGGGCTCATCTGCTGAGAGGTAGAATATCTATCAGATTAATAATATTCACTTGCTTTAAATGTGTGCTTTCGTTTTTAACTATTTTGTCCTACTGCTGGGGTTTTTCCTTACCTACTACTTTTACCTTAAAATTATTATTATCATCAAGTTAACTAGACAGGTAAGTAAGTACTATTTTACCTGACAGACAACCACTTCTTCTTCCAAAGCTAACCATCCGACTGATGATCTAGTTTATTATGAACAGTAACACAGGAAATGAGGAATCCATTGCATCATCATCATTTCAGTCGAAAGACGACCACTGCTGGACATGGACCTTCCCAAGTACCGCCATGGCACCACAATCCATTGTGTTTTGAATTATTTGAATAATTTTAGAAAAACTCTTACCATTACAAGCCAATGTCATATTACTACCTGTCACATTTACAATTACACACTATTAATTTTATTATGTCCCCGACCAACTTATTAAAAGTAAACTAAATACTTTCACTTGTTTATTTTATTTTGTAGATAATTTTTGGAAGGCCAAAACAAAACAATACGGAAGTTTAGGTTGGGTTGGAACTTTGGCATAGAGGCATAGATAGAAATTTCCATCACAGATGATAAATATTTGATGAAGTTTAGTTATTATTAAACTTTTGGATTAAAAATTAGATCGTTGTCAAAGTACATACGTACTAAATTCAATATTGCAGCTATTTTTTAAACTTGAAACATGGCGGCGCGAGCCAGTGTTGTTATCGCAAAAATCTGGGTTGCCGTATGTCACATTCTGATTTGCCGTAATTTAAGGGATAAAATACTAAAATGCCGTATATAATTTAAAAATGTTTATTCTCTCTCTCTATTTCCCACTGTTGTCGATATTTTTAACCGACTTCTTCAAAAAGGACGAGGTTCTCAATTCGTCTGTATGTTTTTTTTTTGTATGTATGTTGCGCGATTACTCCACCAATTATGAATCGATTTTGATGATTCTTTTTTTTGTATACCTTGCGAATGAGCTATTGGAGTCATAGTTATCACAATTAACTTTAGTTCAGTACGTTGTCTCATTCATTTCTAACTAAGGCGAAAGAGATGGCACAATCCGGCGATATGAACTCTGTTTTCAGATGCGAGTCGGGATTTCCCCAGCTGTGAGTGGTACGTTTCGCTGCGCTAGTTAAAAACGTTTCGTTTCACTTACAGCAGCCAATTGCCGTATTTTTTTATACGGCATTGAAAGGCCTGCCGTATACCGTATTTTCTGAAAAAATTACGTGGATTACCGTATATTACGGTACTTGCCGTAACAATAACAACACTGGCGCGAGCTACCGCGAGTGTTGACAACAGGAATTTTAAATTACTTTGACAATGACATTGATTGAGATTAGTGTTAACAGATGAAAAAAAAAAACTACTGTGTTGATGGATTAAAAATACTGTGTTTCAGACCCAAAATACCGTAGACATAATTAGTTGAAAAATACCGTGTAAATTATCGTATAAAAAGCAAAAAAAAGAACCATGAACATTCAATATTTTTATTCAAAATTATAATTTTCGCCTTCTTATTTTTTTTCCACTTTCTTATTTTTTTTTTATTTTTAATTTTGTCAAACGGACAAAATATATTTTTTTTTGTATTTAGTCGTGCTAGATTACTTGTGTACAATATTTTTGGGAATGACCTCGCGGCGGCGGGCGTAGTGTAGTATGAAGCGACAAAAACTAAAAATGCGTTTTGTTTTACCTATCGGCTATAATTTTATTAAATTACAGTTACATAAATTACACAGTAGTTAATATTTAAAATTATCATAGAAAATTGCACGGTAGGGAATCTGTTTTTTAATTATTTTAAAATGGAAAGTGATCGTGAATCTGATGGTTCCGACATCAGAAGACAGGCTTAGGAGACATAATAGTGAAATTTATAAAAATGATCATGATCACATTGATCACACAGTTATTTGGTCAAATTCCGAGTATTTTATGATGTATGGAATAAGCGTTATTTTTTCAAACAACAATTTACCCGACTTTTTAAAATCTACCGTAATTTTAAACTGAGAACACCATAATCCATTATTTGGAGTTGGCAATGCTGTTAGTTCCGACTTTTCAGTTTTGCCGCCGTTGCCTTCAGTGATGCCAACTTAGAGTAATTTACCCTAGATTTAGAATAAAACTAATAGAGCAGGGTAATTTTTGGGGTATTCATTTTTTTAGGTTATTTTAAAGTGGGTGATGGTGGGAGGAAAGTGGCTTGCGTACTTAAAGTACGCGGTCTTTAAGGTTCACGACCTTACTCGGCTCGTCATCGGTGACACACGTGAAGCTTGCTCAAAATTTCATTGTCAAATTGGCTCGCGCCTCGTGGCGATGACAGACGGGCGAGTACCTAAGCTCACCGAGCCTTAAGTACGCTTGCTCGTATGTCTATCAGCCCTTTTAGGGTAAGGTCTGTTTCAAATGGTACTGGGTCGTTCCAGGTTTTTCCTAAAACGGAACGAAACCGTTTTCCAGAAACGAGAAACTGTTCTAGGAAACAGTTTTTCAATGTATTGATTCGTCTCAACGGAGCCAAAACTACCAGTTTTCCTCGGTTGGTTCATATTTGTTCAACTAAATTTGAATTGTGTGTCCATATAAATAAGATTTATTTTAGATTAACTAATCGTTACTTCAAATCCAAATTGAGAAATATAACTTTTATGATGATTACTATTAAACCATAAAATTAATAGTCCAGCAATATTCATAAGATCTGTCAATTCAAAAAAGTTTCACACACAGTACTCACCACCTTGAACCTATCAACCAGACGTTTGTAAAAGTTTTGAGATTGCACCAATTTTTTATTTTATTTTAGGTTATATTTTCAAATTATCATTGAATCTGGGGTAAATAAAATAAAAATGATATTACGAGACCAGGCAAATGGCATGGCAACACTGGTTGCCTTGCCACATGCCGCGTCAGTTTTGAGTTAAAGAGTAAAGTTTTTGAGTTTTGTTTTAGGGTGGTAAAGTTGCGAGTAAAGTTTGCTTTGATTAGTTTCCGTTCTTAACTTTTTAATGATTTTAAAATGTATTTTGCATTAGTAGTGCATGATGTACATCTTCAACAAGCACAGATTACAATTATATACGACAGCAAGTGTTGTATCGAACATGGCGGTCCTAAACGAAGGGATGAAAATGCATACCTACCTACGTAATTAGTGCTTAAGTTTTCTGTTAGTGAGATCGAACACAAAAAGTGGCTCCTCAGTAGTGCTGAGCATTATCAGTGGCATTAACAAGCTCAAGATCTACACAAACTATGTCTCTGCCAGAAAGACTGAAAAAGGTACATCAATGAAGTCGGGCTAATCCTTGACTGTTTTCGGCCGAAGAAATGACCACAGGAACAGTCACAAAAGTTTACGAAGGTTCATACGTTATCAATACTACTTGCTAACCTTAATGAGTATAATATTATCATTCCAATCCACTCAAGTTTTCCTTGCCAGCATTGCTTTTTATTTGAACTTCTAACAGGCTGTCCAACTTTGCTAGTATGAGTTATTGGCAAATTTAATCAGGTGGACTGCAGCCCTCAAAATGTAATTGCAAACATTATTGATCACTACTCTACATATGTGACACAAGCGTTTTAACATAGTAGAATACTAATGTACACAAATGTCTTTTTCAGGTGTATCTCAGAACTATGATCATAACTATACTTGGAAAATAAATGTGTGTGCGAGTCTATAGTACCAGTAACTTAGTCTGTGATGTTTATAACCCGCTACAATAAAATACTTTAGACAAATGTAAGTTTGAATTTATTACCTACTTTAATTAAGTTTGTCAGGGACAATAATTAAGTGTAATCGTGAATTTGACAGGTAGTAATATGACATTGGTTTGTAATGGTAAAAGTTTTTCTAAAGTAATTCAAACCTCAATGGATTGTGGTGCCATGGCGGTGCTTGGGAAGGTCCATGTCCAGCAGTGGTCGTCTTTCCAGCAGTAGGACAAATTAAGTTAACTAAAAAAAAAGGAATAGGCACACATTTAAAACAAGTGAATATTATTAATCTGATAGATATTCTACCTCTTAGCAGATTAGCCCATTTGATCCTGCCATTGCTAAGGCTTTAAAAGAATTGAAGACAATAAAAGAACACTGCCTCTACTTGATTTGATAACAACCCTGGTAAGTATTCATTATTTCACACACTATTTTTAATTGAGCTTGGAATTAAGAAATGTTTCAACTCATTGTACTCAAAATGACTGATTGAAATGAGTACTTATTATAAATATATCACACCGCTTTGAATTCTTATTGAGAGTACTACATTACTATACTGAAGATAGTGACATTATTATTACAGGTGGGTTAGTTGATTTAAAAAAATTTAGGTACTCGGATGAGTGTAGGAATGAAATAAATCACATAGTAATAAATGCTTATTTATTTCCAGCGCTGGTTGGATGCGGTCCACACACATCCGACAAATGAACCCCGGGTGACCGCTGGCTCAGTAACAAAAAAATGTATTCGATTTTTTTTGATGTGATACATGTGAATAAATTCTATCTATATAATTATTTATTAATGTACACACTAAACACATAATAAAGTAAAATACATAAACATTTATCATTAGATTTTTTCCAGCAGACCTGCGGCAGGAGTGTTGAATTACAGACATAGCATCAATTTACATCTATGAGACATAGACATAGTGTGTAAAAATAGTACCTATAGATACAGGAAAACAATTAGACTACAGCAACCTAAACACCCATAATTTCATCAGCTTAAAATAAATACATGAATTATAATAATTTTAAGTTTTCTTGTTTGCAAGAATGATAAGCAATTTGTGTTTATGTAGGTAGGTATTAGCACCCTTATCTAGATTATTGATGTGCCTAAATATTTGGGTATGATAAAATAAAAGGTTTGTATCTTGTACTGTGGTGTGTCTAACAATCTAGATGATGGAATGTTACTTACTACCTTTGTGCTTTTTTCATATTATGTACTAGCTGCGCCCCGCGGTTTCACCCGCGTAAGTCTCGATCCCGTGGAAATATCGGGATAAAAAGTACCTTATGTGTTATTCCAGGTTATGAACTATCTGTTTGCTAAATTTTATCCAAATCCGTTCAGACGTTTTTGCGTGATTGAGTACATACAAACACAAACTTTCAAATTTTTATTATTAGTAGGATTTAAGTACTTATTTATTTAGGCAAACGAACAATACACCAATCACTGAAAAAAAAATTATGACTGAGATTGAGAATTTTACGAAGTTGCTCAATCTCACCTTTCAAGTAAAACCCATTTGTTGTTTTAATTAGGTATTAAATAAACGGTTGGATTTAGATATTGAAATAATTAGATGATGTAAGTACCTACATAACACTAATATAATAAATGATAATTCCCTATTTAGTAAGATTGAATGGTTACCTACTAGTTATTTACTGTTTATGAAAGTATGTACCTTTCTATATTTATTTATTTATTTATTTAAACTTTTCGCACAAAAAAGGTACAAAGGCGGACTTAATGCCTGAGGCATTCTCTACCAGTCAACCAAGGGTGGTGAAGAGACTAGATGGCAGGTGCTCTAATTGAGAGGAACAAAGAGAAAAAAATATATAGTATATCGTATTGCAATAAAGATAAAACAGGTTTACAGTACATAAATAAGCTATAAACTTATGATACATATACTTACATACATATTTACTATAATAAATACTATATATATATATATAAAACATACAAATTCAAGGGATTCTATATGGTGTATATGGAAAAGGTTTTATGAAGAAAAGCAAAGAAAGACAAGACTAGGCATTTATTTCAAGTAGGCTTGTCAGCATTGAGTTATGGTAATGAGAAAACTAGGTAGTTGCCCGTTCCAAGTCTAGGTCATCATGGAGAAGGGCAAGAAACTCCAAGGCAGCTTGGTTTAAAGTATTGGATCAACACATATTACTTTAGCATAAATCATTGTTACCTAAGTATCACATTAAATCTCTGGGACTATTTCTCAAAGTTATAGCAACTTATCAACGGGAAGAAACAGAACATGAATATTCCCTAATTAAATGATGACTAAGATTTTAATGAATACTTGTTTATTATGATTTGATTTATACACAATCGTATAGTAGCGCTTTCATCACTCACGCTCGGTGTTGCATTGCATTCAAGTCGTCAGCTGATGACAGGTTCAATCAAAGTTCAAACCATAATCAAACTTCTAAAAAACAACCTATGCTCAGACTATGAGGAGACGCTTTGTATTGTAGTAGCTGCATTTGGACATTGGTACCTATTGCATTTTCATATTGTTCCGAGTGCGCCTACGTGACCCGTTACATTCATAAGTTCATAGTTCATTTATTGTAAACAAAATGTAGGCAATAACAATAAACTGACTTTTTATATGACAAAAATGGTAGGTATGATTTAGACATTGAAATAAATAAAAGCATTTAAATACATAGGTAAATAATAATTATTATCTCTAAATACGAATACCTATACTTATGGACATGACCGCTAATGACGGGAAAAAACAAAAACTTCAGCGTCTAACGCGCATGCGTGACGTGATCACTTCACACGATTCTCCCACATCACTTCACCCGATTCTCCCACATCACTCCATCCGATGCAGGTGGTTGTCTTGGAAACACATCACTTCGACGCACGGTGCAGTGAGCCTGTGCGCGTGATGCAAATGTCAGTTGAGGTTAGTAAATAGTAATAGTAGGTACCTACGATGATGATTTGATTAATATGAAGGATCTTACATACTGGCGCGACTCGTCGCGCCACGCGACGCCACCGCATTGTTCGCCGTGAAGTTTTCTCAGAAATTGTTTTGTTAAGGGGGATGCGCTAGGGTGGCCCGCGAAATTCAAATTTTCTTACGTTTTTTGCAATTTGCAGGTCAGTATCATTCAATACACTTTCATGAACTTAGTGAGTTGTATTGCTGATTTTAATGTTTATAATTCAGTAAATCCATATATGTTACGAGCGCTAATAATATTTAGATCAACATACAGCCTGATACTGACCTGCAAATTGCAAAAAACCTAAGAAAATTTGAATTTCGCGGGCTACCCGAGCGCATCAACCTTAAAATTCGCGTCACGCGACGAATCGCGCCAGGATGTAAGAGCCTTTATGTTATTACCTATTGGCAACGCGTAGGTAGATATACGGTATATCTATCTCCAGATAAAGGTAGCCTACAATAAAATAAGGTAAGTAGGTACATTTAATCCGCACGTCTTTTATAAATGACTTTTACTTAATGTTCCCACAATAGTTTCCGTCGGCTAGCCACACTTCCCAACCACACATTTCGTTCCGAGTGTTGTCGTATCCAGTTTTTGTCAAATATGGATGAAGAAGACTTAGGTAGTTTTACTTGAAAATTCTTACTTTAAATGGCAAAACGTGCGTGGTCAGCTGGAACTAGTATGAGATCCCAGCACCCGCGCGTTTTGCCGTTTGCCGCGCTCACAGTGCTCACACAACGACAACTTACTAAATGGACGCGAGCTATTGCGTGAGTTTAAGTTGCCCGCGCGCTCTCGCTCCAAGCAGCCCGCACGCTCTCCGCGCCATGCAGCCCGCGCTACTCAAATGAAGTTCCTAAGTATCTTGCGCCGCGTCGGCCCCGCGCCCCCTTTTGCAGTCTGGCCAAGCACTGAATCTCTCTTCATATTGAATAGATTTGGGTTAATTACAACGCTGAACAACGTCGCACAGTCTTTACTGGACTCGATCCACAATCGCTTCTTTAAAAACATCGCGATTGGGTCATGGGATTGCGTTTATTTAAATAAACAGTCTAACAATGGGTTCATAATAACAAACTATGTCGCTTTTTACTAACTAGCATAAACGTGAATGTTTTATTTTATTTATTGTATGTAGCTACGTAGATACGTACTATACTAGGAAAAAAAAATGAGTAAGTAAAATAAAATTGAGTTTCTAACTGAATATCTGTTTTGCTAATTTATTTAAAGCCCACCTAAATAGTATTAATGTTTAGACACTTAAATACTTGTTTTAAAATAATACAAAATTATCAATAGAATTGGAATAAAAATATTATTAAAATCTCGATTATGATTGTAAATGTATTAGCTTGGGCATCCCTAGCATCAGGTGGGATGACACTGACAGCTCACTCCACGCTCACTTCACCTAAGTTTTCATGGATGGTGATGGTTACAGAATAGCACTGCAGGTTACAATAAAATGCGCATTTTAAAACACTATGGTTATTTGGTTACTTATACTTAAGTAATCCACCATATACATAGTTACTTACTTTTACGGCAAGAAAGACATTGTCAGGTGCCTTATTAAGGAAAGTCTCCACGTTTTTGACTGATAACACTTTGGATTTTTTAGGTTTAAATCTATCAGTTAAATCTATCTTCAGATACGCTATTAATTTCGAATATGTGTCCAGTTGATTGTTGATTTTAGCATTGAGTAGGTACTCCAAAGAGTGGAAGGTTGTTTAGTTTTGGCTAAGTAATGGAAGTAGGCCAAAAACACAGATTCTGAAAAATTCTTGATGGCCTCATGCATTTCTCCACTTAATAAAATTACCACAAGCTTTCATATATTTCTCCCGGGATTTTGCAGGTAATAGATTATCCATCACATTTCTTGTGTCAGTTCTAATACCTTCAGCAGGCGTAGCATGACGCTTTCTATCTCTACGAAGAATAGACATAGCTTTTTCTATACAAAGTGACATTTCGTTTCTTCATTTTTGACATCGCACCGTAGAAATCCTTCTACAATCTGTCATATTGTCTTTCGTTTCTAACGATCTTTGTAGAGGTATTTTTATATGTAGACGTGAATGACATGTATAAGTTCGGAAGAAAGTTTTCTATCCCAACTGTCAAAATCACCATCAGAAAAAAAATACTATGACAAAACCAAGAATTCTGAATCGAATTATGTAGAAGAGTGAATTTCGTAAAAACTGCAGTTGGCTCTTTCTACTTTCCTGCTACTGTACTGTCTACACGGATCGTCATCTCTGTCGACAAAACGGTGCTCGTGCTACGCCTGCTGGAGTTAATTCTATACTTTCACTGTCACTTGAAGAACTCATTTTTCAAAACAAAACCATGAATTTCTAACAATCTGTGAAAATTGACGAAAACGCGGGCTGCAGTTCGCGCGTTTTTTATTTGATTTCTTTTTTTTTATTCAGCTGGCGGCGCGACTATGGGCCGTCGTACCAGCCAGTCTTTATTCAATAGTATATTATGCAATTAGTGAATAAAGGACGGATTTAAAGCGAGGGCCATAGGTGAATCACGAGCAAGTGGCGGATTCTAACGACGAATCACGACCGTAGGGAGTGATTCATCCTGCCAAGGTTGCGGAATAGTCCGAAAGGGATACCGGGACCCTGGCAACAGGCAACTGAAGGAACACGGGTGGGTTTTAGTCAGTCACGAGCATAGCGAGTGATTCAAGTGTTAGAATTCTGAACGACGCGAGTGACTCGCCCTCGATATAAATCCGTTTTATTCAAGAGTTGCATTATACCATGACTACGAGAAAAAGAACTTCGAGTATGTTGTTATGTCAATTTCATACCATGGTTTTAAAGTACCTACACCGTAGCATAGAATACATACTCCATAATGTCGATGACTTATTTTTCTTCGACAACTCTTTAAAATAACTTAGGAAAACAGACTGAAAATGTGACAGAAGTTTGATTTTCATTTTTCCATTTACAAAACTCATCGTAGGCTTTGATGTAAACCAGCTGTGATTTGTTAGGTAGCAAGTTTTCTACTATATCGGCCGCCCTCTCTTTCATAAACTCAGGTGTTAACACATCTTCATCGCTTGAAAACATTTTCTATCGATTTATTATTAAGTAACCCTAAACTTTTTGTTCGTACAACTTACAATATTTAAAATAGCGCCATTTTCAAATTCAAACACCAAAACAGTGATTAAAAGTGCTTTTTATTCACTGTTTTCAGTGAATAAAATAAGCTTTTTAGAGGGGGAATGGTATAAACAATATTTGCGTTCGATTAGATGTTCCAAATTAAAAAAAAGGCGGGCAAAGATTATTGCGGCGCACTTATAAAGAGGATTAAAAACTCACTAGTGCCCGCTAAAAGTTTCTTATAGAAAACACCACCTTTGGGTGCACTTAAAGGCTAATCAAGTCTTCTTTTTCGAATAGATGGGATGAAAATTTGCAATTTTAGTTTTGCAGTTTCTAAGTGTGGTACCTACTAAGTTTTGAAGGCCAGTGTAATCACAATCAAACGACGGACGACTGACTCTGCACTACATTTTTTACCACTTTAAAACGACTCTTGCCCCACCCAGAAATATCGATAATATCGTAACCGTTAATTCTAAGTGTTGCCAAAGTAAAATAATACATTCAGTGTCCATAATGAAAATACATTTTAAAGTTTCTTACAATATTAGTCATTTGTACTTTGACAGTGCTGCCACAGTAGATATTATAATTCGAGAATAATATTTTTTTTAAATTAAATCAATGAAATAAAGAATTTGAATTTGAAATCACGACAAGATGGACTCACGTATGTGTGCCTCGGCTTCTCCTCGGGCCACATTTTGACGATGGTCCATCAATGGCCCAGTTGCCGGCCGCGACAGTAATGTACTAATAATACTCAATTCATTTTAAATTTCAGATTCAGGTAAGTTTTATTTTTAATTTATTGCAAAGACACTTTTTTTCATCAAGAGAGACGAACTTTCATTACGGCTTAGTCACTGCGTGTCGCTATAATCTGGCAATAACCAGGTCCAGGTCACCACTTGAAAATAACGGACTTCCTCAACACAAGACCCTTGTAACCAACTTCCAAAAAAGAGGAGGTTCTATGCTCGACTTTATGTATGTTCATCGATATTTCCATCAGTGGTGGACCGATTTTGAAAATATTTTTTTCATTTGGTAGAGGAAGCTTGCGCGGTGGTCCCTTATTGATTTATTAACTTTTCCTAGGTGGTTTTTGAGTTAGCTTAATACGTATTTTTCCCACTTGGTCTTGGAACTTACCTGTCACTGTTATTTACTTATCAAGTAGTGGTATCCTAACTTGTGTGTGGTACCACAACTAAAAAAACGTGAAAAATAAATACTTTTCACAAAAAAAACAAGCGGCTTCCAAATTTCACTAGTTATTATCTAAGTCTGTGTCACTACGGTTTTTGACAGGCACTAAAATTTTTCTCCAGACTTGTAAGAGTCCTCTGTGATTGTATTAACACAAAGACTGTACATAACCATTGAGCTAATGTTTCCTGACTATTAAACTACATTACCTGTGGATCACAGTGATTTGGTTTTATTTCGTGAACTTGGGAGCCACACCTAACTCCCGCACTGGTGACCGCGACTAAAACTCACGCTTCTGTCTGACCAAGCAGTGATCATTAGCTAATAAAGTGCCAACGCCGGCGCCGGAGTGCCAACTCTCTGCGTCTGTCGTCGGGTTACAAACGAGAGAACATAAGTACCTCACATATTCTGACGTTGATTACGACGCTGCCGAAGCCCGACCCGACCACAGTCCCGACTGACATTGCGCCGGTCTAAATACGGTGTATCTACGCTACGAGAATTTCATCGCGTTTCTTCAGAAGTACAGAACTACAGACTACTACTTGCAGTTGGTACCTAACCATTGCAATCCGGAACAACTGCCCCAAGTGCATGATTGCATGTTGTGTGTGCTTCTAGTGGAAGTGTAACTGTAAAGTGAAATCTGAACAAATGGTAAGCAGCACTGGACATTCCTAAACCGCCTCACAAAACTTTATTGTTTTTTTTTTTTCTTTACTAATAACTCAAACTGTTGTTTACAAACTTACCTAGTGCTCATGTACTAACTGTCGGCCTCCTAGCATTAAAACCTACTTATGCACATACTAATAACAACATTAGGTTGCACCAATACTATTTTGTGGAGCTGCATCGCACTTTCTCAACGTTCTGAGTGAATGTATAAAGTTCTTATTGATATTTACCTATTAGGACTGGTTATGTTTTAACAGTGTTGTTAGTGCCTTTCTTTTCTTTGTGTTAAATTTAAGTTGCATTTGCATACCTGATAACATACCTTCATAATTGAAATAAGAGTCTGTAACTAACCCGCATCATATAAAACTTAATACTTAATATTGCTCAGCTGATTGATTGAATTATGATCTTGTAAAAATCTGCTATATTGTTTGAATGCCTACCTACTGCTAACATTAATTTACTTTGGGTTTGGTACTGTTGTTACCAAAAATTAATTATTATTTTTGTTTGTTCTGCGGTGCTCGGGTGTGTGGTATTATTGCTATTTGCTTTGTTTTCATTTGGTTTTGTATCATGGCAAAAGAAGAGCTTCAGGCACAACTTGAGCAACTGATGGTGGAAAATGCAGTACTACAAAAGCGACCAGGCCAGAATGAACTGGAGGCAAAGGTGTGTAGAGTAGCTGTAAAATTATCTACATTTTGACAAGGCTGACAAGCCCGCAATTTGGTTTGCACAAGTGGAGGCCCAATTCCAAATTGCCAATATTGTTGGCGATACTACAAAATACAATTATGTAGTAGGTCATTTAGATCAGAAGCTGGCAGGTGAAGTCGAGGACTTAATCACAAACCCACCAGCCGAAGGGAAATACGGAGTTAGCTGATAAAATTGTGGAGTTAGCCCCACCTGCTGTTTGTTGCACATCGGCAACTTCAACCTTAACTTTAGCTACATTAGTTCAACAATTAGAAGATGTGAGTAAGCAAGTAGCTGCACTCTCGAGGCAGCAACAGCGTCCCACAAGTGACCGGTCCGCATCTTCCGGAAGGTCAGCATCTTCCGGTAGGTCAGCGAACAATTCCGAGCGATGCTGGTACCACAGGGTGATAAAGCGTCTAGATGTACTAAGCCATGCGACTGGGAGTCGGAAAACCCAACCAGCAGGCAGTAGCGGCGGCAACTGACTGCGAAAACATCGGCCGTCGCATTTTTGTCTCGGACCACGTGACCAGCCGCCGGTTCCTAATTGACACTGGGTCAGACCTGTGTTGTTTTCCGCATCGCTGGTTACCGTCACGCAGGCAGCCTACTGATTATGAACTAAGTGCCGCGAACGGAAGCAGTATACAAACTTTTGGTACAGTAAACCTTAAATTAAATTTTGGCTTGCGCCGCGATTTCACTTGGCAGTTCGTGGTAGCCGACGTCAGCACAGCCATTATTGGTTCTGATTTTTTGGCATTTTATCACCTTTTACCCGACTGCCGAAATAAAAAATTGGTCGACGGCACTACTGAACTAACATCTGCTGCTTCTACCGCTAGTATTGACCAGCCGAGCGTACGAGCAGTAGCGTCTGGTAAGTCAATATTTACTCAGCTCCTAGCGCAGTTTCCAGATATTACTCGACCTCCCGGTTTTCCTAGAGTCGTCAAGCATGACACAGTGCACTACATTAAGACCACAGATGGACCCCCTGTCTCTTGTCGACCTCGACGTTTGGCGCCGCAGAAACTAATTGCGGCTAAGAAAGAATTCGAAGAAATGGTAAGATGCGGGACAACTCGGCCGACAAAAAGTGCTTGGTCTTCACCATTACATATGACCGTTAAAAAAAGACAACACCTGGCGCCCTTGCGGCGACTAGTGCGCCCTGAACGCCAGGACCGTACCAGATCGATACCCGGTTCGGCACATTAATGATTTTGCCCACAACCTCACCGGCGCCAAGATATTCAGCACACTGGACCTCGTTAAAGCGTACCACAAAATTGCGGATTGGATTTTCCACCACCCGAGACAGTACAAGGTATGCGCCATTTTCTGGGTATGCTTAATTATTATCGTAGATTCGTGCCTCGTACAGCGCAATTCCAGGCTCCATTGATTGATGCATTGGTTTTAACCAACAGTAAGGGTGCAAAGCCATTTCCATGGTCACCCGAACTCTTGCAACAATTTGAAGCTTGTAAAAAGAGCCTCTCCAACGCAACACTGCTGCAACACCCAATTAGCAACGCCAGGTTGGGATTATTTACTGACGCATCTAGCGTTCATATTGGGTCCTGCCTTCAGCAAAATCTAAACGGCCAGTGGTATCCACTATCTTTTTTCAGTAAAAAGTTGACTCCGCAACAGGCACTGTGGCCAGCCTATTACCGCGAGTTGTTAGCAATCTATGAGAGTGTCCAACATTTTCGGTACATTTTAGAAGTCCAGCATGCAATAATTTTCACAGACCATAAGCCCCTTTTGTACGCTTTTTTACAGCGACGTGAGAAACTCCCACCTCCACAACTTAACCAGCTATCATTAATTAATAAGCCAATTCACGACCGACATTCAGTACATTAAGGGCGAAGACAATATCGTGGCCGACGCTATATCACGCATTGACATAGACGCCATCACTCTGGACCAAGATTATGAAGCTTTGGCTAAGTCGCAGGCATCAGACCAAGAACTTGATAAATTATTGCAAGGTGGTTCCAGCCTAAAACTCACCAAAATTAGTACATCAGGGACTAACACTCCGGTTTACTGTGACATCTCTACTGGTAAGCCACGTCTCTATCCCTTCCTACCACCGCGCTGCTTTCAATAAGTTACACAATTTGAGTCACCCCGGTGCCCAAGCTACGACTCGTTTGGTCGCAGAGCGTTTTGTCTGGCCTTCGGTTAGAAAGGATTGCCGAGTCTGGTCTCGATCTTGTGAAGCATGTCAGCGCAGCAAGATTTCAAGACACAATTCTGCCCGTCGGTAATTTCGACATACCATCCGGTCGTTTTATGCATGTCCACATCGAAATCGTTGGTCCATTGCCCGTCTGCGACGAATACCGTTATTGTTTGACTGCAGTAGACAGAGTTTCCAGATGGCCCGAGGTTTGGCCCATGCGATCCATTACCGCGGAGGAAGTAGCCGAGACTTTTACCAAAGAATGGGTATCTCGCTTTGGCGTACCGTCAGTTATTACTACAGATCAAGGTTCTCAATTTGAGTCTGGTTTGTTTCACCGATTACTGCAGCAATTCGGTACCAAGCGCATTAGAACCACATCATATCACCCCTGCGCAAACGGGATGATTGAGCGAGTGCGTAGACAACTTAAAGCGGCGTTAATGTGCCATAATGATTCATGGGTGAAGTCCCTTCCGATGGTTTTGCTTGGAATGCGTTCGGCGTACAAAGAAGATAGTAATACCACCGTAGCATAGTTGGTATACGGAGAGCCTCTCAGGCTCCCTGGAGAATTTTTGGTCCCACCTTTAACATCAGAAAGAATAGAAAACCCAGTTGATTTCGTTGTTCAGCTGCGACACAAAATGTCATTGGTACGACCACTACCAGCTAGTCGACACGGAGACCCTGCATCATTTACATTCAAGGATTTGTTAACTGCGACTCATGTATACCTCAGAGACGATACCATTCGAAGAGCGTTGCAGCCACCCTATACGGGTCCACATAAAGTTCTGGAGCGTTCGTGTGATGGGAAAACATTCACCCTAATGATAAAGGACAACAAGGCCGTCGTAAGCGTCGACAGACTCAAACCGGCCTTTATTGATCATTCCGATCTGCAAATGACCCACACTATGCAATTGCCCGCCCCGGCTGATCCTCCTCAACGGCAAGCCGTAAGAGATAAGTCGCCCGAGCCCTCAATCCCGCAACAGTCAGTACGGGCTAATTTGCCAGTAAAGCAGTCCTAAACCCGCGCGTGTAGGCGCGTTAGATTTAAGAATTTTGATTAATTGTTTGTTCATTGTTCAATAATGTGCTATAACTGTATGATGTTAGTTATTTTAGCCTGGTTTTGTTCTCTCCGAAGGGGTGTGGTGTGGCGATTAACAAATTGTCCAACTGAATGAGGTAACACCACTACGAGAATGACACATCACTAGTTATTACTTAGTCTGTGTCACTACGGTTTTTGACAGGCACTAAAATAAACGGTTATGAAAACTTTTCTCCAGACTTGTGTCCAGACTGCCAGTCAACTTTTCTCCAGACTGACAGTCTTTGTGTTAATAAAATCACAGAGGACTCTTCTCTGTGATTTTATTAACACAAAGACTGTACATAACCATTTAGCTAATGTTTCCTGACTATTAAACTACATTACCTGTGGATCACAGTGATTTGGTTTTATTTCGTGAACTTGGGAGCACCTAACTCCCGCATGCTTATTTCTAAAGAAATCTCTTCCAGCACACCTGCGATAGGAAAGTAGTTAAGAGATGTAGACACCGTGTGTAAAATTCAAGAGAAAGTACAATGTATTGTACTTGTATTTGTAAATAATTAAAACAATTCACTTAATAAACTAGAACAAATAATATGATCATACACTTACACACAAATATACATACATACATAAAATAAATAAAATAAAAAAGCCCTTTATTTCTCGCATAATTAATAAATTGAATGCACAATAGTATATTATGCAATTAGTGAATAAAGGACGGATTTAAAGCGAGGGCCATAGGTGAATCACGAGCAAGTGAAGGATTATAACGACTGAATCACGACCGTAGGGAGTGATTCATGATGATTGAATCACGACCGTAGGGAGTGATTCAAGTGTTAGAATCCTGAACGACGCGAGCGATTCATGGCCCTCGATATAAATCCGTTTTATTCAAGAGTTGCATACTATACTTTATACCATGACTACGAGAAAAAGAACATGCAACTTCGAGTATGTTGTTAAGTCAATGTTATGCCTTGTATAGTACCTACACCGTAGCATATAGAATACATACTCCATAAGGTCGATGACTTCTTTTTCTTCGACAACTCATTAAAATAAGTTAGGAAAACAGACTCTGAAAATGTGGTCAGCTTGATTTTCATTTTTCCATTTACTCAAACAAACAAACAAACTCACACTCAAACTCATCGTAGGCTTTGATGTAAACCAGCCGTGATTTGTTGGTTAGCAAGCTTTCTACTATATCGGCCGCCCTCTCTTTCATAAACTCAGGTGTTAACACATCTTCATCACTTGAAAACATTTTCAATCGATTTATTATTAAGTAACCCTAAACTTTTTGTTCGTACAACTTACAATATTTAAAATAGCGCCCATTTACTAATGACAGCAAAGAACACAAAACAGTCTTTATTCTAATGCTAAACTCCTGTTCGAAAATCAAATCAAATAGGAGTTTGTATATCATTGAGATGGAGTTCGAACAAATTGGTGTTCTAAATTCAAACACCAAAACAGTGATTAAAAGTGCTTTTTATTCACTGTTTTCAGTGAATAAAATAAGCTTTTTAGAGGGGGCATGGTATAAAGTATATTTTTATATTCATGTTATTATTATATGTAGTGATTCATTTGATTTTCTATAATAAATTATTTGTTTTTTTATTTTTTTATAAACACAGTTGATTAATTAAATTTGAATATTAAATTTCAAAAATAGAAATCATATAATCATATTAATGTTGTAACTTTCATATTTAGCAATTGGTTTTTCATGTTACCATATAATTAATTTATCATGCAGGCATGCAAGAACCCCTCTTATGTGAGGGTGAAGGCCTCCTCCAGATTTTTCCACTTTTCTCTATCTTTGGCATTTGTTGTCCAGTTTTTTCCTGCTATTTTTATTATATCGTTTTCCCAACGAGTTACTGGTCTTCCCTCTCTTTCTAATACCCGCAGGACCTCGCCATAACGTCAGTCTAGGAGTCCAACAGTCATCGTTCATCCTGGCTACATGGCCAGCCCAGCGCCACTTTAACTTTTGTGAGAACTCAAGTGCGTCGGTTACTTTAGTCATTGCTCGTATAGTTTCGTGTGGGATTTTTTGTATTTTTCTCACATTTGTTATGCTTCTCTCCGTGCTTCGTTGGCAGGATCTAATTTTGTTTCTAATTTTTGGAAATGAATTTAAATAAAACCAAAATTATGATTAACAGTGTAAAACACCCAGTATATCTCGACCAGAATCCACTGGAATACGTGGATAGTTACATATACCTAGGCAAGCAAATTTCCTTTGAAAATCAAAACAACGAATTAGAAGTTGAAAGGAGAATTTCAGGCGCATGGAGAAGGTTCTGGAGCCTAAAAAAGTACTAAAGGGAACGCCTGCTTGCTCCCCTCTATCACCTACGGATGTCAAACATGGAAATACACGCTACGAGTGACATACATACATACTTCATAAATACATATACCGGATGATTTTTTTTACCGTCTCGACAAGCATAGGGCATAGTAGGTGAACGGAGTAGAAGCCAATGGCATAGTCAATACTTTTTTTTTTTTTATACCCTTTGAACAAATTGATCTATCAAAAACTGCTACCCATTTGAAGTAAACTTTTCATACTAAAACAATAAAAACAGAAATTAAAAAAAAAAGAATAAATCGATGAAAAAATATCGAAATTCAAATCATACGCACCCTACTAAATGCGCGGAATTTATCAATGAATTCGTAGATACGTTCCTTTGCGGCCGATAGGTACTCGCCGCACTTGCGTCGGCTTCTTTGATATCATCAGGCGCACGAGCCTCCGCCGCCGCGCCCGAGCCGCTCGCTCGCGCATCCCCCCGCGCGCCCGCGTCCCGCACTTCAATCACCTGCGATTAGTCACGGTGGCGTGACGTCGCGCGGTTTGTTTCCGCGTATGCATCGTCCACCCGGTCATAGTTATCGTATCTAAACATGTACGAATATTCTAACGTAAAGTATCTACCTCGCAATGGCAATGGTGCGATTTTATATCTTGTTTTGTGCAAATAGACAGTGCGAGGCGAATGTACGCAGAAGAAGAACATCTTCAGTCGCTGCGAAGGAACGGTACTTCTCCTCAAATTGGTCCAGTTTGGATCGAAGATCGATTGATGGGAATAACGTATCTACAAATGATAAGTTCCGTCATTGACACCATGTTGCAAGACGTTCCATCTGCAAGACATGTACTTCCAGCACGACGGATGTCCAGCTCACTACAAACGATCTGTGCGCGCCTATCTCGATGGTCAATTCGGTGATAAGTGGATAGGTCACGGTGGACCTGTGAACTGGCGGCCGAGGTCACCAGACCTAACACCCCTTGACTTTTATTTGTGGGCCGAACTAAAACGTTTTGTCTTACGTTTAGTGTATACCGAAGAAGTTCAAAGTGTTAGTGACTTAAAACAGCGAATAATAGACGCTTTTAATGTTTTAAAAAGTGATAGAGACACGCCTCGAAGTTTATCAAACAATATGCAAAGACGTGCTAGTTTATGTTTAGAAGGAAACATTTTGAACAATAATTACGTACTGCGATATCGCTAAAAAGGTAGGTACAGACCTATGTTCATTTTTTTGTAAATAATAATAATTTAGTGTAATTTTCGGAATCACAAACTAGGTAATCATTTAAATAACCCTCCTTTTTGCTTCGCCGTAGTCGGGTAACAAACGGGTCATCTCGACCTTGGACGGCTTAGTTAGTAATGGCAAAGTGATGGGTAATTGCACTGCCTTTTACAAATCCATTAATTTTATTGCGCGCAATGCGCGTGCGCGTCGGTCGGTCGTGTCGCCCGCGCGCGAGTACCGCTCAGCTGCTCGGCTCTCGTACGTCAACCCCGGTAAGTGAACTCTCACGCACACATCAAGTGTCCATGTACGTGTGTGTGCGCAGAGCGATAAAATAGGCAGGCCGACGTTACTTAGCAACGGGCCGAACAGAAGGTCGCTGTCATGTATGCCCGTCCTTTTCATTTTGAATGAAGTACAGTCGAGTATTCTTGCTTATTCAAGTATTTATTATTTCGAATTATTTAAAAAAGATTACTTAGATTGTTTTAAAAGTTCGTGCCGAGCCTTTGTTACCGTTTTCGTTTTATTTGCAAGGATGGGTTTTCTAATTATTTTATCTTTTTAATTGGTAAATTGGTGGGGTTTTTATTTGTACTTACGTAAGTGTTTGTTGTGTTTTATTATTGTAGGTAGGTTGTTTTCTTATTTGTGTTAAGTTATTATCTACTTACTACTTATTCTTTTGGTTTGAGGCTTATTTAGTCAATTGGGTATTGTATGTTTTGGGTATTGTGTTCATTTTATTTGTAGATCAGGGTTGTCTTAGTTTATTAGTAAGTGGAGTATAAATGTTATTGCGTTGATTTTGAATTTGATTTTGGAAACGTTTTAAACACGACTGTACCATGCGAGGGGCGGCCGCTTAGTAGGTTTCTACGCAAAAGAAATGTGTGTGCGTTTCGCTCGCACACACGGACAACTTTCATTCATGCGCGATCGCAGCCTACGCCGTTTAGTATCTCCTATTTTGGCTATTATTAGTTTTACGCACGGGCCGTAGGATGGATAGTTTTCATGTTTTTTAAGGAAATTCCGAACCTATACAATCTCATTGGTACTAAGCAAATATTCTCGGATATGGCTTCTGTTCCACTTACACAACACACCTTATTATGCTCGAGACGGTAAAAAATGTCATCCGGTATATCGAAATAAATACATACACAACTATGACTAAGTGGAAAGATAGTATTCTTTCACTTTTCTTTTAAACACTGCAACAGTTTGGCAGTCCCTAATGTCAGGCGGAAGGGAATTCCATAACCGCACCGCATGCACAGTGAAGGAGTAGAAGTAGAAGTCAGTAGAATGGACATTTCGGAGATGCGACCTGCAAGGCGCATCAGAAGGACGGGCGAAGGAAAAACGCTCCCGCAGATAGGATGGAGTTTTAGGATTGTGAAGGAGGTTAAAAAGTAAACAATATCCGAGAGTTCCTGCGAAGTCGAATAAGGAGCCACTTGAGTAGGTTGTACATTTCGGTGTCGTTGCGAAAGTAAGAAACGTGATCATACTTTTTAAGGTTAAAAACAAAACGAATGCAGATATTTTGCAAACGCTCAAGTTTATTTAAAAGCTCCTCGGTGGCATCCAAATAACAGGCATCGGCGTAATCTATAATGAGCTGAATGAGAGTTTGGGCAAGGCATTTCAACGAATGGAACGTGAAGTGCACGTTGCGACTGACTTGAGCAACACGGGCAGTCCACGACAAGTAGGAGTCCATGGTCACCCCCAGGTTTTTAACCGTGTTCGCGTATACAATCTGAACTCCATTCAGAACACAGCAAACAACAAACAGCAATACATTTTAATACAGCTTTTAAATCGTTTAATGGGTAAGTTTCTAATATCAATGGGAAGTTTGTTGTAAAAGCGTATACATTGACCCATGAACGAGTTGCTTACTCTGTGGAGACGAGTGCGATGTACAGCAAGATTGTGTTTATTCCTAGTATTTATACTATGAATATCGGACATTTTCTTAAAAGTTGATATATCCTTGTGTATATACAACAGGTTTTCAAATATAATTATATTTATTTATTTAAACTTTTCGCACTAAAAAGGTACAAAGGCGGACTTAATGCCTGAGGCATTCTCTATCAGTCAACCAAGGGTGGTGAAGAGATTAGATGGCAGGTGCTCTAATTGAGAGGAACAAAGAGAAAAAATAATAATATATCATATTGCATTATAGATAAAGCGGGTTTACAGTACATAAATAAGCTATAAACGTATGATACATATACTTACACATATATACACACATATATTGTGAGGCTACAGTCAGAATATCTATTTCTTTTAATTTTTCTCTAAGGGAATCTCTTGGACCTAGGTTGTAAATGGCTCGAACAGCACTTTTCTGTAAAACAAAGATAGTATTGATGTCCGCACAGGTTCCCCAGAGAAGAATCCCATAGGACATAAGACTATGAAAATAGCTAAAATAAACAATTCTGGCTTTATCTACGTCAGTTATCTATCTAATGTTTTTAACATCATAGGCGGCCGAACTTAGCCTTCCTGACAATTTTTCTATGTGTGGGCACCATTGTAATTTGCCGTCAATAGTTATTCTAAGAAAAACCGTTGACTCAACAGGGTCCAACTCTATTCCATTGACTTGAACATTGGTAGTTAGCTGCCTGACATTTGGCGATGCAAATTTAATTAGTTTAGTCTTTTTTTCATTCAGGAGAAAATTATTTACATTAAATCAATGTACAACTTTAGAGAGTGCATCGTTAACTTGGCCAAAGTTGACTAACTGACGTTTGATTTTAAATATGAGGGAAGTGTCATCTGCGAATAATACGATCTTGTTATTATCCCTTATATGATAAGGTAAGTCATTTATATAAATTATAAATAAGAAAGGACCTAGAATTGTACCCTGTGGAATGCCCATAGTGACCACAGATCCTGCAGATCTCTTGCCATTAACATTGACCCTCTGAATTCTGTTATTCAAATAAGAAGTCAGAAGTTCGAGAGCCTTGTCCCTCATACCATAGTGATACAGTTTCCTGATGAGTGTATCATGATGTACGCAATCGAAGGCCTTGGACAAGTCGCAGAAAATGCCAAGAGCATCTTGCGACTCCTCCCAAGCCTCGAATATGCTCTACAGTAATTCCACGCCCGCGTCTGTAGTAGAACGACCTTTTGCTAAACCAAAGTGTTTAAGATGTAGTAAATTATGTGCATTGAAATGTCCTAACATTTGTTTGAAAATTATTTTGTCAAAGATTTGCTCAATGTAGGTAATATCGAAATAGGCCGAAAATTCGTAGGATCAGTTGTGCTGCCAGATTTGAACAGTGGAATCACTTTGCTAAGTTTCATCAGATCAGGAAATGTACCAGATGAAATGTAAAAGAGTTAAAAACAATTGCTAAAAAGGGTGAAATAACATCAATTATTTAAGACATGGTATGTACTGACAACCCCCAAAGGTCAGCAGTTTTTTTTATATCAAGATTTTTAAAAGATTCTAAAATGTCTTTGGCAGTAATAATTGTGAATGCAAAAAGCTTGTCACATTTCGGTGTAATTAGTTCGAGCGCACATAAATGCCGGCGCCAGACATAGCAACAATATTTCAACACTTATTTGACACTTGTGAGGCAGGGGTGTTTGGGTATTTCATCAAAGTTTGATCACTTATTTCTACTTTTCCATTCGGTGTCAGTTTTTCGAGCGCACATCAAAGCGTTAAAAGTTCAAATGTGTGCGTAACCTGCAAGCCCAGTGTCTCGTAACTGAGCGTGTTCGAGCCTACGCCTGCTCGTTTAGAATAAGCAAATCAACGTGCATGCTAATTAGCTTGTAATTAGATGTAAGGACTTTTTGTACTTGTTTGTCATTTTTTGTCTTCCATTTTTGTTCGTCATCGAGGCAATACAAGTTTGACTATATAACAGCTATTTTGGAGTTTCTTTGAAGAGTCACCTAAAATTCCCCTACATTTTGGTTCATTACCGAGCTGGATTGGTAAATAAATGAAGATTTGCCAAAAATCTGTGGATTTGGATAATTACCGTGGAGTTTTGCCGAGGAGGTTAGGTATACGCCGGCAACGTGACTGTGAACAAATTCAAATTCAAATCATTTAATTCGAGTTGCAAGACTCATAGAATGGACACATATTTACAAATACATTAAGTTCAAATCAAATTAAAAACAACATTACATTTAAATAAAATTAAAAAGTTACAATGAAATTTAAATAAAATACAATGAAAATTAAAATTAAATAAAATCAAAATTAAATTAAATTAACATTACAACTACAATTAAAATAAAATTTACAAATTATTCAATTAATTAATTAGTTAGGGCGACACGTGGCGCGCCTGGGCGTATAAATGTTATACTTCTAAGCGCGCCACGTGTCGCATACAACATTGCGTTATGATGGCACAGTCAAGCCTTCCCGCGAGCGCGGCCAGCATGCAGTTGGCGCTCCCCCGCACTCACCGCACTAGCGAAGTGCTTCGCTTGCGCATTGTTGCGTAAAAACAATCAACGCGGGCTTCCGCAAACATTGTCGATGCGCTGCAATAGCGGGGGAGCCCCAACATCATCCTGAACGCGTTGTTAAACACGAAGGGCACTGTGCGATTTTTGCGTGTAGTCCGTCCACAGAGTGCAAGTGTACAACGTGGTGCAGTATGCTCTAAAAAGTGTAATTTTAACTTCACTTGAACATCTAGCAAACCTCCGGATTACCATGTTCGCTCGGAACGATAGCGCCCTCCGCTCCCGTTCGATGTCCGCGTCGTCTTTCAGGGTAGGTGTCACTAGATGGCCTAAGTATTTAAACTCGACTACCCTCTCTAACGGTGAGCCATTCAGTTTAATTGGTGGCATTTCTATTACTTTTCGAGGCCCACCCTGGAAGACCATACACTGACTCTTCTTTACATTATATAGCAGTCCGTGACTAGCTGCATAACCCTCACAGATACTCATCAGCCTTCTGAGTCCGCAGACCGACGCGCTCAGCAACACCATATCGTCCGCGTAACTGATATTATTAAAACAGATGCCATCTATGTGACACCCTATATGTTGCTTGCTGAGCGCCTCGATCAGCTCATTGATGTACAGGTTAAAAATGGAGGGAGAACTCAACCCCCCCTGCCTCACCCCACATTCCAACCTATACGGGTCCGACAACGTGCCCGCCCACCTCACATTGTTCACCTGGTTCCCATACCAATACTTAAAGATGTTAATAAGTTCGTTCGGTATATGGGAAGATCTCATCTTATTCCACAAGATATCATATGAAACCAGGTCAAAGGCCTTAGAGAGGTCAAGGAAGCAAGCGTACTCGGATGTTTTTCTTTCCGTATAGTATTTAACAGCACTCTTAAAACAGAATATAGCAGTTTCTGTAGATAGTCCCGGCCGAAACCCGAACTGATTGTCGTGTAACTTTAAGGTATTTATACAGTTGTTTATTAAGAATGCTGTCAAACACCTTTGCTATTATTGTGGCCAAAGAGATAGGTCTATATTTAGATATATCTGACAAATCCCCCGCTTTGTTTTTTACTACTGGCACTACGACAGTCCTCATCATGTCGGTAGGTAGGTATGAGTGCGAGATACAAAGGTTGTACAACATAGCCAACACTCTGCACATATGAGGCCCAGCGTGCTGTATACAAAGGACGAGGAGGACTACTGTGTACAAAGGACTTCAAGCTAATGGTGTTAAGAATATTATTAGAGTACGTATTTAACCATACGAGTAATTAAGGATTTTAAAAGGTTAGTGTTTATTTACCTGATTACTTATTTTTTTTGTACATATACGTTCTTTCTATTTGTGAAAAGTTCAGTAGGTAGATATTTTGCTACATTTATAATTTGTAGAGCAATATTTTAGTTAACTGTTCATATAAAATAGTTATTAGTGCGAGTAGATGAATATTACAAGGCTTATTCAGTTAATGAAACCGTATTAGTCAATTTAATTGATTGTTGTTAGTGTATCGCTTTAAATTTCGATGTTAGGTAATTAACGTGTTCAAGTTTTAAGGAATTGTAGCTTAAATAAAAGTCTAAATAAATTTCATTTTGTATTCACTTAATATACAATATACAAATTACAACAGGTAGAATTCACTATTTACAGTATTAACATCTTTGTTTAAATTGATAAACCATAGTAGCTAAACGTATGTACAGTCACGGACTTTAATTGATGAGCCACTTTCAAACTTTTCAATTTTGCAGTTTCATACATTCACGAGATTACACGATTAAACACGAACTCAATCCGAATGCTTGTAAACAAGATGACAAAAGTTGTCAATGATAAATCAATACAATGTTGCATACGTTTATACAATCTATTTGACACTGTCCTCCTTGGAATTTCCTTTGAATTAGAGCTAAATAAATACTCGTTATTTCTGAAAACGAATCTCAGTTTAAATCAGTTGAAATTAAGGGTGAGTTCACACCGAGACATGACGCGAAGCGAATTTTTTAAGATAGTCATACAAAATATAACTTTATTTACTACACAAAAATATACACATTTAATTTAATTGAGATAATTCGGAAATGCCTCGCTGCGGCGCGTTACGCCGTTTGCGCCTCGAGATGAAGAAAATTGTAAATAAATCAATAAATAATAACGTTTAATGAAATTCTAATCTATACTAATACTAATATTATAAAGCGTTTGTTTGTTTGAACGCGCTAATCTCAGGAACTACTGGTTAGAATTGAAAAATTCTTTTTGTGTTGGATAGTCTATTTATCGAGGAAGGTTATAGGCTATATAAAATCATGCTACGACCAATAGGAGCGGAGCATAAATGAAAAATGTTGCAAAAACGGGAAACATTATTCTTTTTTGAGAGCTTTTTTTGCGTGCGCTGCGTAAACGGTTTAAGTTACGCAAATATCATGTATGACGGAATTGTTCCTCTTTAAAAGTTCAAACAAAAAGTCCGCGACAGCATATGTCTATCTTTTAAGATTGACTCACTATAACTTTTTTTATGGCAATCAAATTTGTTCGAAATGAATTTATTACTTGCGAAGGAGTTTTATCAACATAATATTAATTCTTATTCAAATAAATCGTTTTAACATCAAGGATGTAGCAGTAAAATACTTTTTAAGTATTACGCCCGCGAAGTTCCCTACTCTAGAGAGGAGAGGATGGGCACACGGGTAGACCATGACCTGGAATAGGACATAGGATACGTTTTATCCCTATATTCCCACGGGATCGAGACCTACGCGGGTGAAACCGCGGGGTACAGCTAGTATTTTCATAAAACGGATACGCGAAATCGTATACGTGTGTTAAATTAATGTCGCCATTGTAGCGGCACGTTGTTTAAACTTAGTAAGGATTTCTGTTTTAGCAGTTTATGTTGTAGCACTTTTAGCTAATATAAATGTCATAAAATGTGTGAAGGCTAAGCGAAAACAATAGTTCACCTTTGAAAAACAGTTTTATTTCGTTTACCAATCAATGTTGGTGGACTGACTTAAGAATGCGGCAACCGATGAATTTTCGATACAAGCGTAATACTTGAATCATTTGCAATTTGAGCATATTTCCACCATATTATGTTGATATTCGGATTGAGACATTATTTGTCTAGGTTCCTACATTTTTTTTTCCCAAAATACTTACCTAAAATGAAGTTTAAGCGAATTGAATTTCGCACATTTTTACAGCTTAAATGACATGTTTTTACTTTTTATCAGTATTATAAACAACAATATTTGTAATATTGTTTGAGCAGAAACATAGCTTATATTATCAAGTTACAAATGATCGAAAAAAATTAAAAAACCTTAAGTTTTCATTCATCATTTTAGGTATTACGAAACATATCCAAGTTTATCACAAATTTTCAATAACTAGCAGTGCTATCGCGTCACGCAAATGTCATGTCAATGCCAATGTGTGCGTGGTCGTTCACGGTAGATAGTTTATCACAAATTTTCAATAGCTAGTAGCGTGTCAATGCCAATGTTTGCGTGGTCGTACAGTACACGGTAGCTATGTGTATCGCTCCAACAGGCACATTAGCGCAAAATTTGTAACACTCGTTTTGTAGTTGCGACCGATGCTCCGCCGGCCCCTTAATATTGAGTATATGCTCCTTGGCTGTCTATTACAGCTTGTAATCGCAATTGCATAGAATTAAACAATCTAGTGCCAATATCAGTCCCTCGCATGTTTTCCCATACTTCTTGGCAATGTTGAGCCAGATCTTCTTTTCTTCGTTCATTACGGTGATCCCATCGCTGCACCATTAAACCCCACAGATTTTCTATGGGATTCAAGTCGGGGGATTTAGCTGGCCAATTTTGCCATTAAGTGCAGTTGATACACAATCCTTACAGAGGGAAATGCTGCTTCTAAAATGCTGGTATAGTTCACGGCATTTGCACGAGGCGGTAGTTGAACAAGCTCGCCTACACCTTCGGAGCTCATCCAACCCCACATGTTAATACTTATCCTACCCGATTCCCTATTCGGTATGACGTGATCTACATTATACCGTGTCCTGTTATATCGCCATAAATGTAAACGACCATGGTCGCTTACATAATCAGCCTATAATTTTCTCACTGCTGGGACATAGGCCTCCTCTCTATGAGAGGGAGTGGGCCGTAATCCACCACGCGGGCCCAGTGCGGGTTGGTAGATGTCACATGTCTTCGAATTTTTGGTTCTAAGACATGCCGGTTTCCTCACGATGTTTTCCTTCACCGTTTTGAGAGCAGTGGTGATGAAATTATTTACACAAAGTAAAGCGCCTGGTCATGGTCGCTTGATTGGAATGATTTCTCATCACTGAAAATAGTTGATGTCCAATCAAAATCTAAAAATCGATGAGCAAAACTTAAGCGTGCGGTTTTCTGAGCATCGATTTTTAGTATTAACATGTGGGGTTGGATGAGCTCCGAAGGTGTAGGCTAACTTGTTCAACTACCGCCTCGTGCAAATGCCGTGAACTATACCAGCATTTTAGAAGCAGCATTTCCCTCTGTAAGGATTGTGTATCAACTGCACTTAATGGCAAAATTGGCCAGCTAAATCCCCCGACTTGAATCCCATAGAAAATCTGTGGGGTTTAATGGTGCAGCGATGGGATCACCGTAATGAACGAAGAAAAGAAGATCTGGCTCAACATTGCCAAGAAGTATGGGAAAACATGCGAGGGACTGATATTGGCACTAGATTGGTTAATTCTATGCAATTGCGATTACAAGCTGTAATAGACAGCCAAGGAGCATATACTCAATATTAAGGGGCCGGCGGAGCATCGGTCGCAACTACAAAACGAGTGTTACAAATTTTGCGCTAATGTGCCTGTTGGAGCGATACACATAGCTACCGTGTACTGTACGACCACGCAAACATTGGCATTGACACGCTACTAGCTATTGAAAATTTGTGATAAACTAGCTACCGTGAACGACCACGCACACATTGGCATTGACATGACATTTGCGTGACGCGATAGCACTGCTAGTTATTGAAAATTTGTGATAAACTTGGATATGTTTCGTAATACCTAAAATGATGAATGAAAACTTAAGGTTTTTTAATTTTTTTCGATCATTTGTAACTTGATAATATAAGCTATGTTTCTGCTCAAACAATATTACAAATATTGTTGTTTATAATACTGATAAAAAGTAAATACATGTCATTTAAGCTGTAAAAATGTGCGAAATTCAATTCGCTTAAACTTCATTTTAGGTAAATATTTTGGGGAAAAAAAAATGTAGGAACCTAGACAAATACTGTCTCAATCCGAATATCAACATAATATGGTGGAAATTATGCTCAAATTGCAAATGATTTAGGTATTACGTTTGTATCGAAAATTCATCGGTCGCCGCATTCTTAAGTCAGTCCAACAACATTGATTGGTAAACGAAATAAAACTGTTTTTCAAAGGTGAACTATTGACATTTATATTAGCTACAAGTGCTACAACATAAACTACTAAACCAGAAATCCTAACTAAGTATAAACAACGTGCCGCTACAATGGCGACACTAATTTAACACACGTATACGATTTCGCGTATTCGTTTTATGAAAATATTTGAATTTCATTAAACGTCTACACACATGCTATAAATCCTCTCTAAAAGTTTCTGAAGCAGTTAGCTTATAGCCAACATTAAAACATCCAGTGTCATAGTAACCATATTATCATCAAAACGGGTGTTATAATGTTGTACTGAATTTCATAATGCAACTCATTTAAAAAAAAGAACATTGTCATTCACCAGCGTTTCACTTACAAAGCACCGTAATTTAAAAACAAAACACAATTCACGTCGTACCGCGCCATTTTTGTTCGATATTGGTATTGCAAAGAAACTTTTAAAGAAGATTCATATCATGGGTGTAAAGTTTTGTATGCAACTGTAAATAATTAGGTATTAAAACACTCATGTGATACTATTATCACACGAGGCTTTTAATACCCCTTATTATATAACAGTTGCATAAATAACTATTATTTACTGATTTATTTACAATTTTCTAAATTACCATCTTGGAGCAACCTGTAGTTAAAGAACTGTAGCGAAGAGGTCTTTTGCCGGGGTCACGGATCATTGTAGGCGAATAAAAGGAAAGCCGCGCAATAGGGAATATGCATGTGATTCAAATATGGGTCAAATATTTTTTTTAATAAACTATGTTACTTCAGAATTATGCCTCCATCAATATTTTTGAATAAAATTTCTTATTGAGCGAGAAATTAATTTTTAAAAAGTCCCAAAAACCTGTGGGTAATTCAAATACTTGAAAAGGCTAAGAGCGGATGTGACGTAACAATCCGGAATAACAATCAAAATGTCAATGTCAAGTCAATCAACAAGTGTCAAGTCAATATCAAACGCTCATAGAAAAAGACGTAGACTTGACAGTTGCTTGTCTGTTTTCACGGAGTGTGACGTCACCACACCCAGCGCGCCAAATGGAGGGCGTTTAAATAGCCCGGATCGGTTGGATATTTTTAAACATTTTTTTAACTACTTTAAATTGTTTTTTTGCCGTCGAATTTTTTTTTAACTATTATTTGACGATGTAAACTATGGAATAAAAATATTTAAAAAATACATGCATATTCCCTATTTCTTAGAAATTATGCCAGTAAAGGATTTTACCGATATAACGTAAGCCAGCTGGTAGGTAGCTTCATGAATGAATTTCTCTTTTACACAGAGTGTAAAAGAGAAAGTTTGTTTGAAAGAAGAGTGGCGGGGTAGTATGGAAGTTTTGTACCGCTGTTAATTTTCGGGTTTTGTATTGTTTTTATATTTAGTTGATACATAATATCATCAATAAATAGAGTATAAATTATCGGATTTTTAGAAGTTAGGGTTCAAAAGTTATTTTACTTTGTTTTATGTAAGAGAGGTTACATTTTGAGGTAGGTATATTGTAAGATGACAGTTGTCAATGTGGTTGATTACAAACTAAAACGTTACCTACTTAGTCACTATTATTCCTTTTATTTTTTATTCCTCATATTAGTTGTTCCTGTCGACGTTACCGACTATTCCTAACAATCCCTAATCATTATTCATAGGTACTTACGAAACGAATTCATATTTTACGTAAATAAGGATGTCACTTTAAGATGCATTTCCAAACTATCCCTTTTATTACAACTTTACAAGTAATACAACAAACAGATACCGATACAAGTATTCTTAATGTTTCTAGATTTTAGAACGTTTTGTGTGAGCTGCAATGTGTGTTCGATCATCTAAGGCTTCGCTCTTTAAGAAAGCATTGTTTTGGTAACTGCATGGTTCCTTACACATGCCTGTACGGTTTCACACACATAAATTAATAGTGTCAAGTTAGTGAAATGAAATGTTGAACACAGTTACTAAAACTTCTATGCAATAATGTAATCAAAGGTGCATACTATCTAAAACTTTTCTTAATAATATGTTGTGTAGTTTTCAGTAAAATATAACAATAGTTTTGTTTAAAAAATCTTTTATTTGAATGCATTCAAAACAGGGGTTGAAAGCGGTAAAGGTATAAGGGTATGGTACCGGTATAGAATAATGATACAGCTTCGATTTAAAGGTCGAACCAAAACGGTTGAGAATTAGGGTTGTGGTACCGTTAAATAAAGGTTTATACCTTTATTTTTTTACGGTATCGTTATACCTATATATTACTAGTACCTTTACCGAAATAATTTCGGTACCGAAAAAATGATGCGAGGAAGAGCGAGCGCGATGCGGCGGTAGCGGCGCGGGGCGCGGGGGATCGGTGCGGCGACGTTGTTTGAGAGTTGCCGACCAGTCGTCAACTCGATCATTTCGAGACTTGAACGAACGACGACACGTCAGTAGTATTATATTTGCGTGCCTTTTTAATTTCACGTCTTAGTTTCAATTACACTGTGATCTTACATTATCCACGAGCACTCATAAAACGATGGGAAGAAAACGGAAGAATGCGGTGTACTCTTACTTTTCTTATGATAAAACCTCAAAAAGTTCGAAATGTTTAGTCCCCGGTTGTGAAACAATCATCAAGGTATGAACTTTTGAACATGTATTGAATTTTGATAGGTTAATGAAGTGTATACCTAAAGCTGGAGAATGCGCGCGGATTCGAGCGGAAACGTACCTACCAATATTGGTGATGCAAGAGTTTAAAGAAGCAAAAGCGTCAACTGCATTTCGTATAGTTTATAATACATACGTATTCAACGTGTTTCAGCTATAATATATTCCCAACGGGGTCGGCCCTGTTATGACAAAACATTGCAACCCGGGTTACATTGTTTTATCGTAATACAACATAAAAATAAATAATCTACGCGATGTAAGCTTGTTACGGGTTCGATCTACAGTTCAATAATGGTTTTCATTACCAAGAAAACTCAATAAAACACTACACAAATGTTATTGCTAAACGCTGAATTCTAGATTTACCGTGATAGGTACCTACAAGGGTGGTGCGACCGCGCGGGTGAGGCGTGCGCGTCCTTGTATTTTAGTAAAACATTGCAAGCTTAGTCTGCTGCGCTTTATCGAAAATGTCACTGAAGATTTGGACGAATCTGCTGTAATCAAGGATTACATTGTTACAACAAAGACGAATACTGGCTAGCTACATGTTGTTGTAACAAAACAAGTTTTTAGAGTTCCGTACCCAAAGGGTAAAACGGGACCCTATTACTAAGGCTATGTCCGTCTGTCTGTATGTCCGTCTGTCCGTCCGTCTGTCCGTCTGTCCTCTGACACTGCTGGTACTAGAAAGCTGTATTTGGTATGGGTATACATATAAATCACGCCGAAAAAGGGGTAAAACTTTTTTTTTAGGGTTCCTCCCCTTCTCGTAAAATATGGATGGTTTTTTTTCTCGTCGGTATATTGTTTAAAAATAATGTGAGTTTGTAAAAACCATTTTTGGATTCAGGGATCCGTTTGCGAAATATTAAGATTTAAAGTGCTAATTTTTGTTAGAGTGCCAGCTAAATGGTTGGTTTTGGATATGTGAAAAAATTGCACGGCAGTAGTATACAGGGTGTTAGGATAAACACCGTTAACCGTGCAACCAGTGGTTTGGTATCATTTATAGAACGTAAAATCAATGGAAAATTACAACATTTTTTTTTTAATCTACATTTTTTCATCAGAGACGCAAGTTCGTGGTCCTATGCGCTAGGGCAACGAACTTGCGTCTCAACACTAGCGGGGGGTGCGGGATGTGACCTGACCGGCCGCGAGCGTGACCCCTTCCTCGGTCAGTCAGCTGTTTCGCTAGCGAGCACGATGTCGGATAGAAACTTTATAAAATCTTTTAATGAAAATAACGTTTTTTTTTTTGTTGTGTTCAGTCATTTATTTTTATATTTATGTCAACTACGAATTTAAAAGGAAAACTATTCCCGCTACGTAGGCTGCACAAGTTGCCGAGTATTAATCGACCAACTTAAATTTGCAGTTGCAAAAACATGTTTTTCAACTACAATGTTAAGTTTGTTGGATAAATTCATCCCAACTACGGAACCCTTCATTGTGCGTGGTTCGACATGCAGTTGGCCGGTTTTTTTTTATTATTGTGAGGTCTCTTTAAAAAATACGATATTATGACATTATAATGAAAAAAGAGTAAAGAGTAAATATTATGAAAATTTAGATTAAAAAACATTACGTTTATATACTGGCCGGGGCTTTTTTTTATTATTTAGGTAGGTACGAAGCGATCGCCCCCAGGGGGGCGTTACAGCTATTTTTCTAGCCGTTAATATCTCGATCTCTTTATTTCATTTTTTATACATATAAATTATATTTTTAAATATTAGAATAAAAAAATATATAAAACATTTAAAAATATAAAAAATTATCGATCTTATTATTATGGACTAAATAAACACTAAAACATTTTTTAATAAAAAACGAATAATTTTATTGATTCGGTTTAGGAATGTCGTTAACAAATCGGCAAGTTGGTAAGGACAGAGGTAATTTGTGATAGATAATCGACAGACCTAATGATATAATTAACTAGGTATTATGTAAAGGGGACATTGGATTTTTTTTCTTGTAAAGGAGACGGCAGTCTTTCGCAGGTTGAGAAGTTATGAGCTAGGGTAATGTAATCCGAAAGGGAGTTGTTTTGTTCTATACGTCTAGGTCTTTGAAAACAATTTTTGTTCTACAACTTTACTAGCTGAACCACGTTGTAAATATTTGCATAAATTTTAAGTTCAATACAGGGTGTTAGGGTAAACACCGTTATCCTTGCAACCAGTGGTTTGGTATTATTTATAGAACGTAAAATCAATGGAAAATAGAACTTTTTTTAATCTACATTTTACCACCAGAGACGTAAGTTCGTTGCCCTATGCGCTAGGGCAACGAACTTGCGTCTAAACACGGGCGGGGGGTGCGGGATGTGACCTGACCGGCCGCGAGCGTGACCCCTCCCTAAGTCAGTCAGCTGTTTCGCTACCTAATGTATATTATTCGTCTTTCAGGGCGAGCACGGAACAAATTTACTGTATCATTTGTCGACCAAACATCCTTCTGAGTATAACATAGTCAACGAACGAAACAAGTTGAACGCAAGCGAAGAACTTTCACAGACAAATGATGAAAATGATCTGAATGTTTCAAATAATAGTGACCGCCCAGACATAAAAAAACAAAAAACTGGTTCTTCAAAATTTACCTATATACAAACGCAGTGTGTTAACTTAGTAACAGTACATGGAAGGCCATTTTTATTGATGGATGATCAGGCATTTAAGAATATTATAGCAATGTTACCCATTAGCCCGAGAGAAGCTCAGTCTCTAAATTCACACTCAATAAAAAGATTAATTGCAGAGAAGGCTGAAATTGTGCGAGAAAATATAACTAAAGATATTAAGGGTAGGCTGGTTTCATTAAAAATTGACAGTGCCACTCGACTAGATCGAACATTTTTTGCCGTCAATGTCCAGTACATTGAAAATGACTCGGTGGTGATTAAAACCTTAGGTATGGCAGAGATGTGGGACAGAAGTACATCAGCTTACCTACGTGAAAAGTTATTATATATCTTAAGGAAGTACAAAATAAATGTGGATCAAATTTATACGATAACATCAGATAATGGTGCCAATATGTTAAAATTGACTCGCTCGATGAACGACATTTTGAGAGAAGAAGATGATGATGAGTCGGATTCGGATCTAGAATACAGTGACCAATTATTAGAGGTAAATTTTCAATCCAATGACGATGTCCCATATGAAATTACATCAGTTCGGTGCGCTGCACACTCACTGCAGCTAGCAATTCAAGACGCGCTAAGAGAAGATGAATCACTCCCTACTATCGAACAAGCGCGCTCGATTGTTAGGAAACTGCGAACACCTACAATGAAAAATATTATAAAATCTTCAAAAAAAAATAAAGCTATTTTAGACAACAATACACGATGGCATTCGACGTTTGACATGATAGAGCGTTTGAAAACGTTAAAGGATTTTTGCTCTGAAGTCCCTGGGGAAGATTTGTATTGTTCTTTCACCTTTTGGGATGCTATTGAAGATTTGTTAAATTCTCTGAGGCCTGCTAAAATATGCACTAAGAACTTACAAGCGGAACAGCTTACTCTGAGTGATTTTTTTTACTATTGGACAAAATGTTCCTTAGAGACATCGCACGTACAAACCCCTCTTGCGCAACAGATTTGTTTCTTTATGAAAAAAAGACAAAACATTTTGATGACCAATGCCACATTTCTAAGTGCATTGTATTTAGATCCTCGATTTCAGGTAGTTTTATCTAGTGAAGAGGAAGCTTTGGCTTTGCAACATTTAAATGTTACTTGGCTCCGAATTTTAAAAATTCAAGCCAATGATATCAACACGTCATATCAAGAAGGAGATGAAAATTTCTCTCGCCCAGGTACATCTTCGGCAGCAGATGAACAAGATGAGATAGAACTAATGTTGGCTCAAACTGAACGAGAAAAAAGATGCGAACAACGCACTCGTTATATTTCCAGTCGAGCCGATATTACAAATATACTGCAACAATTTTTGAATCATAAGCGTCTACCAGTAAATGAAAATATAATATCATTTTGGCAAAAAAAGGCTTTGTTAGAGCCTCAATTATATTTGTTAGCTAAGGTGGTGTTCGCAGTGCCAGCCACGCAAGTAAGTGTGGAGCGCCTTTTTTCATCATTAAAATTTGTATTGAATAACCTTCGCTACAATTTAAATGAAAATATCGTTGATGATATTTTAGTAATAAGAAATAATCAATAAATACCGTGTGAATTATTCACACGGTATTTATTGATTATTTTAGGGCATTTCGTTTAAGCTAGATCACAACAAATGAGATGAGGTGAGGTGAGAAATGAATCTCACCTCACCTCATCATTTCTCCACAATTCTTACCTTTTTTGTTTGTTTTTACATGTTCCATCATTGGTCACACGTATAAATAAACTAACATGCAAATATTTCAAACTATGCCTGTCAGGCTTGCAGGAAAGTCCGAAAGGGATACCAGGAACCTTGGCAACAGGCACCTGAAGGAACACGGGTTGGTTTTAGTCAGTAAAAGTCTGACACGCCCTCCCGCTCCGCCCAGAGCAGGAGAAGTCATTGGATGATTTCCCACACTCAAATAGTAGATTGTATTACAAAGGAGCAAAATAATATTTTTACGGCGAGGGCGCTTTTTTGAATCCAGAGCGAAGTGAAGGATTCTAGAGTAGAATCACGAGCGCAGCGAGGGATTCTATAGTAGAATCCTGAACGTAGCGAGGGATTCAAAGTACGTCGCCCGAGCCAAAAATATATTTTGCGCCCGAGAGATACACTCTCTACTTTTCATCACCCGCTATGAGAAAATAAAAGTCGCCCCTAATTTAATTGTAATAGTATTATTAATAGGAAGAAAATGAAAAAAATCCATCCATCCATCCATCCGTCCAATCCATCCATACATCCCATCCCTCCATCCCATCCCATCCATCATCCATCCATCATCCAACCATTTCTTTGGCGCTGAACACTAAGATGTACCAAATTCAAAAAGTGCGCGGCAAAGATAATTGCGGCGCACATATTAAGAGAATTCAAAAAGTGCGCGGAAAAGATAATTGCGGCGCACTTATTAAGAGGATTAAAAACTCATTACTGCCCGCTAAAAGTTTCTTATAGAAAACACCACCTTTGGGTGCACTTAGGCGAACCAAATCGTCCTTTTCGAATAGGTGGGATGAAAAAAAAAATTTTTCAAACTAATCTAATCATCAACAAACATAATCATCTAAGTTTTCGGATTTCCCCCTACTGTCTTAAATAAAAAAAAATACTGTAGAAAGAAACCCATGTTTTATGTTGATTTTCTGGCATGAAAAGCTAATGCAAGGATCCTCGCCAAACCTTATTGCATTCTTTTTTTACATTAATGAATGAATGACTATTATTTTCTAAATGATGTTTCAATATCTTCAAAATATATTTTCGTGAAGGTGTAAAATTTTAGGCTTATTCATGTGTACCTTTTTGTGTCTAGGACCTTGCTTACCGATAAGAGACTTTCATGCAATTTGGACTTCCTATGGTACTGTATTTCATGTTCGGAGAAAATAAAACATCTTTATCATATTTGTATTGTTATTTATTATTCATTATCAGTCAACCTAAACTTTAATTTAAATTTTTAAAAACGTAATATTATGTTTAACATGTGGGTAGGTACCTATTCTTAACCTAGCTCTTCAGAATCAGTTAAAGGAACATCTTTAGAGTGCTTCCCTTCCAAGGAATGTAGGAATACTAATATTCTTGAGTACACACGGGCTCTCATACAAGGTTTTATATTTTTCATCTCTTCTTTTATAAGTAAGCTAAAAATGTCATTTCTTTGATCCTTTTCTTCTTGTTGGATAGCCATGCAGTGGAAACATTCAGGTCGATGTTTTTCTTTCTTCAGGTGTTTTTCTACTTTAGGGTGGAGAACAGAGGGAGACTGGGGTCCTTCCGAATCCACTAAAATATCTGGCGAATGATGGCGCTTATTCTGACCCATGATGGCTGGTTCTGAAATAAATCATAAAAGCAAAACATGATAAAGTACAGTTTTTCTCTCACTGCACAATCGGTCATAAAACGTAGGAGCGGTGCAGAGAGTTTTTCGCTCTCTCTCCCACTCATGGGTCTTATGGGCGGGTGCAGTGTTGCGCATTATTCAAAGTCAAAGTCAAATAATTCCGTATAATTTGGTAAAAACTAAAAATAATACATACAGGTTGTCAGGGTAAACACCGTTGTCACTCAAAACATGGGTAGTTGACTTAAATATAAAAACAAATGACCAAGTAACAACAAAAAGAAACGTTATTTTCATTAAAAGATTTTAAAAAGTTTATATCCGACACCGTGCTCGCTAGCGAAACAGCTGACCAACTGAGGGAAGGGTCGAGCTCGCGGCTGGTCAGGTCACGTCCCACACACCCCGCCCGTGTTGAGACGCAAGTTCGTTGCCCTAGCGCATAGGGCAACGAACTTGCGTCGATGGGGTAAAATGTAGTTTAAAAAAAAAGAAAAAAAATATTGTAATTTTCCATTGATTTTACGTTCTTTAGATAACACCAAATTACTGGTTTCAAGGATAACGGTGTTTACCCTAACACCCTGTATATTAAAATAAGAATCAGATGAAAAAAAAAAATCTAACATAATATTGAATGCTTTAACTAAAGTGTTACCTAAAACTGCATTAAAACCCTGTACACTGCAACAGACCGTGCTTGTGCGGTGCGGTGCCATTATGACTCACTCGTTTTTAGGGTTCCGTAGTCAACAAGGAACCCTTATAGTTTCGCCAGGTCCGTCTGTCTGTCCGTCTGTCCGCGGCTTAGCTCAGAGACTGTTGATACTAGAAAGCTGTATTTTTGTATGGGTATACATATAAATCACGTCGACAATGTGGTAAAATAAAATCGTGTTTTTTTTTTATGTACTTCCCCTACATGTAAAGTGGGGATGGTTTTTTTTTTCTCTCGTCAATCCATAATGTTGGGGGTAATTAAATTAAATTCACGGCAGTAGTATACATACAGGACGTAAGGGTAAACACTCTTGTCATTAAAACCATAGGTAGTTGACTTAAATATAAAAATAAATGCCCGAACACAACAAAAAAAAAAAACGTTATTTTCATTAAAAGATTTAAAAAAGTTTCTATCCGACACCGTGCTCGCAAGCGAAACAGCTGACTGACTGAGGGAGGGGTCGCGCTCGCAGCCGGTCAGGTCACATCCCGCACCCCCCGACCGTGTTGAGACGCAAGTTCGTTGCCCTATGTTCGTTAGTAAAATATAGATTAAAAAAAAGTTGTAATTTTTTTATTGATTTTACGTTCTATAAATGAAACCAAACCACTGGTTGCAAGGATAACGGTGTTTACCCTAACACCCTGTATACTCGTATAGCGAAATTAAAAGGAAAACTATCACGGCTAAGTAGGCTCCACTAGTTACCAAAAACATGTTCGATAAATTCATCCCAACTACGGAACCCTTCATTGTGCGTGTTTCGACATGCACTTGGCCGGTTTTATCGATAACGGAGATGCGCCCACGCAACATGCTCACAGCTCTGCCTTAATATGATTTATAGCCGAGTGTGCAGCGAGAGAAACATTGTAGGTACTACAGTAGTTACTTACTTTATTATGGACCCCCCAGGGGGCGTGAACTCGTCACCCATCATTTGAAAAACACTGATCTACCTAATGGGCGTTTTTCCAATTGCCGGCACGGCAACGGCACGGCACCGGCACTGGCACCGGCCCGAAGCAAAAATTTATGAATATATTTATGTGGCATATCTTTCCAATTGCCGGCACCGGCGACGGCACGGCGTTCATACATTTTGTTTTCCCCGCAACTGAGCCGGTGCCGGTGCTGCGTGCCGGGCCGTTGCCGTGCCGGTAAGTGGAAAAACGGCGTTCAGAAAAAATATCTAGATACCTAAGTTTAAATTATCTAACGGTTGAATGAAATACAATGACAAGTAAATACACATACCTAAAGATAAAAATACTTAATTTTAAAACATGTGACGATCGCATCGATTTCTCCCATGAATCCTACCTAAAACTTACCCCGTTCTATAAATAAATAGGGATGGTGTTTATTAGTCTTTAGGTATAGGTATCGTGTTTAGGACGAAGCCAAACGAACGAAATATTTTGAGTTGTGAACTTGTGAGTCCGTAAAATGTGTCCCTGCATTCGGTTGCCTATAAAAGTTCTCTTTGTGTCACACGGAGCGCGGTGACGCAAAAAGAGTAGACTGCTGACTAGAATTTCCGTATGATGTATGAAACCGAATTCAGCGACTTCACGATCTCACAACTCGAAAAAATACGTTCGTTCGGCCTCACTCTAAAAAGTATAAAGTAATACAAAGTTATAGGTACAATATCGTTAAGACATGCTTAATGAGTTTTTTGTACTTACTTTTATCCATCTTGGCGACAATCTAGTCGTAAAGTTTCAACAGTGGCAGCAAAATGGTAAAACAACCTGCTTTGTCTGGCTGCCGAGCCACAAATATCAGTAAATTTTCGTTTCGATCATGTACCTCGGACTCGGCGCGGCGCGGGCGGCAGGGCACAAAGAAAACCTTTATTTTATAATTTCGGTACTTGAAAAAAGTAATGATACCGAAATATTACAATACCGAAATTATACAGGTACAGTTACTTAAAGGTATAGTAATATAACGGTACCTTTATTTTAAGGTATCGAAATTTAAAGGTATGACGTCATACCGCTAACCGTTTTAACCATTATTTTTTCGGTTATTCAATCCCTGATTCAAAATGTTCGCAAAATCACTTCATATAAGACGGGAGCAGTTCGCGTCATACCGTCATGGCGAGCAAAACTCAAGTACCAAATGATACTCATTACATGCGAGCAGTACCCCACAGTTCTTAAGCCAACGATACAATTACAGCAATAACTTAAGATTGCTTCCCGACCATTCATATTATTTCCACAATCGGATAGTGGAGACCAGGCCCTCACTCTCGTCTCTTAGAGCGTGCCGTCTCATGCGAGAAAAACTCAGGTTGCAATTAATGCACTCGACATCGCGTCGAAATCCAACACACCATGCACAAATTGAGCGCCCTTTCACAATTGTCACAACAATAAGTCCATTCGCAAAGTAAAGCCAACAATATCAATCGGTACAAAGGAACGAATGCTCAACTCAGCGTATCAACTTAATCAAAAAGACTTAAAAATGCACAAACGGATTCACACACCGCAATTCAATAAAACAGCAAAGACGCCATTGACAAGTGACGGATGATTTTCTTGAAATATCATTTCATCAACCATTAAATGGTTTTATTTTACACATGGCTAGTTTTGAAAATGTGCATTGCGTTTTGTTGTCAATAAATTAATTAATTTAGTTATTTATTGATATCATTTTTTAAATCCCTTTTTTTAAACGTTTCCAAAGTTTTAAAAATATAATAAACTAGCTGTGCCCCGCGGTTTCACCCGCGTAGGTCTCGATCCCGTGGGAATATAGGGGTAAAACATATCCTATGTCCTATTCCAGGTCATGGTCTACCCGTGCATGGTCTATCCTCTCCTCTCTAGAGTAGGGATCTGGGAACGTCGCGCCGGCGTGGAATGGTTCGCGTATTGCATTTTTATATTCATGATTACTTCGAAATTAAATGTCCGATTCGAATGAATTAAAAAGTATTTTGCTGCTACATAAATACCCTTGATGTTAAAACTATTTATTTGAATATGAATATTATGTTGATAAAACTCCTTCGCAAATAATGCATTAGTTTCGAACAAATTTGATTACCATAAAAAATGGTTATAGTGAGTCAATCTTAAAAGATAGACATATGCTGTCGCGGACTTTTTTTAGAACTTTTAAAGAGGAACAATTCCATCATACATGATATTTACGTAACTTAAACCGGTTACGCAGCGCACGCAACGGAAGCTCTCAAAAAGGAATATTTTTTCCCGTTTTTGCAACATTTTTCATTTATGCTCCGCTCCTATTGGTCATAGCGTGATGTTACATAGCCTATAGCCTTCCTCGATAAATGAACTATCCAACACAAAAATAATTTTTCAATTCCAACCAGTAGTTCCTGAGATTAGCGCGTTCAAACAAACAAACAAACTCTTCAGCTTTATAATATTAGTATAGAAGTATAGATACATAAAAATAACTACTTTAAGGTTCTTTATAAGTGCTCAATGTCTTTTAGCGAAACACCAACTAAAGTTGGCGGTACGAAATCTGCCGTTCCCCATAATTTTTTTCAATTTTCGAATTATTTAATTTAATTATATTTTTTTATGTTTACATTAATTTATCACACGGGTGGGACTAGTGGCCCCACTAGTCCCACCCGTGTGATAAATTAATGTCGCCATTGTAGCGGCACGTTGTATATATATAGAATATTGTTTGTTATGCATAATACTAAAACGGCTGAATGGATATAGATGAAATTTGGCACATAGGTAGACCATGACCTGGACTAGGACATAGGATACTTTTAATCGGGTAGTAATAAAATACCTCTGCACCCGAAAGCAACTACCGGTAGGTAGTTATTTTCATTAAAATTGAGAGTTAAAAAAGTTATTCTTTATCCAATAGTAGAAATTAAGCTGTTTTCTATAGAGCTTAAGAAAACGATGATTTTAACAGAACATAATGTTTTCGGAAACTTAGTATTTTTTTCGGTAATTCATTTTTACACAGCTTAGATAGTATTACAGTCAACCACCAGATCGCTGGAAGTTAATTTGTTTTTCGGAAGCTTTATTATTTCCCCTTTTAATCCGGATATTCCCACGGGATCGAGACTTACGCGGGTGAAACCGCGGGGCGCAGCTAGCAGTAAATAAAATTCATAATCATTTCTTCCAAGATGGTGGCAGTTAGGTGTTAGGTGAACCAAGCAACAGTTATATTAATAAATTGTCATGAACGTCATTTTGATCGCCACGCGTCTATTCATCGTTTTAAATTTCTCCGTACGCTAACGTCACTACGCTAAAACAGTCGTCGTTGCTAGGTTACGGTTGCTAGACCTGCAATTGGTTGACTTTCGATAGTCACTCTGTTGTCAAGTTTGTAGTTGTAGTCCGTGTCTGGATACGAGTAGAACCGAATAAACCCGATTTGCATTACACGGCTAAAATACGAACAGTGCCAAGTGGCTCATCAATTAAAGTCCGTGACTGTACCTTATATTGTACGTAAGTTATATAACAATATAATAGTAAGTATAACAACGAAAATGAGTCTATGAGTAGTGAAAAATGTACCCGTATCACTCAACGTAAGCCTGTTAAGTTGCCCACAATACAGTTACCTAAATTTAATGGGACTTTTAGCAATTGGTTGGAGTTCCGAGACACTTATACTAGCCTCATTCACTGCAACGATGAAATCAACCAAGTTAACACATTCCATTATTTGCGAGCATCCCTGGAAGGATCTGCTGCTGTTGTAATCCAGGCGATTGAGTTCTCCGCAAGCAATTACGAGACAGCTTGGAACCTAATTTGTGATCGTGTCGATAACAAAAGGTTGTTAGTTCAAAATCATGTGTCATCCTTATTTAACTTGAATGCTATTGCAAAGGAGTCCTCTGTTGCGTTGAAAGGATTGATTGACCAACTCAACAAAAATCTCAATCAATTCATTCGGTTTCGCGCTGATTTGTTAGAAACATTAGAAACAGCACGAAATAGTAGTAATCCCACTCCCGCTAAGCCTAGTTCAAATACTAATAAGATCAAATCTTTGGTTGTATCACAAGATTCTAATAATTCCAGCACTGAATTAAGTAAGTTGTGCCCACACTGTAAAGCTGATCACGTTTTAAGTAGTTGTCCACAATTGCTTGCTTAGCATAGACGCACGACTCAAATTAGATACCTAACTATAAACTGTGCTATAACTGTTTCCGTGCAGGTCACTTTGCCAACCGATGCAAAAAGCCGGGATGCAAGATATGTAAGCGCCGTCATAACACTGTGATTCATTCGTCGGAGAATAAAGGTACGACGAATTCATGTAATAATGATAACAAATCACACGGTAGCTCGTCCCATTCCGTATCAACGTCATCACCCACTGAGGCCGTGGCTAGCACTAATGCGAGTGCAAATAATTTAACTTTGTTTGCGGATCTCAGTTCGTTAAGTAGTGAGCGTAAACAACGCGCTATGTTATTGTCCACCGCCCTTATCAAGTTATGTGATCTCAATGATCGTGAGCGCGTAGTGCGAGCCATGCTTGATAGTGGTAGCACATCGTGTTTTATGACGGAACGATTATGTACACGGCTTAACTTAAATACTAGTCAGATAAATGGTTCGGTCTATGGCATTAATAACGTAAGTTCTCGCGTAGGCAAAACATGTCATGTTAAAATGACGTCATTAGACAATAGTTATGTTGCTAAGTTTTATTGTTTTGTTTCGCCATCATTAACGACTGTTGTGCCCTGTCGTGAAGTCAACATTTCTGACCTGAATATACCAGATCATATCTGTTTAGCTGACCCCACCTTTTACAAGCCTTCAGAAGTAGATGTCCTAATAGGAGCGGATCTCTTCTGGGACTTGGTTGGTTCACAGAGAATTAGACTAGGAGTAGGTAAGCCAGTGTTGTGTGAAACGTTGTTAGGCTGGATTGTTTCTGGCCCTGTTACCTATAATCATAATGGTAAATTAATGACCATTATTATTTCATGCAATTTAACTCAAGCTGATTCTCCCAGTAATGGTGATTTAGTTAAAATTCGCACCGATTTAGAAGAATTCTGGAATCTGGAAGAGAATTAGTTCACAATCCTCACATTATTTACCCGAGGAAAAGTTGTGTGAGGAGCATTTTGTTAAGAATACGACACGTTTAGAGAACGGTCATTTTTGTGTTCGTATTCCTGTTAAGCAAAATCCTTCTATTTTAGGAGAATCTTTCCAAAGGGCTTCTATATTCTCTATTAGTTTGAGACAGCCTTTGCTCTTCCAGCTCAACAATTCAAATTCTTGCTGACGAGTCGACAGGGTGGTGTCGCCGTGCACGTAGATGTGCAAGACGAGGGTTAATGCTGTAAACAAAGGAAATCATGTTTTATCAGTTTTTCTGAAACATTAGCAACAAGGTTAAATCAGCAGACAATAAAATAAAGACAGTTTGGAAAATTATTAACAATGAAACTAATAAGAGCAAAAGGCATAATACTGATTACACACTGGACACTTCCCGCGGTCTCATTAGCGCTAACATCGATGTTGCTCAGGAATTTGCAACTTTCTTTACCAATATTCCAATTAAAACTACGGAAACTTTAAATTCCTCGCCCTCACTTGCTATTGATTTATTAAGAGCGAATGTTTCAGCCTGTCCTGTGGAATTTAAAAAACATATAAACCCTGTGGTCGTTGTAAAAGCTTTTAAGCAACTCAAGATCAAAATCACCGAAGATTTGTGGGGCATGTCTACTAAAGTTTGTCAATCCATTATTGAGACAATTGCACCCTACTTAGCTTTAATATTTAATTTGTGTGTGGATCAAGGGGTATTCCCAGATTTAATGAAGTACAGTAAAGTTATTCCACTTTTCAAATCCGGGGACAGCAAAGACACTAATAATTAAAGACCCGTATCAGTTTTGCCGGTTTTCAGCAAGGTGTTTGAAAAAGTAATGTTAAATCAAATGCTCAATCATTTTAATCGTAATAACATCCTACACGATAAACAGTATGGTTTCACCAAAGGACGTTGCACAACTGACGCCGGTGTCACCTTGTTGAAACACATCTTTAAGGCATGGGAAGAGGCACAAGATGCAATAGGCATCTTTTGCGACCTATCTAAGGCTTTTGATTGCGTGAATCACGAAACGCTGCTCTTGAAACTTGAGCATTACGGACTGGGTAAACTTGCGCTTAGCTTAGTAAAATCATATTTGAATGATAGAATGCAGCAAGTTCAAATAAACGGTGTGAACTCATTGGGTTTAAAAGTTAGAATGGGTGTACCACAGAGTTCGATATTGGGTCCATTCCTCTTCTTAGTATATATAAATGGTTTACCTCAACTACTGAAAAATCGACCACAAATGGTGTTATTTGCTGATGACACATCACTGATTTTTAAAGTAAATAGACATGCACGGGAGCTTGACGACGTAAATAACGCTATGTTCAAGGTCCATAATTGGATTTGGTATTAAATGAGAAGAAAACTAAATGCATAAGATTCACGTTACCGAATGTAAGAAGTAGTGAATTTCATGTTGTACTGAACAGGGCAATACTAGAATTCGTCGAAAAAACAGTTTTCCTGGGGATCACGCTTGATTCAAAACTACAGTGGGGTCCTCACATAGCATCACTTGCAGGGCGACTAAGTTCAGCCGCTTACGCTGTTTGGAAAATCCGCCAACTAACAGACGTGGATACCGCGAGACTGGTCTATTTTAGTTACTTTCATAACATCATGTCTTACGGTATTTTGCTATGGGGACGGGCTGCAGATATTATTCTATCTTTATTTTGCAAAAGAGGGCTGTCCGAGCCATCTACAACCTCCACAGACGCGAATCTCTAAGGGAACTGTTTAAAAAAATTAACATCATGACGGATCCTTGTCAGTACATATATGAAAACATTATGTATGTTCGGAAAAATCTACATCTTTTTAGTAAGATAAGTGACAGGCATAACTTTAACACTAGAAATAGGAACAAATTAGATCAACCACGTTTCAGATTGTCCTAAAGTACATACTTCTTTTATGGGGTACTGTGTAAAATGTTATAATAAAATACCACTCATTATTCTTCAACTAAATGAGAAGAAATTTAAAACATGCATTAAACGCACACTATGTAGACAGGCATATTATAAGTTGGATGATTATATCGTAGATAAAAATGCTTGGCTTAATGCTGGTCCTGCTCCACAGGCACTAGGGCTCACTAGTAAATTTTTTTAATATTTGGAAGAGTTGCTTCCCCTTTTTTTTCTGACTTTACAAACTTAATGTTTATTTTTTTCTTTAAATTCTATTATATTAATCTCTCAAGTACATTGCAAATTATAGTTTTGTATAAATTAGAAGCATTTTTTCAATTTTGTAAATGTGAGTACTATGGAGCCGTTTAATATGGTATCATGTTTTATATTGACTTGAAAGAGCATGGCAGATGAGAGTATGTCATACTCACTTAAATGTCTCGCTGATGGTGGCGCGTGTGTTGGATCATTCGGTTCCCTACAAAATGGTTGAGCTGGATGGTGCTGATCCACGTGTCATGTTCGTGAACGGGCGCTGTCAGTTGAGACTGGTCATCTCTCATCTGCCAGGGCTTATTTTTAATCTTATATTTTGAATGGTTTTTGATTATTTTTCATTTGACATTGTTCTCACATATAGAAGCACCAAGAATACTGTACCCAGGATTTTGTAATATCTATAACCATTTTAAAAAGAGTGTCCTTGGAGTTTCTTGCCCGTTCTTCTCCATAGAGATCTACGATTTGGAATGGGCAACTAGCTTCAACTTTTTGACTAACTGACCGATTCTTTGACAATTCAAAAGTGCCTGTAAATGGTTTAATTGAAATAAATGCTTTGAGTTTGAGTTTTGCAGGTGTAGCAGTTGATGTATGGGTGGGCGAGGTGGCTGCTGGCTCTTGTGTTTGTTACAGATGAATCCTGTACAGCAAAAACTGAATATCATTGACAGAAACACAAACAAAATAAACTGATTATCATTGTATGCACTTTACTGATGACACGACCATAAAATCATATTATTATTGACGAGTAATGTAAACTCACCCTTTGCCACTGCTCCACGGGCTTTGTGCAACTTCACATCGAGTCAAGGGAGTTTCCCACAGCCGTTTCGACCTTAGTTTCCCGTTAGCATCCCTCAATAGCCCGCAACCCAACTCCTGATTGTCTCCCATAAAATTGAAGAGATTATATAGATTCTATTTGAGCTGGAGTTGCTGCTAGAGCGTTTGGAGCTTTTTTTTATTACCAAATTAATTAGTTACGAAAACGTCTCGTGTAAATATCGAAAATAAAAAACTTTGACTATTCATTTGACAATATACCGTCAAAAAGAAAAAAGGCGAAGGTCATAAAGGATAAAGCCGCTATCCAGACAAAAATGGCAAAAATAATTCAATTCTTTAACTAAAGACATAATAAAAAGTAAATGGTTAAAAATGTGGTAATTTTCTAACGACAACAATATTATTTTTTGTTTATTAAGCTTGAAAACCACAAAATATGTAAACCGGCAATCGAGACCGCACTCTATCGTCAGGCCTCATTCGTTCAATAATATGGTCCATGAATCCAAAATCAATAGGCAGTAGGAAACAGACTTGATTTTCGTTTACGGACGTCCGACGGGCTTAAGGAGTAGACCCCCAGATGTCCAGTCTTCTTGCATTTCAGGCAGGTAGATTTGATGGCGCCACACTCATTAGATCGATGGTCGTCTTTGCCGCATCGGAAGCATTTACCCTTTAAAACTCTTATCGTACCTAATCGGAGATGAAGACGATGGAGAAATTGACTGTCCGCTTGGTGGTGAGTATGAGGGTCGTGGATACTTAGGTCTTTTTATCGAGCTCGTAAATGTGTTTACTGTGTCCGAATGTTTGTGCATGTCTGCGGATATTCTTAGGTTCTCCGATTTTCTCATTTCTATGGATGTGGCAATATGTACCAGTTTCGTAAAAGACCACCTTTTACGAAACTGGTACATATTGCCACATCCCCTCTTTTCATTCCCCACATCGTCTCCCTTTCTTGAAGAATTTTTGTTCGTATGTCAGTCTTTCAATCCCCGAATAAATTGTAGGGCTAGAAAGCTTTCTAATGTAGGTTTATGACAATTTTGACATTTAAACTCGCAGTTCACGGATTTTTTTTTTAATTCTGAGGCGTAGGTTGCCACTGTTTCATCTTCGCGTTGTATGCGCGTAATAAATTTGTGTTGTAAAGCCCATATTCTAGGTTTAGGGTCAACGTATTCGTATCGGTATCGGCCCATCGTGCTGCTCGACGAAGTGGGCAAGCTCTTTGAAAGAGTAATTGCAAACCGCGTCGTCTGACGGCTGGTGCGGGAGGGGCCGGATTTGGCGGAAAGCCTGTTTGGTTTCCGCAGAGGGCGCTCTACGGTGGACGCCATCATGCGCGTACGGGCCCTCACGACGGGGGATGCTGTGGCCCTGGCGTTGTATAAGGTCGGTTGTATCTGGTGGTACCGGAGTGCCTCCCTTATACAACGCCAGGGCAAGGTGTTAAACGCGTTGGCGATGTCTACCTCTGTCGTGTGGTCAAGGCCTATTTGACGGACAGGGCCGTCATCTACCCTGGTCATCAGGGAGTGTGAAACCGGCGAGAGATGTCGTGCGGTGTCCCACAGGGATCGGTCCTGGGGCCGCATCTGTGGGACATCGGTTACGACTGGTTTCTGCGCGCCGACCTCCCCAGTGGTGTCAGTGTAGTTTGCTACGCTGACGACACGCTGGTCCTGGCGCAGGGGAGGTCGCACCAGGCTGCGGCCGAACTAGCGACACGCGGGGTTGCGACAATCGTCTATAGAATCCGGCAACTGGGACTCGAGGTGGCCTTGCACAAGTCCGAGGTCATGGGTTTTCATGGTCCTCGGAACGCGCCACCGTCGAGTTCCCGAATTACGGTAGGAGGGGTTCACATCGGCGTCGAGTCGACGATGAAGTACCTGGGACTCGTCCTCGACAGCCGGTGGAACTTCGTGGAGCATTTCCGACGTTTGGCTCCCAGGCTGGACCAGGCTGGAGCTGCCTTGGGGCGGCTCCTGCCCAATCTGGGGGTCCAAATGCCTCCTGCCGGAGGCTCTACGCGGGGGTCATGCGGTCCATGGCCCTTTACGGGGCACCGGTGTGGGCGCGTTCCCTTAGGCTGCGGCCAGCCCGCCGGTTGAACATTAGCGCTGGAAAAGGTACAGAAAACTTTCCTTAGATTTCTGTATAAAAAAACCTTTCACTTCTTTCCTTTCATGTACCCTACTAACTACCACCTGGGAGTTTTGGGCCTCAACTCGTTGGAGGTTAGACGAGGCCTTCTACAGCTCACAGTAGCCTGCAAAACTCTAAGAGGACGCATCGACAGTCCTGAACTCCACGATCTTTTCTGTCGGCTATTTGTTCCCGACAATTACATCGGACATCGCCAATGCCGTCGACGCAATCTGTTTGCGCCGCCGTTATGTAAAACTGTCGCCAGAGCTGAGTCCCCTGTGTGTCGTACCTTAAGGATGCTTAAAGCTCTCCTGACCACCAATCCTGAGTGTGATCTGTTTGCGGATGAATGGAGCAGAATTATGCGTGTATGTCTGATGTTTTGCTAGAGTAAGTATGCTAGGTTGTCCTCTATTATAAGTTAGTATTTGAGATATTTCTGTTAACTACTGTTTAAATTTCTATGTTAATTAATGTAATTGGTGTTACCGTTTTAATTAACAATAAACAACAATTATTCTTCAACTAAAAGTGATCCGTAAAATCTATTTTCAAATATAAGTAACAAGTGTTTGGGACATAAATAACGTACGCCCTTGTGGTCTTAATGTTTACTGTATTTTAAACAACAATTACAATGAGTAATCGACATGTTTTTTCTACGACACGATAACGAGAGTAATGTCACTTGAACAATGCACTGCGCGGGAAAAAAGCCGGCACACACGTCAATTTTGACGTTCCTTTTGACACTGACGTTTGACAGTCTTGACAGCGTCAATTGGCGAGTAGCGGCGCCAACAACAAGATTGTGTTGAATTGAATAAAATTGAATGTATTTCTTTTGTAACTTATTAATTACACTTACGAGGGCTGCACTAAAAGTATCGGGAATGGAATATTTCCACTGTTCCTGTCATATTAAAATCTTTTTAATTGAAAACTCCTTGGTTTTAAAAATCGAATACCATTTATTTATTAAACAAAAGATTCTCGGTCTTGTCACAAGGTTTTGTCAAACTTGTTTAGTCGTTGAGAAAATGGAATTGACTCGAGAAAATTCAAGAGCGATGATTTATTATGACTTTCGAAGTGGTTTAACACAAAAACAGTGTGTTGACCGGATGATTTCTGCATTTGGTGATGAAGCCCCATCCAAAACCACAATTTATCGCTGGTTTGCTGAATTTCAACGTGGACGTGTCAAGGTCAGTGATGATCCCCGTCAAGGTCGTCCAAAAACTGCAGTCACCCAAGAAAACGTTGATGCTGTGCCTAAGCTGATTGAGGAAGTTCGACATGTGACATACCGCGAAATTCAGGCAACTTTAGACATTGGCATGAGTCAAATACAAATAATCTTGCATGAACAATTAGGTGTAAAAAAGTTGTTTTCCCGATGGATACCGCATTCGCTCTGTGAAGAGCAAAAACCGGCTCGCGTTACTTAGTGCGTCAGAACTCTCGAAAGATTCCACGCAGGATCCAAAAATGCTGTATACAACATTGTATCAGGTGACGAATCCTGGATATACGCGTACGAACCCGAAACAAAAAACCAGTCACGAGTTTGGGTGTTCGAAAATGAGTTAAAGCCAACAAAAATTGTTCGTTCACGGAGTGTTGCAAAAAAAATGGTGGCCACGTTTGTCTCCAAAACCGGCCATGTTACGACTATTCCTCTTGAGGGACAAAGAACGGTTAATGCAGAATGGTATGCTAGCATTTGTTTGCCACAGGTCGTTTCTGAACTCCGTAAAGAGAACTGCAACCGCCGCATCATCCTCCATCACGACAATGCGAGTTCTCACACCGCGCACAGAACAAAAGAGTTTTTAGAGCAAGAAAACATAGAATTATTAGACCATCCGCCGTACAGCCCCGACCTAAGCCCTAATGATTTCTATACTTTCCCTAAAATAAAGAATAAATTGCGTGAACAGAGATTTTCATCACCTGAAGAAGCTGTGGACGCCTACAAAACGGCCATTTTGGAGACCCCAACTTCCGAATGGAATGGTTGCTTCAATGATCGGTTCCATCGTATGGAAAAATGTGTCAAATTTCGCGGAGAATACTTACGAAATAAACACATTTTTAAATAGTAATGTTGTGTCACTTCTTTGATTCCCGAAATTTTCAGTGCCGCCCTCGTATCCGCAGTGATGTCAGATCGCGGAGCCCGGCGTTAGTTTGTGTTAATATTGGTTGTCGAAGTTCTATAAAAAAACGTGTGCCGTCGGGGAAACTCCGTCAGGAACAAGTTCAATTCAATTGAATTCAAATCTTTATTGCATATCTCATGTGTGTACAAACTCTTAAAATTATAGTTATAAAGTTCACATGGACCCTGTCGGTTCCTTCCCCACGTTTGCTTTAATTAATTAATTTTCGCAGCCACTATTTTGCATTTACATTTTGACCGCACTATCCGCTTTGACACACTCAAAAACATACGTAACGTATCGGTATGAGTACGAATTTTTATACAACCTTATTTTTTTGTTTATGGTAAAAATGTTACTGTGTTTTTTTGTTTATGTTTTGTTTTGTAAAATACTGGTACTCAGCTGCATCCGGTTAGACTGGAAGCCGACCCCAACATAGTTGGGAAAAGGCTAGGCAGATCATGATGATTTTTTGTTTATGCTAAACCCGAAAAGGGGTCATTGTCAAAAAACCTGCTATTCCATACATTTTTCGATTTAAGTGAACACAAATGTAGGGAACAGCTGATTTTTTTTTTTGCGATTTCAAGTTTGAGTACAATGACCCCTTTTCGGGTTTAGCATAAACAAAAAATAAGGTTGTATTTTTTTTTATTTCTGGGCTTCTAGCTACTGCGGAAAATGTATTCTATACATTTCCTAGGTATTGTATAGAATACCTGAATTATACAGATTACCGGTAACATATATACGAATGAATATCGCCCACATAGCGCAAGGGCGATACGCACCGGAACCTCACCGATGCGGGTGGCGCCGCGCCGCGATATTTTTCGTCTTGTGGTCCGGCTCTGGTGCGGCTCTGAAATCATGTACAGGAAGCCTAAATGTCACCTCAAGATACGGACTATGACTTTATTTCCAAACCCTTAAATCCCCGTGACCCTGGACGCGCCGCAATCCTGTTGGCCGCCTCGCGGAAAACTTAAACAGCCAATGATTACCACTTATTATTAATTATTGGTTGTCTAAGTTATATCAAATAATCTGGTACCTATATACAAAACGATAAAAGCGACCTTTCATAATGGAACCAATTCTCCTACAAAAGAAAATATTTTTGCTATTATAATTTTATAGTTAGTAGTTAGTATTAAAAATCGATTACTTGATTTTTTTAATCTTAAAAAAAACTGTTTTCTGATTTTTTCCTTTGTACACACACAATTACCAAGCTGGACACCAAATTTAAACTTTCTAGGTCATCTGGAAGTGGGTTAGGTTTTTGATCTATATGTAGGTATATAAGTCAGTCAGTGATAAAAATGACGATTTTTAGACGTTGATATCTCAACAACCGTTTGAGCTGTATTTATGAAATTTGGGATTCTAGATAACCTAGGGGGTATTAATAAATAAATCAAGTTTCATGTGTGTATGTTAAATAGATTTTGAGTTATTGAGGGGTGAAAAGTAGCTCCAAATAGTTCGTGTAATATAACACACGACTGCTGCGTCGCCAGTTTTTTTCTTGAACATTGCTTGACACGCGGTCACTTTCCATAATTTTGGTTTGTTTAGCAGTGCAGAGTTAGTGCAAGCTGTACATAATGCCGAATTGAGATTTCTACCGAAAAATTGCGCGAAAAGTGCATAAAAGTGTACAATATTTGTTTAATGCATGGAGACTCCTAGCATTTTCCCCTCTGTAGTGAGGTGAAAAGTTGTGTGTTTCGCTCGGCAGCAAAGTTATTCTGCGTCTCGTACCTTTGAAACCCTCGCAGCGCTCAGGATTCTATATTCAACTTTGCAGTCTTGCATAACAAATAATTATTTATTATTTGATTTTTCAGCACCAGGTATATAAAAAATATATTTTTCACCTCACAAGCTCGGAAAGATTCTGTTTATCATTCGAAATCTGAGTGCAAAAGTGCATTTTATCCGTTAAGGTGGAAAGAGTTTTTAAAATTCGAACCTTTCTATTCAATAATTTTCCATACCGCCGGTCTACTCATGCATTAACACTTATGACATGTCAGTGCACCAACCTCATTTTTAGAATAATCGAACTGGCTAGCACGAAAAAAAATCGCTCAACGCGCAAGAAGTTTTCACAAAACTTTATAATAATTTACCTTCTCCATATTCAATTCACTTTCCATCATTTGGGTTTGTTTTGCAGTGCAGAGTTAGTGCAAGCGGTACATAATGCGAAATTGAGCTTTCTTCCGGAAAAATTGTGCGAAAAGTACATAAAAGCGTACAATATTTGTTCAAGGCATGGAGACACCTAGCATTTTCCTCGCTGTAGTGAGGTGAAAAGTTGTGTGTTTAACTCGGTAGCAAAGCTATTCTGCGTCTCGTACCTTTGAAACCCTCGCAACATTCAGGATTCAATACAAGTAATCGCGCCAAAAACCAACTTTGCAGCCTTGCATAACAAATTACTAATAACAACTATTATTCGTAGTTTGAGAAGTCTTTTTAAAAACACTTTCAAGAGATAAACGCACGCAATAAAATTAATTTTGAAAGTGCGTTGAATATTTTTGGCTCTTTAAGGCAACGTTACCCGAAAAAACGTCGTTGTTTTATTCGTAGATAGCACGGATTATTTTTTTTTTTAAAACATATTATTTATTTCATACTTTGATCTTTAGATTCCGGCTAAGCGATACACGATTACTTGCCTTTTACTGCATCCAATTAAATCGCAAAGACAAGTCTACATTACGGTCACATTATTATTTTATTTGAATTCTATTAGACTTTGAATAATAAAACTTATACCATAATAAAGGTCGTAAAAAATGTTATATTGGCCGAAATAATGTGAAATATTATAGTAGATTGTTGCATCGAGCGCAAAGTGAGTTATTAATGCACGAGCGCAAAGTGAGTTATTAATGTGAGGGCACTAAATTAACACGAGTGTGTTAGATTATTCATTTTGAAAGGTTATTTTAATATTAAATAAAATATTGTTTGTTCGATAGTGACATCTTTCACATTTACGAAGCTTGGGACCAATGTAGAAGTAGCTGATTCGACTAGATAATGGTGCCGATTTTCTTGTCACAAATTCTCTAAACTATACTAAAAATCACTAAAATTTAGTTTATTCCTGTCAAACGACGATTTCCTATTCTGAAAATAGACTTAAGTGACACAACTTAACTATAATTCAGTTTGACAGCACTAAGATGGCACTGAGTTTTAATTTAGTGAAAATGCTATTCTGAATTTGACGTTTTAACCAAAATTTTTGTTCTATATCTAATATCCTAATCACGATTAAAAATGTGTGGAATAAAATTAGATGTCATGAACTAAAATTCAAACCAACACCTCGAATTCAGTTGCAAAACGGTACTGTATGTGTTTTTTATTTTCTTTTGCTTATATCTCGAAGACGGTGTGTCCTATCGCAAAAAAATTTTGACCTCCTTTGCAACCCGCAAACCCGTAATACTCAACATGTTGGTAATTTTTTTATTGTTTTCTTCCAAAAATTGAAAAATTCCATATAAAAATACGTCGAGACGGTAATATTGCGCGCCTCTCCAGCTCAAAAAAAATCACGTGGTAGGCAAACAAGTACGAGGCATGCCTTTTAAGTTCTGTCGTTTCCATATTTCCCGGCAATTTTGAATTTGGAACTGTTCTATATTCGAATGTGTTTAAATTTGGAATCTCAAAACAGTTGAGAGTATTAGGATTGTTTGCGTTGAAACAAAAGATTAAGTTGGTAGTTTGGGTCTTCTTCAATGATGAACTTTGGACTTTTAAATAAAGAATTTATTTTTACTTGTTTCTAGTAAGTACAGTAGAATCGTAGAAGATAGAAACGTAGACGTTAGTTTATTTTAGTTGTGATTGTGTGCAGCGGCGGAAGGAAGAGAAGTGACGCCATGATGCGCGCCGGCTAGTGTTGTACGCCTCGCTAGTGGTGTAGATACGCTCGTTGTTAGTCGAATAAGTTGGGCGCGAACATCCTCCCGGCCGTTGAAAGAGCTAGGTCGTTGAAGGGGCTTTCAACCCAATTACTCCGCTGCGGCAGGCAGCAGGCACAGACGGTTTAGAGCACGGCGAATTGTTCCTTTCGCTGTGTTGACATCGGCGACTCTAGGTATTCCGTCGGAGCCAGGAAATAATATGCTGACTCGTCTTAGACGCCAGCATAGAGGGGGTGTGTGGTCATCCTTGATCAGCACCAAATTATCGAGCTGAAGACTTTTGCCCTTTACTAGCCACTTCGTCCTCTGTTGGAGTTCTGAGACGTACTCGGAGGCCTAGCGCTTCCAGAAGTGCTGCCTTGCTCGTTCGATGCGCTGGTAGCGGTTGAGACGATTTACGTTGGAGTCCACAATGCTTGGTTTGGGCAGTGACGTCAATGACCTGCCAATTAAAAAGTGTCCCGGGGTAAGAGTCTAGAAATCGTTGGGAGAAGGGCTGAGAGGACATAGGGGGCGGCTGTTTAAGATGGCTTCTATCTGAGAGAATACCGTGGTTAATTCTTCGAAAGTTAGGTGAGACTGGCCTAGAATTCTTTGTAGGTGAAATTTTGCCGATTTCACACCAGCCTCTGCCATTCCGTTGAAATGAGGAGCGTACACGGGTGAGAAGCGGAATTCAATGCCCCGGCGAGCAGCAAAATCCTCTATAGGTTCATTGTTCTTTCTTAGAAAGCTACCTATTTCTTTAGCGGCAGCTACAAAATTACGACCATTGTCGCAGTAAATAGTATTGGGCATTCCTCTGCGAGCAATGAATCTACTCACGGTTTGAATGAACGCTTCCTTAGTTAAGTCACTAACGACTTCAAGATGTAGGCATTTATAACGTAGGCAAACAAAAATGTAGAGATAGCATTTTGTTATCTTGCACCCCCGGCCCTTGCGATCGGTGATCAAAAAAGGACCTGCAAAGTCAGTGCCAACAGTACTGAAAGGAAAGTCGGGTTCAACCCTATCGGTAGGCAAATTACCCATTATATTAGACATAGTCTCTCCTTTAAATCTGCGGCATGTAAAACAATTACGAGCAACATTTCGAGCTAATTTCCTACCTCCTACGGGCCAATAGCGGTCTCGAATAGAGGCTAAAAGTTATTGTGGCCCTGCATGAAGTAGGCGTAAATGTTCACTTTCAAAAATTAACTTAGTAAGACAATGATCTGTCTTTAAAACAATCGGGTGTTTTTTATCATAGGAGTACGAAGATTTGTCTAAACGACCTCCAACGCGAAGGAGTCCTACGTCGTCGAGGAATGGATTTAGATATAAAATATTAGTCTTAGTCTTTAGGGGTTTTTTATAAATTTATTTCTTTAGGAAAAGATTGAAATTGAGCTATTTTAATGAGAACTGATAGTGCCCTCTTAAGCTCTGGAACTTGTAGTGTTCCTGTTGTTTTATTTTTAGGGTGTTAACAATTATTGATAAACCTTAAAACTGTAGCATAGACCTCCTCTACACTAAATTCTTTTGTTTTATTAGACACTGACATTTCCGAAGTAGTAAGCACAATAAACGGGTTAAAGGATGTTTGTGCTACGGGGTGGGATAACATACCTAATAATATACTAAAAAGATTTAAATTCTTACTTGCACCTCCACTAACACACATATTTCAGTTATGTTTATCTACAGGAGTATTCCCCAAACTTCTTAAAAAAGCTGTGGTCACACCTGTCTTCAAATCTGGAGACAAAAGTTGTGTGAATAACTACAGACCCATTTCAGTGTTAACAGGCATCTCAAAAATATTAGAAAAAATCATTAACAGCAGATTGATAAAATATTTGGAAGATAACAAACTACTTTCAGATAGTCAATTTGGTTTTAGGCCAAAAAGATCAACCAGCCAAGCGGTACACAAATTGACTAACTATGTTACTACCAATCTAGATAAGGGAATGCACACAATTGGTATCTTTTTAGACCTTGCCAAGGCCTTCGACACTATTTCGTGTACTTTACTTCTGCACAAGCTTGAAAAACTTGGGATAAGAGGAGCGCAACTTCAACTATTATCTGATTATCTTAGCGATCGTCAGCAATGTGTAAAAATTGATCATTATACAAGTTCTGAACTTAAAAATAGTTGTTTTGGAATTCCACAAGGTAGCATTTTGGGCCCTACGTTATTTTTAATCTATATTGATGCGCTGTGCCGCCTGTCACTCCAAAATGGTATCATAATGTCTTATGCGGATGACACCGCTCTATTGTTCTCAGCTAAATCAAGAGTTGAGGTCTATGAGCATGCTCAGAATGGTTTTAACAATGTGACCAATTGGCTTCATAATAATCTACTAACATTAAATGCAGATAAAACAAAATACATTTTATTTACAATGAGAAATACTAACATACCGCTTACTAATATAAACATTTACGCGCATAATTGTAGCAGGTACGCTGACACCGCATGTTCCTGCCCCACTTTAGCAAAAGCTGACCATTTCAAATATCTAGGTGTCACTATTGACACTAATCTAAATTTCCGTAAACACATCGATTTACTATGTACTAGAGTGCGCAAACTAATATATGTCTTTAAGAATTTACGAAACATAGCAGACTATAAATTAATTAAAAAGGTTTATTTAGCTTTGTGTCAATCCATTCTTACATATTGCATAACTTCTTGGGGTGGTGCTGCAAAAACAATTCTCCTCCCTCTAGAGCGTGCTCAAAGAGCAATTTTAAAGGTTGCTACCTTTCGCCCTTTTAGATTTCCTACGCAAGAGCTCTATTTAGCATGCAATGTACTAACAGTACGGCAATTATTTATACTAAGCATAGTACTACACCAGCACACTGCACTTCCTTTTGACCCAGTACCTTCCGACAAGAGAAGGAAGGACTTGGTTTGCATAAATCCTCAAACCAGTCATGCGTTTGCTAAACGATTTTATGTATTTTTAGGACCTTTTCTATATAATAGGCTCAACAAGTTATTAAGCTTCTATAGTGTAAGCCATAAGATATGTAGTAAAATGTTATCTGAATATTTAGCAATTCTCAACTACACAGACACAGAACAACTTCTAGAAATTTTGTCATGATGATGCATTATTTCCTCTTAAGTATTTACTTTTGTAAATATACTTAGGTTTAGTTGTGGCTTTTTCTCATAATTTATTCATAGTTTATTTTATTCAGTTTAACTATAAATTTTAGTCTTTCATTTAAATAAATTGTAAAGTGATGGCCTGAAACACAGGTTGAATTAACCTAGATCGGGCGGGTCGCTACCTTACATTGCAGTTTCAAACCATCATTACCGATTTGCACCTGTAATATACATATTTAAGTTTAAGGTTACTTTTAGCCACTATTATTGTTTACGAAATAATCTTATCTGTTGACTAAATGTACACTTTTTGTAATCGTTTTATTCAATAAAATTATTATTTATTTATTTATTTATAGACTCTCTGTAGCGTAGAAAACTTAGAAAATTGTTGAAAGTTAGGTATCGTAGGTGGATCATCTATTGCCACAGCGGGCATGGCTTTTATTTCAGGTAAGTCAATATTTAGATTTAATTTTAGTACAGGCCATGTCGATTCAGGCTGTTTGAGAAAAGAGGGTCCGGACCACCACAAATCGGATTTAATGACGTCTTGTGGATCCACGCCGCGTGACGCAAGATCAGCTGGATTTTCAGCGGTAGGAATGTGACGCCAGGCTGACGTGTCGGTAAGCTCAATTATAGCGGCAACCCTATAAGCGACAAATGTTTTAGTTTTGTCGGGAGACCTAAGCCAACCTAGCACTACATTTGAATCCGTCCAGTAGACCTTACGTTGAAGTTTACAACTTAGAGCTTTACTGACAGCGGCACACAACTCAGCACCTAGTAAAGCAGCACATAGTTCTAACCTTGGAATAGTACAAGCCTTGATGGGAGCTACGCGCGCCTTCGCGCACAATAGATGAACTAGAATTTTTTCATTTCTATCAACAGATCGTAAATAGATACAACTTCCATAGGCCTGCTGAGAGGCATCGCAGAAACAATGGAGTTCTACAGAAACTAAATTATCAATTAGGACATGTCTTGGAATTCTTAATGTTGATAGACAATTAACTTGTTTAGAAAAATTAATCCAAAATTTTTGAGTGTTTTGTGGAACTGGCTCATCCCATTTAAGTTTATCCATCCACAATCTTTGAAGGAATATTTTAGCCTTGATGGTACATAGAGAAATGAGCCCCAGTGGGTCAAATATTTTAAATGTAGTGGACAAAATAGTTCTTTTTGTACACTTTGTATTATCAGGAGAATTTATAGGGAAATGAATTTCATCAGTAACAGGAGACCATCCTATGCCTAAAGTACTAGTGGTATTACTAATTATTAAATTGGATTCATTGTTATCAATAGAATTTTGACTTATTAGAATAGGTAAATTAGAGCGATATTTCCTGAGGGGAAAACATCCCTTGGCTAGTTCAGAGGCAACTGATCTCTGAATTTGACGTAACTCGTCACTTGTCAGCTCCAGTGAGCAAATCATCACAATAGAAGTCCCTTTGTATTATACTTTTTATTTTAGGGTTGTCACATTCTTCGCCAATTTGCCACATGCATCGAGTGGTAAGGAAACTTGCACTGGCGAAGCCGTAGGTGACTAAAGTTGTTCGTTCTCGAAGCACTTCAAAGAAGATGGTGGCCACGTTGGTTGGAAAAAACCGGCCATGTTGCGACTATTGCACTTGAAGATCGTAGAACGGTTAACGCAGAGTGGTATACCACAGTTTGTTTACCACAAGTCATCGCCGAACTTCGAAATTCTAACTCAAAGCGACGCATCATCCTGCACCACCACAACGCAAGCTCATACAGCGCTCGTCAAACGATTGAGTATTTGAAGCAGGAAAAAGTAGAAATTCTTGACCATCCTCCATACAGTCCTGACCTAAGCCCTAACGATTTCTTTACATTTCCTAAAATTAAGAAAAGTCTTCGTGGTCAAAGGTTCCAGTCCGGTGAAGAAGCAATCGACGCTTTCAAGTCAGCCATTTTGAACTGAAACTTAAAAAGCATGCCTCGTAGGTACCAAGTGGAGTCGCGATTGTCAAATTCGATTTTAGTTGTGTCAAAATAATTTTTAAATTTAGAGACTTTTTTTGGCAGAATAGCTCTAAGATTCTCATAGTAAAAAGTAAGGAATTTTAGTGATAGTTTAGTTCGGTGTACAAGAGAATCGGCACCATTGTTTACCTAAAAATAACACTTAACTTGTAAAATTCATTTAGAGGTTATTACTATAAATTATTTTAAAGGACAATGCCCAAAAACGTATGGGACTTGGTCCAAATTTCCACCACCAGCTAGACCGATGTAGGTAAATAGTATACTAAATAGTTAACATTCTCCACCAGGGGGCATTCAAAAATACTATGACAGAAAAATTATAGGAGTAAAACAAAATATCATTTTGGGAGTAAAAAATATTATTATTATGGGTGTAAAAAATATTATTATTGTAGTCTGTTGTATTTAAGTTGTTGCGTCAACTAACTTTAAAGGCGCAGCCTTATCCAGAGGTACAAAGGTTTTTTTTTTTGTTTTTATTTGGTTCGCTTGTTTGTTTTGTTTATTTTCGACTGTTTTTTTAGTTTTTCAGAATCCGCGATTTGATACGGATACTTATTTTTAATTTCTTATTCGCTTTGTCGTTTTAATATATGTAAAGGACATTGTCCACTTTGTATGGGATTTTGGCTTGGTTTGAACAGGCACTTTAAGTTAATTTATAATGCAGGTTTATTAGCTAATACCAGTAGGAAAGAGAATATTGTAATAAGATAGTATCATGACGCTTGTAAGACTTGTTCTGCTTACTTGTTTTTTTTAATTCAACACTTTTTTATGAATACATTTTAGTTTTATTCAGACTCATATGTTAATAATATGTTGTCTAGGAACTGGGCAGGTGGATATATATTATCTTGGTACCTTGCCCAGCTTAAAAACCAAATTATTGTCATTACATGAGCGCAGCAACCCACTGTTCTGCGGCCCACTATGCAGTTGCAGCAATACTGCTTGATTGCATTTCGTCCCTGACTATTATTTTCATTTAATATATACACAAAGTACACTTTTCGGCTTATATGCCTACTCTGAATTTTCCCCCGCAATAAGGTACAGTTTTCGATGGAAGGAAAACCTTCCAGTAAGTTGCTAGCTGCATCCCTGCACACTTCTATTGTATAGGAACCATCATTTCGTGTGTGTTCCCCATAATATGAGCGCGCTTGTTTCAGTTGGTAAGTACCACATGCTATTAATATTAACTCGCTGTACTCTAGCCTTGGAAAGGATACACTGTTTATGTTAACATTAATGTTTTGAAACTGTGTCCGCCTTCTATTTAAATTATGAAGAATCACAAAATCGGCAAGATCATTATTGGTGTATAATTTCGTGTTTATTACTTCAAGGATTTGACCTGCATCCACCCTGTCTCTTATCCTTTCATGAAACTTATTTATCAACGCCGCAGCTATTCGAAAATCTGTCATGGCATGTTTTGAAGCTCTATTAAAAAACTCATGTCTAAGTAGTCTATATGACTGTTTAAAAATGCCATTTACAGCTTCTACTACCCAACGACAAATTGTTACTGTTCTTGATTTGTTAGCTGCAAGCGTTGATAATTGAATTTCACCTTCCTCCCGGGTAGCAGGCATGTGGACAGAATAATTAATCTGTTCCAATAAGGGTACACAGTCTCTGAAGCCCCTATCTAGGATGAAAACATCTCCTGTTTGAAAGAACTGCCGTAGTGGCTTTGATTCATCATTAAATTTATAATTATGTTTGCATCTGAGGTTGTGGCTGGATAAGGGCCTAATACATCTACAATGTATCCATCTGAACATACTATTAAAAAAGGCTTCATTAGGTTCCTATACTTGTGCAGGGAGTAAGTATCTTTTTGATACATATAATTAGAACTTTTTTGGACATATAAATATGTACCATCCATTATAACAATTGGCTGTCTGTTTTCACCACCAAACAATCCATTTGGAATTAGCAAATTCCTACGGGCAATATCACCTCTGGTCATATGGTTTATTCCTAAGTTTCTAGGTGTAAAATCTTCATCAAGGATTTTACGAATATTCCCCATCATCCTCATTAACGTTGTACGAGGTACATTCAGCAAAGTAGAAATTCGTTCATCACTATCGCCTGTTCTTAATTTTAATAAGTATACTGCAAGGGCTAACTCTCCATTTTTTGTGTTTTGTAGTCTGGGTACTTCCATAATGAGCTGTCTGAACTGTTCTTTTGATAGTCCAATCCAGTAGTGAACCGATTCATCGGCTATCCCTTCGATATTTGAAAAATCCAGAGAGAGTTTTCTTTCATTTATAAATGTTGCAAAGTCCTCAACATGGTTAGCAGTAAAACTGTGATTGGGTTGAGGATTACTTTCTAAGATCTGCCAATTATCATTATGTAGATGAAAACTACATATTCTGCACGCATTTGGTACATAAAACTTGTATTCTGCAAAGAGCATTACCCTCAGCCATTTGGGGACTGTCAGTCTTTCTGTTGAACCACATTCTGGGAAGAAACAATGAGCTTGAGTATCCGAAGCTCTTGAAATGTTGGGCAGATTTATTGTTGCTTGGCTTGAATGAGATGGCTCTGAAGGGCGAGTTGCTGCTCGATCAGCTCGCTGCCAACAAGGATGACAGATTTGATCTGACCCTCGCAACTGAAATAAAAGCGATAACTATATAATTCAGTATAATCTACTTCAAGCACACACTATACTAATCTATTTTGATTGGGAATAAATAAGCTTGCCTTTGAGCTAAGTTCTCACCTAAGTAAGAACTAAGTAAATGACTATGCTTTGTTGATATAGCACGCATGCCTAGAAGATACTTAGTTACTTTCTACACAGACCCATGCAAAAAGTTCCAGTTCTAAGGAAAGACTACCATATTAGCGCAGGACTATAAATAAACTTACTTGAAGAGGCATTATCCATTGTATTATTACGTTTCTAATGCGAGTATCTCTTTCTGTATTAGTACTCAGCATGTGAGATCTTATTCTCAGTAATGAACATTCACAGTTAGTGCAAATGTGTTGACGATGTCCACTACTAGTTGTAGCTTCGGTGTTGTACATTTGCGAGTTTGATTCATTCAAAGCTACAATCCAGCAAGAGTCACATATTATACAGTCAGTTCCAACCTGTTATCAAACAAAAAGAAGTGTTTGGTTTAGTGGTTGCAGATATTAGGATTATTTAAAGAAATTATGACGATGGATGCAAACGTACCACTTGTGGAGCGACCCACTGCCGTATAACAGCTTCCACTTCCACAAGATTGAGGGTATGCCTTCTCCTTTGCGTGATATTAATACCACAATTCGCACATCGAATCACAGTTTCGTTCGTATCCGTACGATTCAGGTCGGCGAGTTCGTTAACCATATTCAAGCTAGGGTCAACGATGGGATTGGTCTCGGAGTCCATAGGCGTGCCGGGGTCAACGTGAGAAGGGGTATCAGTGTCCATTTTCAAAGCCAAAACAATTTTTAAAAATTAATCACAGGAAAACGAGAAAAACAATATTCACGATGCCAAGAAACAAAATGAATGACAACTGACTTGAAGTGGCAAGTGACGCGCAAGTCAGTTTTTTTTAAATAATCGATTTAATAATCAATTATAAATTGTAATTCATTGACCAACATCGATACTTTTAAATACTTTTGTTTTCCAGTATAAAGATAAAACATGTTCGAAATAATGTAAGTGATTACAAATAACAGCTTTAATTGAGTGTTAATCTCTTATGCGAATGAGGAGGACTTATTTGATCTTCAAAAATAACAATCGGAATCTATTTGTAAATAATTATTTTAAACTATACGATTAATTGTTGACATCACTATTATAAATGAAGGTGGAGTACTGACATTCTGTCGAAGAATAAAACAATTTCAGTACTTATTAAATACAATATTCATGGTCTCAAGTTGATACAAAAATAAAGAAGAAATAAGCGTTTAAAAAGGAAACATAATTTTCGATTAATTTGTATCTTTTTGAGCACCGTGTCCACGCGAAGCCGAAATTAGACAAAGTCCTTTGTGATAAATATTAACTAATAAAGATTTATAATATGTAGAATAATAAATATAATATTGTTAGGGTATTTTCACGTGCCGTTGAAACTTTTCAGCGTGCTCAGTATTTTGGTCACGTATGTAATGTACGCGTCAAAGACTTCTTCTTTTCTCGTAAGCATCCCGATGTCATATGCCGTAATGCCAAACCTCTCAGAGATTGCCTCATATCGCATGCGATCCATGGCAAATCTGGGGCAATCCCTGAGGAGGTGGTCGAGGCTTTGTACTGTGTCGTCGTGGCAGGGACAATTGTCGTCTGCAGTAATTTTAAATCGATGCAGGTACTGTTTATGAAAGCCATGTCCTGTCAGAATTTGAGTGAAATAAAAGTTTTGGTCTATCTTTTTGCGGAATTTAGTAAATTGTTGTAATGTTGGGAATATGGCTTTGGTGTGTTGTCCCTGCTCACTTGACGCGTACCTGGCTTGCCACTTAGCCAGGTTGGCTAGTCTAAGTTTGTGTTTGACATATGACATCGGGTATGCTTTGTAGTCTGGTGTTTTGTGAAGCCGAGTGGCCATTTTCGCGGCATCATCAGCAGCCTCGTTGCCCGCAACTCCACTGTGGCCTTTCACCCACGTAATTTTAATACGTGGTGGTGTTTCTGTGCTTGTGTGAGTTTGTGTGTGTGTGTGTGATTGAATATGGTTTTGTGTATTTCTGTGACCAGAGGGTGTGTGTTGCTGCAGTCTGCGATTGCCTGTATAGCAGATTGGGAGTCAGTGAAGATGGTGGTGTTGGTTTGTGCCTTTGTATTTGCCCATTTGCAAGCTTCCAGGATTGCCAACAGTTCAGCCTGGAAGACTGTGCAGGTGTTGTGCAGTTTGAATTTCTTCGTTGCGGTTGTTCCTCCTGGGTCGTAGCAAACAAAGGCCGCACCGACGGCACCGTCGTCCTGCTTGCTGCCGTCAGTGAAGATGTTGTGAGGTGTTCGGGGTGTTAATTGGGTCGTCTCATCTTCAGCCTGTCTATTTGTCCGGGTGCTGGTAACTGATTTTGGTATTCTTAGTGCAGGATGTAGTAGCTCACGCACGGGTGTGGGGCGTTCAGGAGTTATGTCTGCTGGCAAAAGGTAACTAGTGCCTGTGAGGCGGATCGTCTCGACGTGGTGAATTTCTTGGATCCTGAGATCTAGGGGCATGAGCTCTGCGAGTGCTAGAGCGGCAGTAGTAGAGACGGTCCGGAAGGCACGAATGGCTTTCAGTGCGAATCCCCGCTGAAGGCTGGCGACTTGTTTTTTAACGTTTTTCCTGCTTACTATGTGCCCCCATATGCCAGCAGCGTAAGTGATAATGGGTTCTATTACGTAGGTTTAGGTTAGGTTTAGGTAAGGTTTAGGTAAGGTTTAGGTTAGGTTTAGGTTAGGTTTAGGTTAGGTTTACGTTAGGTTTACGTTAGGTTTACGTTAGGTTTAGGTTAGATTTAAGTTAGGTTTAGGTTAGGTTTAGGTTAGGTTTAGGTTAGGTTAAGATTAGGTTTAGGTTAGGTTTAGGTTAGGTTTAGGGAAGGTTTAGGTAAGGTTTAGGTTAGGTTTAGGTTAGGTTTAGGTTAGGTTTAGGTTAGGTTTAGGTTAAGTTTAGGTTAGGTTTAGGTTAGGTTTAGGTTAGGTTTAGGTTAGGTTTAGGTTAGGTTTAGGTTAGGTTTAGGTTAGGTTTAGGTTAGGTTTAGGTTTAGGTTAGGTTTAGGTTAGGTTTAGGTTAGGTTTAGGTTAGGTTTAGGTTAGGTTTAGGTTAGGTTTAGGTTAGGTTTAGGTTAGGTTTAGGTTAGGTTTAGGTTAGGTTTAGGTTAGGTTTAGGTTAGGTTTAGGTTAGGTTTAGGAATCAGATAAGCTAGCTTTTATCACCTCAAATAACAAAGAAAAAATGCAATATTAACTCAGCTGTCAAAAACACCGCCATATTAAATTAACGTGATATAATCTGTTACAATATAATTTCGTTCAATATGAGCATCATGTTTAAATGACAATAACACAACGATTACATTATACACTTCTCATCAGAAAAATCGAAACACCTTGCAAGTTTATGTTTTGTAAGGATTACGAGTATCAGAAAAATGTGTATATTTAGGAATATATGTCAAATGTCGTTTAATAGTGAATAATATGAGGTTTTCAAATCTTAATGTTAATGTTCTAAATTCAAATTAAATTTTCATAGGTTTCGTTTTTTTTATAACAAGTTATTTTTACCCTGTATGGAGTATGAAGGAAATTGATAAAACAACACAAGTAAATGAAAAAAAAAGCTAAGAAACGTTTATTTAATAACTTGTATTCCCTCCCCGAGCTCTTATTACTGCTTCCATACGGTTCTTCATCGATCGGATGAGAGTCACGATCAAATGTGTCATTCCATTCCATTCCTCTTGGATTGCATTTTGCAGCTGGCTAAGAGTTTCTGGGGCAGGATCTCTTGCACGAATTCGTCTCTTTAATTCATCCCATAGATGTTCAATCGGATTCATGTCCGGGCTTCTTGCTGGCCATTCCATAATGGAGATACTGACTTCGGTAACATAATCTCGTACGACCCTCGCGGTGTGAGCCCTAGCATTGTCGTGCATGAATATGAAACCGTTCCAATAAAATGTGCATAAGGCATCACGTGGGGCTCAAGACAGTGTTCGATGTACTGATGACTGTTTAGTGCAGGCAGACGTGGCCCAGACACAAAGACAAACTCTGTCTTACCATCGCCGCTGATTCCTGCCCAAACCGTCCACGAACCGCCACCATAGCTGACCCTTTCTTCAATGCAGCATTGTGCGAAGCGTTCTCCATCTCTTCTGTAGACCTTGTTCCTTCCGTCGTTACCATACAGCATAATTTTACACTCATCAGAAAAGAGGACTTTGTTCCACTGGAGGTATGACCAATTTAGGTGCTCACGTAGAAAGTTAAGCTGCGCTCTTCGATGGTCTGCAGTTAATTTCGGCCCATTTGCTGGCTTGTGCGGTACCAGTCCACGTTCCTTCAACCTTCTTCTAATTGTAGAGTCACTTACAGCCACCCTACGTACAACATGAAGCTGCTGCTGCAGTTGAAAAGCATTAAGGCGTCGATTTCGTAAAGAAGTTGTTGCAATAAATCGATCATCTCGATCAGAAGTGACCCGATTCCTGCCAGATCCTGAACGGCGCGTAAACAAACCAGTCTCGCGATAGCGTTTGTAGACTCTATGAACAGACGACAGGCTTAGATGCAATCTTTCAGCCACAACACGCTGATTAAGTCCAGAATCCAGCAATGCCACCACTTGGGCGGCTTCTGCGGGCGAAGTATCCATATGTTTTAGAAAAAAGACGTCTCACAGTCACAGTACACACACAGTATACAGAACACAGAACAAAAAGTTTTAAGATAAGCGCTAATTTTTAGTTTTCAAAGGTGAAATGTACTCCAACTCTAAACACACATTTGTCTCAAAACAGTGAATCATTTCATTTATAGGATAAACAAATGAAATTCTAATTTTGAATTTTGAATTTTCGCTTATCACTGTAATGGCCAAACTGCCAGCTATACAATCATGTGATTTTACTCATGGAATGGAAACTTTTTTGTGTTAAATTAGGACAGAAACCATAAAAACGGAAGTGTTTCGATTTTTCTGATGAGAAGTGTATAAAAGTCATATTGTGTACCATAACTCGACCCGAAGTCGAATACACGCCGCGACAGCTATCATTACATGATATTTAGTCAAATCGCCGACGAGTATATGACTACTATGCGACTAAGTAGGTATTTATATGACTGTTACCCGAAACTCTTAGCAACTTAAGTTGAATAAAATGGGCCCTAATGCCGTCGAGTAAACGTCCTTATGACATTTATACGATTATACTAAATAACATTAAGTTGCCACCAAAACGTCTACTCAACGTCGTAAATGTTTGTTGGGAGGGGTCGTCTCGCATCAGGGGGGCGCGTATGCGCTCTTATTATGTAAATCTAAAATTAAGTTGTGCGACTCAATAAAATCTGCTCCTAAAATTGCTTGTTTGACGTCGCTAACAATAAATGACCATTTAAAAGCTCTGCGCAAACCTAAATTCATTTCTAGGGATTTTACACCGTAAGTCTTAATTTCTTTATTATTTGCAGCGTACAGCTTATAACCGCTTTCAGAACGCACACAATTCACACTACGCACAGAAAACTAATTCTTGACTTCCAGTCCATTACGCACAAACGATGGTTCCCCGTTGGGGTAACGCAGTCTACCACCAAACAAGACTGCACTGCACTCACTGGACTCTCTGGGCAGCGGCGTGGACGTCTTGACCTTGAATGCGATCTGCTCCAGTTTCCTCGGTTTCCGCGTCCTCTTCAGCGGCCACATATTTCATTCACTTCTTTGCGTAGTTCCTTTAATTCGATAGTTAGCTCGGCCCTTAACGTCGCTACGTCCGACGTTGACGATGACGCTGCTGTGGATATGGTGGCTAGTTTTCCACTGCTTACATTTTCTATAATCTTGTCTGCCATTTCCGCGAGTTTTTCCATCTTTCGGTACTGACACACGCAAAGAACAGCCTTTAAAGATTCTTGGTACCTGTTGGAACCCTTGATGCGGGAAACGACTTCCCGTCGACTAGGGACCTATCGGCGGGAAGTCGTTTCCCGTGCGTGCACACACTCAAGCTTTCTGCTTACTATTCGTTCTCTTTAATGCACTGTCCGTATATACTCCTGTTTCTCACAACCACGTCCCTAAGATCACGTCGGGGTCACCAATGTTGGGACCTTATGAGTATCGTGGTTGGAGAAGGACATAAATGAAAATCGTGTGTATCAGATAAACTCTATTCAGATGACCATGAATATTAAACACAATGACGCGCCTTATATTAGTTACACGGTGCGCAAGTTATAGCCACGGCGCGCTGAGAAAACGACTGGCCGCTAAACCTAATGCGCGGGGAACATTGCATTTTGCCCAGCTAGCATTTCTGCTAACCGGAGTCCCTACAATGATGATGATGAGTTTAGTGAAACGACATATCACTGACATTATTATTAGCATTTTGTCATATCACTAAACATTTTTTGTAAGAAGACGTATTATACAAGAATATTCGACATCTACCGTGATTTCGTGGTATCCCTAGGGATTTCGTGAAATTCCATGTTTCCTCATTTCCGTGCGACATAATAGATATGTACATATTATAAATTAAAGTCACTTGTCGTGTTTGTCGCGTTGTTCTTCTAAACCATGCAACAGACTTTGATGAGGTTTTCACCATCGTTTAGAAAAAATCCGGAAGGTTTATGTGTATAATTCGTTATTATTAAAGTTACATATAACTAAGAAATCTCGATGTTTTGCCAAGTCGTTAAAACCGTGCGAAGCAGGAGCGGGTAATTAGTTGAATATAATCTGACTGATAACTTGTATTGCGCACTACTGAATTCAAACTTTTTTTTAGTTTGCACGAAGAAGGTTAGACGCCGCCGCCGTATACCACATTTTACAATTATGCCAAATCCTTAGATGTCTTCGCGAGTACTGAACTGAGATTTCTGAACACTGCTAATCGATACCTGGAGTTAATTGCCTGTCCCAGTACAATCTCCTTGGATAAAATAAATCCAATTTTGTTATACAATAAAATTAATTTGTTTATTTATTCATTTTTTGTCTATTTATCCATATACCTATTAATAATCGAATAATTACAAACACTTGAAGTTTGTTAGTTTTTAGTAGGAGGTAGGTAAATCGTCGAAACTACTCATCCGATTTCAAGAAATCTTTAGAAAGCTACACTATTGCTGAGCGCCATAGGATATCTTTCATGTTTAAACACGCGGACGAAGTCGCGGGCAGACCTTAGTTAATAAAATAAATAAACACCGGCTTATGTTTCAGAGGTTAACATCACCGGCGGGGCGATTCTCGTGCCGCCGCCCGCGCTTGGCGCGAAGTTCGAGCACAAAGTCCATTATACTTGCGTGATGGAATGCCACCTCATCAAGGTACAACCTTAATTTACCCCGTGGTCACGAGTTACACGCTCAAGCGACACGCGTCTTACGACAGCGACTGCGGAGAAAACAAATCGCATAAATCGCATCGCTCGAAGCCGTGAACCAGGCCTTAAACCTAAGGTGACAATTACGAGGTTGAATATACATACATAATGTATTCCTGTTCCTAGGTCAACGTCAACGGCATCCCTATAGAGAGCACCACGCGAGGTGCGAAGATTACCTCAATGGCCTACTACTTGGTACGTTCAACCCGGTTAAAGTTTAGAAACGTGGCGCCTCGATAGGGAGTAGGGGTAGGGACAAGCGGGGGCGAGGTTAAATAACCCCCCCCCCCTACCCCTTTCCGGAAACCTATAGCTTTTTAAACGATTTTTCAATATAAAAGAAAGAAGTAAATAGTATTTAAGTATTCAATTTTAATAATTTTGAGGGAGCTGGAAGGGAGAGAGTTAGAGGGCAAGTAATGCCCCCGACCCACAACTTCACAGGAGACACATGTTCATGGTTAGTGTCAAACTTCTCCAAGGTCAAGGTTAAAAAAATATGTAATATGGCAAAGGACGATGATCATAATATGCCCTCAACATGTCCAGACAATTCATATTTTTAGGTATTCTTAATAATTGAAACTAAAGGACCATCCGACATTTCGGACAAAATGCTCAAAAGGCTCTCTCTCTGGCGCGTGTACGGAGTGGACGTGTTTTAAGTTGAGCGAGTCTATCGCAATTCTAATTTAAATATTTTAATCATTAAATTGTTTCCGATACTCGGACCCTCCTGTTTCATCTTGGAGCTTTACCCATAAGGCACGGCAGACATATTTGTTTGTGTCGGACGTCTCACTCTTGGGTGGGTGCGATGAGAGGGGCTGGCCATCGGTGAGTGCAACTAAATCAACAATATATTTTTGAATCTCGAAAAGTCGTCGGCGCATGGATATGAACCATAGTCGCCGTGCACGCGTGTCAACGCAGCTAGCCGCTACGCCAAATCGACGTAGATGTCAGTGCGCTAATTTCTCAATCTGGTTCTGCTACGTAGCTACGAGTGACAACATACGTCACACCGAGCCAGCTACGCGCTTATAAGGTGTGCTACGAGAATTAGTACTGCTACGAGAAAACGTGAGATCGGCTACGCAGCGCAATACGTCGTAGAACGTGATTTCTTATACACAAGTAAATCATGCCTAAAACAACTCGCACGCCGCCGTCAACTCCAACAATAGAAGTACAGCGGGCATTGTCTAACCCTATCATCACTAGTACTCCAATGGAAACTGAGTTTGTTAATGTACAACAACGATCAAAGCGACCTCGTTCAGAGTCCAGCCCCACAAATGAACTCGGAGAATTTAAGGAGGAAATAAGAGCAATGCTCACAAAGTGGAGTGCAGACCAGGAAGCCATTTTAAAAAACTTTACGTCCAAAATAACAACAGAGTTGGCCGAACTAAAATTACAAAATATTAGGTCAGAAATCGAGGAATCTGCGAGTCTTATGAATGAAAAATATGAAGAAATTAAGTCAAAAATGGGAAAATTTGAAAATGAGCGGTCTGAACAGCGTAAATACATTGATAAATTGGAAAAACAACTTCAGGATGTCCAGGAATGTCGTCGGCCTGCCGTTATTGAACTAAGAAATATTCCACCAAAGGAAAAAGAAGATGACAATGATTTGATTAAAAATTTTGTCGATGTCTGTAAACCATTACAAGTACACGTGGAACCAACAGAGATACGTGACATATATCGAGTGCAAAATAAGCAACGCAAGTCAAGTCTGTCTTGCTTAAGGAATTGTCAAAGAAGTGAAAAAAAAAAGGAATAGTGGAGTTCCTATTGTCTTTTTCACTTACCCAGAGATTTAGATTGTGTTTGTTCTTTTTTGTTTTTGTTTTAGTTTTATTGTTATTGGTTGGCACAACGTCGAACAAAATTTATTGAATTTATAGAAATAATCGCACTAAGCCAGCATTTCACTGTAAGTTTTTTCATCTTTTTGTATTTGTATCTTGGATTCATGTAACAATTGTCAGTGTTTTAGTAACTAATTAAGTGAAATCTGTTTTTTTTTGGTTTCATACTCCTATGTTAAATAAATGCATGCCGTGGCAGCCTTTAATTAAGGCTACACTATAAATTGTAAAAATAGTATGGGTAGTTTAACATGTCTTTTTTTTGGTGTAAGCTTTGTTGGTTGTCCTAAATAAATAAAATAAAATAAAATAAATAAAAAGGCCCATCAAAACAAATTGTCGCAGAACTACATTCAGTAACGAAGAAAAATAACATTCTCAAAGCCCTACGTGACGTCAATAAAGGGAAGGCCACCACGGAAAAACTAAATAGTATACACATTGACTTCATAGGTGAGCGCATTCCTATCTATATCGCCGACCGTCTCCCACCTAGCACAAGACAACTTTTTTATGAAGCGCGAAATTTTGCAAAAAATAACGGTTTCAATACTGCTGGTCGTCCAATGGGAAAATTTTTCTGCGCAAAAAGGAAGGAGAAAAATCTATTCGTATTCAGTCAGGAAATTGTTTTCACGAAATACTGCATGTACAGTGGTACCCAACTGATAAGGCGCGTCGTGAATCATCGTTCGCACAGAAAAGAAACTATGGCCCCGAAGATTAACGAAAGAACTTAAAACTTACAATCAACCTTAGTTCACTACTATAAGGTTCATAATACACTGCAGTTATTAGTTCCCGTCTCACTCGCAAGTATGAAGCTTGATTAACATGCCACGCGGCGCGCGCTAACATAGCGGCAGCTGCCGACCAATAGCGGTCCAGGAAAAAAGAAGCGCGGTGCGTGGAGCGTGCCGATTGGTCAATAGCATTTCCCGCGCTTTCAAAATTCATCTTCTGCGCAGGTACATCGGTAAGCCATACCAGTTGGGTACTACTGTACCAGAGTAATTTAAATTTATCTCTGAACTATTGTTTGTTTTTATAGTTATACCTCAGTATTATTTCTATAGTTTTAATATATTTTTTAACAGTTTTTGTAGCACCTTAGTCTTCTTACATAGCAACAAACACACAAAAAGCAGATTATTCTACAGACAAATAACACACAACGCATTCTACAAATACATAACACAAAAATCTGCGCTTATCGACAATCATCCACCAATACATAAGTCTATTCTATTACGCGGGAATGATGTACCATTCTTCTTCTCATTTACCTGATGTAAATGGTTACCTCTGGTTTTTTATCTATTTATGTACAATGTTCGAACGTGATTTACAGCAAGGTGTTCTTATTATTTTATTAATTATTAAAAATGAATAGCACTCATGAAATCATCGAAAATCTAGATTCGTACGGATCCAATGAACTTTTTAACTGCCCTCCTGACAAATGTGTTCAGTTGTTAGGTAAACACAATAAAAATCTTAACTTGCTGCATTTTAATATACGTAGTATCAACAAAAACTTCACTAATGTCTTAGTACTATTAACTCAAATACAAATTAGGTGATATAAATTTTTTCAGAGTGTTGGTTAAACAAAAATTTTACTATTCCACTACTTCAAGGCTATTCGGCTTATTCTACAAGAAACACTTATAACCAAAATGATGGCTTAGTTGCTTACGTACGTTCGGATCTACAACATAAAGTCTCAGAGCCACAATTCGCGGACGCAAACTGTCTTGTTTGTAAACTTAGTTCTGATGTAGTCATAATAGCTGTGTATCGACCGCCATCTTTTAAACATAATGATAACTTTTTAACTAGCCTTAATAACATATTAACCTCAGTATCGGAGTATAAAACTATATTTCTGGTAGGTGACATTAACATTAATATAAGCCCTACAAATAATGATCCACATTACAATGAGTATATGAACTTAACAGCATCACATGGACTATTACCTGCTTACACATCCCCTACTAGAGAAAAAAATTGTTTAGACCACACCATGATCAAAGTTAAAAACACAGTAGCTTCCATTATATTAGAAATTCACATTACAGATCATGCACCAATACTTACTTCTGTTAAAAATTACTCGAGTTCACAAAGTATCCCTAAGGTAGTTACAAAAATTGATCAAAGTAAAATAGCCACAGATATAGGCAAAGCGGATTTTAGTCCCGTCATGTTAACTGACAATCCAAACGAGGCTACAGAACGGTTAATAAATACAATTACCTCTATTATACAAAACAACACTAAAATTATTCATGTTCCCTCTAAGTTGAGAGTTATTAAGCCATGGATCACACAGGGTCTATTGAGATGTATCCGAAATAGGGATATTATGCATAGTGACCATAATAAATCACCGGATAATTATAATCTTAAAATCACTTACATCCGGTACCGTAACTTTTGTAATAAACTCCTAAGCAGACTTAAAACAGAATATGAGAAAAATGAATTAATTAAAGCAAAACATAATCCCAAAGCGACTTGGAAAGTAATTCATGATATACTGAGTAAACAAAATTCTAAAACTCCTCCCACAGACCTGTTATCCACTTCTGGTGTCGACGACAAGAGCTCAGTTAATTTGGTGAATAATTTTTTCGCTAATATTGGCAAAAATCTCGCGGACAAACACACAAGTACACCCACTAAACATGTTCCCCATCTCTAAGACGAAGCACAATCAAACTCTCTCGTGCTCCTGACTCCTGATGAGGCTGAAGTAGAAAGAACTATAATGAATCTTCGTATTGACTTTGCCGCGGGTTGGGATGGAATTACAACCAGAATGATAAAGATGAGCAAACAGACCTTAGTCCCCCCAATTACATACATATGTGAACTATGTTTCTCGAAGGGTGTCTTTCCAAGGATTTTAAAGAGAGCGGTTGTGCATCCGATACACAAGGGTGGAGACAGAGGCAGTGTAAATAATTACAGACCAATATCGGTACTTCCGGCTTTGTCAAAAATTTTAGAAAAGGTCCTTAACAATCGCCTCATCAACTTCATGGAAGCCCATAATATATTATCGGATAATCAATATGGCTTCCGCAGAGGAAAATCTTGTGAGGACGCGGTTGCTGCCTTTGTTGACAAAACCGCTAGGATGCTTGGTATAAAATATAAATGTCTGGGTATATTCTTGGACTTGTCTAAAGCATTTGACACTGTCTCTGTCCCTAATCTAATATTAAAATGGGAGAGGATAGGAGTGAGGGGTTCTGCACTTGCAATCTTTGAGAGCTACCTTTCTGAGCGGACACAATGTGTCAAAATTGGCACATATGTTAGTGATGAATACATGTTGTCTTTTGGAGTTCCTTAGGGCTCCATTTTAGGACCCACTCTCTTTTTAATCTATGTAAACAGTCTTTGTAATCTGACCATCCGAAATAGTAACATATACACATACGCGGACGATACGGCTCTACTCGTATATGGTCTAGACTGGAAGGAAGTCCATGAGCGAGCTGAATCAGCTCTAGGCATCGTCATGGCATGGCTATCTGCAAACACCTTAACTTTAAATGTTGATAAGACAAACTTTATCCCTTTCTCAATTAAACAATCTTCGCAACCCGATGAGTCGTTTGCCATCAGGGCACATATCTGTAGTCAACAATTAGACCAATGCTCCTGCCTTCCCCTGACCAGAGCAACCAACGTCAGATACCTAGGCATCGTTATTGACTATCTTATGTCGTGGAGTATGCAGATGAAGGCGTTGTCTGGCAGAGTGAGGAAGCTTATCTCAATCTTTAAAAATCTACGATGTAGCGCAGATTTTGATACCCTGCGAATGGTATATTTCTCACTGTGCCAGTCAGTGCTATCGTTTGGTGTGACGGTTTGGGGTGGCGCTCCAAAAACAAACATTTTACAATTAGAAAGAGCGCAACGAGCTGTCCTTAAAGTTATGACGTTTAAACACTTTCGGTATAGCACTAAACAATTGTATAAAGACTCTCAAGTCATGACCGTTAGACAGCTCTTTGTGCTCAATACCATTTTGCGCAAACATGTATCTTTGGAATATAGTAGCGATCATCTGGCAAAACAAAGATCAACTCATGTCTGTCCCATAGAAAGACATAGAACCAAATTTGCTGCAAGAAGTTTCCGAATTCTGGGAAGCCGCTTGTACAATGCAGTTAACAAACACTGTGGCATCTATAAAATGAATAAATTTGAGTGTAAAGAGTTAGTGACTGAATGGATCATGACTCATACGTATGAGGAAACAGAAAACCTATTAGAAAAGCTACTCTAAAAAACCGACTTATTTATTCTTGCACTCTATATAATAAAATCCTTATAATAGCGCAAACCTATACAGTAGGCCCGCGCACACACGAACATGCACACATTCACACATCCATACACACTCACGCACATACACAAACACACACACACACATATATACACTTAGAGAATGGCTACAGTTTATAGTTTTAAGTTTTATTTTATATAATTTTTATTCCATTCTTTTGTTTTTGTATTAAACTATAATAACCATGCTGCTTGCTCCGGCAATCGCTAGTGACACTAATCACTATGTAACTCCGAACTTGTATAAATTATCTGGTAAATGTTTATAGAGAAAGCCCCTGTCACCCATAACACAAGTTTAATCTTAGCTTAGGTGCCAGAGGTTTAAACTCAGTGGTATTTTTACAATTGTTTAGGTTTTAAACTCTGTTCTACATAGTGCTATTCTGCTAAATTGTAAACCTGGAAATAAAGCATGTATTATTATTTATTATTATGTCCAGACAATTCATATTTTTAGGTATTCTTAATAATTCAAACTAAAGGACCATCCGACATTTCGGACAAAATGCTCAACAGTGATGAAACGTATGCCATATGAAAGCTTTTGGGATATTATTGAATTCATACTATGGCAGTTAAGTCGAAATCGAGTGCGAACATGGTGTTGTTCAACATTCAAAAATGTAAAAAGAAGGTTAGGTTTGGATAGGCTCTCCCTGTCGTTTCCGGTGACGCAGGTGCTATCGGGGCATGGTTGCTTCGGGAATTACCTGTATCGCATAAACAGGGAGCCCGACGCCCGGTGTCACCACTGCGTCGACTGCCGGGAGGTCACGGCGCGGCATACGCTGGCAGAGTGAGCCGCGCTGTGCCCTCATCTCAGAAATAGGCAGTGACTTGTAGCTGTCGGCCGTAGTGAATGCGATGGTCGGCAGCGAGGAGTCCTGGGACGCGGTGGTTTCCTACTTTCCTACTACGAGACAGTTGTCTAGCAGAAGGAGGCTGCGGAAAGGGAGAGGGAGATATAAAGTAACTAAATGGCAGCGCCAGTCAACAAGCCCCATTCGACGGCATCCATTCACGGACTTGACGTACAGTCACGGACTTTAATTGATGAGCCACCTGGCACTGTTCGTATTTTAGCCGTGTAATGCAAATCGGGTTTATTCGGTTCCCGACACGCGAAGTCATATGTCTTCGTATTAGATGAAGAAAATTATATTTCATATATTTACCGGTTGGCTAACCTGAGAGCCAGATATACAAACTTGAATTATTGAGTTAATGAGCTATGATTCAAAGGAGGTCAGTATCAAATAGATTGGATAAACTTTATGCAACATTGTATTTATTTTTATCATTAAGAACTTATTCGTCAACCTCTATGGATAAGACTATTTCCGATTAAAAGTAATTTATTTGTCATCTTGATATTTCAACTGTCACTGTCTTCAGTTATGTTTTCATAATTACCGAGTTAATGAGCTATAATTCAAAGGAGGTCGGTATCAAAGAGATTGGATAAACTTAATGCAACATTGTATTTATTTTTATCATTGAGAACTTATTAGTCAACCTCTATGGATATTTCCGATTAAAAGTAATTTATTTGTCATCTTGTTTACGAGCTTGCAATTCCAGTTCGTGTTTAATCGTGTAATCTCGTGAATGTATGAAACTGCAAAATTGAAAAGTTTGAAGGTGGCTCATCAATTAAAGTCCGTGACTGTACATTCACGAGCATTAACATAGAAACGCCCTTAAAATCCAAAATTCATGTAAGCAACATTAAATCGCAAAAATAAGTATGCTAACTGTGCTTAATAATTATGTAAACACTAGCTGTGCCCCGCGGTTTCACCGGCGTAGGTCTCGATCCCGTGGGAATATAGGGATAAAACGTATCCTATGTCCTATTCCAGGTCATGGTCTACCCGTGTGCCCATCCTCTCCTCTCTAGAGTAGGGAACGCTAAGGAGGCGCGGCGCCGGCGTCGAACTTTTCGCGTACTACATTTTTATACTCGTGAATTAATTTTGGGCAAGCTATTCTAGGCAGCGGTTATTTGCGGAAGAGCATCTAAGTTATTCTAAAGCAGTGACTTTAGCCCACTGTTGAGACCACTCTTGAGGCGGCGGAAAGGGATGCCCGCGCAGTAGAATATAATATTGGCAGCGGGATGAAGACTGCGGCAGAATTAAGTGGAGGCATAAACAATTTTGTGAACTCATGTAAAGCTTGCGGTGGTACAAACTATGGGACATGGGACTGCAAGTACAAAAAATTTCAATGTGGTTTGTGCCGCAAAATTGGGCATTTGAGGCGAATGTGTTTAATACGGTCACAAACTGCCGCTGAACGACCGAAAAAGAAAATTACTCGAACTTTTTTTTAAATCGTAAAATAATACTGTTTTCTGATTTTGACAATTACCAAGCTGGACACTAAATTTCAACTTTCTAGGTCATCTGGAGGTGGGTTAGTTTGATCTATAGGTAGGTATGTCAGTCAGTGATAAAAATGACGATTTTTGGACGTTGATATTACCACAACCGTTTGAGCTGTATTTATAAAACTTGGGGTTCTAGCTAATCTAGGGAGTATTAATAAATAAACCAAATTTCATGTGTATTTTAAATAGATTTTGAGTTATTGAGGGGTGAAAAGTAGCTCCAAATGGTTCGTGTAATATAACACACGACTGCTGCGTCGCCAGTTCTTTTCTTGAACTTGGCTTGACACGCGGCCGCGTGTCTAGATTTGGCAAAAGACTGTACTATGTGAGCGGCGAAATCAGGTCGGATCGCTCCACACGACTTGATTTTGATCTGAACTGACAAGACTCCAAGAAATCCGAGGATTTATCAGATGATTTAAGACTAGAGAGACCACATGATATCACTCCTGATCTGACCATATCAGGCATCAGATCAGGTCGTATGTAGGACATTCTATCCGCAACGAATAGTTTTCCAATCAATGCACACTTATTTATATACCTAATCCTTACATTATACGTCTATAGATGACTGTAAAATATCTGTCTTATCAAGAATCTGACAAAAAACGAATCTGCCGTAACAAGAATCTGCCTAAACCGGAATCTGTCCTAAACCAAAGAATCCAAAAAAATTACTACGAACCTAAACTGTAAGAAGCGGGATGCCCCAAGTCTCGAGCTCGCTTCGTTCGTTTCCTATGTTCTTATTGCCTTTGTACTTGCCTGTAAGTCGAGATGTGTCGGGCATTGGGGCAACCCGACTCAGGCAGGTTAGGTTCGAAGGGGATGGCAGGGTCTTTGTTCACTCGCAAGTTCGCTCTTGCATCCTGAACGCGCCTAAAACGCGATGAACGCTACCGAAGCGCGCGGGGCGCGCCGGGGCGGCGCGGGCACCGGCGGCCGGCCGGCGCGCACGCCCTCTAGTCGGCGATGAGCACACGTCACATACGGATCGATCGGATAAATGTCGCGATCGCGTGTAAATGTGTCAACCATTTTTATGTCGCCTCACATATTTGTAATATTATACTAATTAATTATCAAGTTGAGGCTTCATTTATTTACTGCCCCAACAAATGGCGACCGTGAACAATTAATAAGAAGAACCATTCTCAATATCAAACACGTGAAATACGGCGTGCCTGCGGCGCGGCGGCGTCCCTGTCCCTGCTGCCCATAAAATGGCGGCGGTAGAAGATGTTCGTCGGTGAAAAATATCTGCGTGTCTCCGAGTCAAAAGGTTCCTGGTGAGCTCCGTGCTACGTCTCCGAGTCGTCCTCTATCTTCATACGTCGGGTCAGCGTGGGTCTCCACCTCTGAGCTGCGAAGAATCGGCGCCGGCGGCGTGGTTATTTCAATGGAAGTGAGCCCGTTCCTTACATACTCTCCTTTCCCTGTTTCTGTTTGGTGTTTGGGTGCCTAACTCGCAAAGCTAATTTCTTTAGCATATCAGACTAGGTTATGTGCGTCTATACTGGCGCAACTCATCGCTACAGACCTCTATTTTAAATCACTGTTCGGTACTATACTGTACCAACAGTGTGCATGGCCTAACAGTTGCACGTGCTTGGGTGGTTGCATCTATTGTGTCGCAATTCGCTGCCATAAACCTCTACAAATACAGTTATAATTTGCTACCTGAGAGGTCCTTTGTTCGGTACTATACTGTACCTACTGCTCGTGTGTGGCTTATTGCTCAAAAAGTGCACGTGGCACGTAATTATCTTATTCGATTTTCGATAAGATTCTTTCATAATTTTGTTTTCTTATAAAATTAATAGGTACCTATTTCTATGGTTCATAATACTCTAGAGCTAAGTCTCTTTAATTTAGTAATTTCCAAGTCCTAGGTAGCCTAATTACCTACGAATAATAATATTTTTGTAGGCCTGTAAAACCCTTGTGGTACATTACATTCAACGACATTTGCCGAACATTCCAGCGTTTCCGGGTCCGCGTGTACAACCAGCGCGCTCAACTTCGTGCCTGTGCCTCGGGCTTCGCTGCGTCTGTCTGACGCGCGTTGCTGTTGCTGCCCCGTGCTGCTGACGAGCTCGACGGCAGCGGGTGGCGAGCTCGGCGGCTGCGGTGTGGTTTGAGCTGTTTGTCTTCTGGATTGTATAACCGGTGGGATTGCACATTTTAATTTGGTATTGTTGATAGTAGTTGCCTACTACTTATCTGCAAAGTTTGCCCAACTCATTGTTTTGTGTGTTACTTAGTGTTTCTTTAAAATCACTCAATCAACATGACAAACGATACGGTTACCTCTCCTAATGTGGAAGGCGACAATATTAAAACATTGATTCGCAGACGTGGTGGTATACGTAGCAGATTAACAGTATTTAAAAAATTTGTTAGTAAATACCAAATTGACAAAGCGTCTAGTCTTAGTCAGTTAGAAGTGAGGGAGCTTTCTTTGCGACTCACACAGCTACAAGATTTAATGACAAAATTTGACATGATTCAATCCGAGATAGAGGAGATTGGTCATGACATAGATGAACAAATATCAGAGCGAGATTCTACAGAAGGGGAATTCTTTGCAATGATTTCTTTCACACAAGAATTAATAAGTTTAAGTTCATCTAATAGTAAAGAAAATTGTGAATCTGTACAATCTTGTTGTAGCAAAGTGAATAACTCGGTGAAATTACCAACCATTAATTTGCCCACTTTTGATGGGAACTATTCTAAATGGCTAGAGTACAGAGACACATTTGATTCTTTAATTAATAGCAATGAGTCCATACCACTAATAAATAAGTTTCATTATTTAAGAAATTCATTAGTAGGTAGCGCTTGTAATATAGTGAGGTCTATAGACTTTACTGCAGCGAACTATCAAATAGCATGGAAGTCTTTATGTGACAGATTCAATAACAAAAATATTCTTATAAATAATCATTTGCAGGCATTAGTTACTATAAATCCAATTCAAAAAGAATCTTTCAAAGCTTTAAGATATTTGATGGATCAAATTCAAAAGAATTTATATGCTTTAAATATATTAGATATTCCCACAACTGGTTGGGATCCTTTAGTTATATTCTTGGTATCAGCTAAGTTAGATCCTAGAACTAAAGGTAAATGGGAAGAACATAAAGGTCATTTAACACACCTGCCTTCTCTGGAAGAATTTGTAAAATTCTTAGATAACCGAGCAAATGTCTTAGAGACAGCTAATGGTAGTCGATATTATGATAATAAAAATTCAATTCAAGGTAAGGAAAATAAATCTGTTAAATCATTAACAACTACGGTGGCTGGTTCTCAATCTAAGACATGTTTTATCTGTAAAAAATCACATTATGTACATCAGTGTCATAAATTTAAGGCTTTGAGTTTAAATGATAAGCTGTCTGAAGTGGCTAAGCATAAGTTGTGCACCAACTGTCTTCGTAGCGGTCACAACAATTCAGAATGTCCATTGAGTAGTTCTTGCCAAACCTGTAAGGAAAAGCATAACTCAATGTTGCATAACAACAATACAATTATTAATGTAGCCACAGAAAGTACAGAAACAACTCAGCCATCAACTAGTAATCTTCCTGTTAGTTTGTCAGCTCGCTCGCCAGGCCAAGTTTTATTGTGTACTGCACAAGTTGAAATTATTAATATTCATAATAATAGTACTCACCCTGCGCGTGTGTTGTTGGACACTGGAAGTCAGTCTTCGTTTATAACAAAAAATCTGAAAGAAAAGCTAGGGTTACAAGCAAAACAAATAAGTTCTTTTAATGTTAGTGGTATAAATAATGCAGCATGTAAAATCACAGAATATTGCAATATTGTGGTAAAGTCTCGAATTAGTTCTTTTAATAAAACTGTTAACTGTCTAGTAATTCCTAAAATTACAGGAACTTTGCCCGGTGTTCAAGTAAATGCTGAACGCTTGGGATTGCCCAATGGGGTAGTGCTGGCAGATCCTTTGTTTTATGAGCCTGCCGAGATAGATATTTTGCTTGGTGCTGACCACTTTTTTGATATTGTAACTAATAATAGAATAGTCTTAGGAGTAAATAAGCCTATATTACAGGATAGCCAGTTAGGGTGGCTAGTGGCTGGCCCTATCGGCCAATCTTATTTTAGTCATAATAGACATTGTAATTTAGTAAAAAATGATAAAATGGTGTCACTTCAAGATATCCATAATTCTGTTAAAAGATTCTGGGAGGTAGAAGAATTGCCTACAGGTTCAAATAATTATTCAATGGATGAGCAATATTGTGAGTCTCATTTTATAAAAAACACTTGTCGATTACCAGATGGACGATTTTCTGTAATGATGCCGCTGACGGAGGCCCCGGAGCAGGCGCTTGGGAAATCGTTTCCTATTGCAATTAAACGTTTCTTGAGTCTAGAAAATAAATTAAATAAAAATGTTGAACTTAAGAAGCAATATAGTGAATTTATACATGAATATAGTAAGTTAGGACATTTAAGTGAAATTGAAAGGCCTAAGTTTGGTTGTTACTTACCCCATTACTGTGTCATTCGGGAACAGCATGATACCACTAAGCTGAGAGTAGTCTTTGACGCTTCAGTTAAAACAAGTTCAGGAAAATCTTTGAATGACATCCAGGCTGTTGGTCCGACTGTGCAGAGCGACTTATTCTCTATTCTTATTCGTTTTAGAATACATAAATTTGTTTTAACAGCAGACGTCGAATAGTAGTAGATAAATCACAGCGGCACCTGCAGCTTGTGTTGTGGAGGGATCAAGTCGATCAACCATTCAGAATTTTGCAGCTCAATACTTTAACATATGGAATGGCTTCGGCTCCATTTTTAGCTGCCAGGTCTCTGGTTGAGCTGGCTGATAAATGTCAGGATAAGATTATTGCCAATGTCATTAAAAACGATTTTTATATTGATGACCTTAACACAGGTGCCTCAACTGAAGAGGAATTAAAACATATTTATTTAAATGTCACTGAAACATTAAATTCTGCTTGTTTCCCATTACGAAAATTTCGCACAAACTCTCAGATTCTTGGTGACAAATCAGAATCATCAAATTGTCTTAATTTTCACGACGAAGCTAATGTCTTAGGTCTGAAATGGTCACCAAAGTCTGATGAGTTGCGTTTTCCAAATGGAATTGAATTCACTTCAAAGGTTACCAAACGAATAATTATTTCAACCACATGTAAAGTATTTGATCCCTTAGGGCTAGTTAGTTGTGTTATTATTAAAGCAAAAATTTTACTGCAACATTTGTGGATTGCAAAGTTAGACTGGGATGATCCCGTACCTGAGCCTTATGTTAAAAGATGGTTCAATTTCATACAAAACTTGCATCATTTATCTGATATTATAATACCTCGTTATGTTTTAGGTGATAATTTAGAAACCCAGTCAGCTGAGCTACATTGCTTTGTAGATGCAAGTCAGCAGGCATATGGAGCGTGTGTTTATTTACGTTCCCAAAATAGTAAACAGAATATAACAGTAAGGTTACTATGTGCTAAAACTAGAGTTTCTCCAATTAAGGAGCTCACTATCCCACGTTTAGAGCTATGTGCTGCTCTGTTAGGGGCACAAGTTACTGAGAAAGTATTACAGTCTGCACCATGCAATGTTATTAAAAAATATATGTGGACTGATTCCACAGTTGTACTTGGATGGCTGAAAACTCAGAATAGAGTCTTACAAACATTTGTACGTAACCGAGTCAACAAAATTAATGAAATTACCAAAGAATTTGATTGGAAACATGTTCCAACAGATTTAAACCCAGCAGATTTAGCTTCTAGGGGCATTGACCCACAGCATCTGCAGTCATTATCTTTATGGTGGGAAGGTCCTTCGTTACTAAAACAGGACGAATCTTATTGGCCTACTCAACCTCACACTATACTTAAAAACTTACCTGAAGTCAAAGTATTAGTCTCTTTTGAACATATGTCTGAAAATAAATTGTTAGTACCATTTGAAAAATATTCAAGTTATATCAGGCTCAAAAGAGTTTATGCCTATGTTTTACGTTTCATTAATAATTGTAAAAGTAAACAGTTAAAATTAAAGGGACCTTTGCAAGCAAACGAATTAGAGAACTCTTTAATACTATTGCTTAAAGTTAGTCAATCAGAGTCGTTTGCAAAGGATATAAAACACAATCAAAACGGAATAGAACTGCATAATAAAAGTAAATTGTTATCCTTAAGTCCAATATTAGATATAAATGGTTTAATTAGAGTGGGTGGCAGGTTAAGTCAGTCTGATTGTCAGTACGACAAAAAGCACCCAATAATACTGGATGCTAAACACCACCTCACTAAACTTATGATGAAATATGAACATTTACATTTAATGCATGCAGGTCCACAGTTGCTTCCGTCGTCAGTACGCGAGAGATTCTGGCCAATGGGAGGCAGGATCTTAGCGCGCTCTACAGTTAGACAGTGTGTTGTCTGTACTCGAATGAAAGGTCAGACTGCACAACCTTTAATGGGCGACTTGCCGAGTGTAAGAGTCAACCCAGACTTTCCTTTTAATTCTTGTGGGATTGACTATGCTGGACCCTTTATGATCTCTTCCAAAAAGGGACGAGGTAATCGTATCACTAAAGCCTATTTATGTGTATTCGTATGTTTAGTTACTAAAGCCCTACATTTGGAGGTTGTAAGTGACCTTACCACTGAGGCCTTCATATCATGTCTGCGCAGGTTCGTATCGCGTCGCGGCAAGCCTTATGCCATATACTGCGACAATGGCAAGAACTTTGTTGGCGCTGACAATGAGTTGGGTAGGGTTATACGGTCCAGCGTTCAAACAGTCTCAGATTATGCAGCTAACGAGGCTATAAAATTCAAATTTATTCCCGCATATTCTCCACATTTTGGTGGAATTTTGGAAGCCGGGGTCAAATCCGCGAAATTCCATTTAAAACGCGTAGCTGGCAATGCCTCACTTACGTTCGAAGAGCTAGCGACGCTCTTCACTCAAATAGAAGCCATCCTTAACTCCCGACCCCTTTCCCCCCTGTCATCGGAACCCACTGATACCAATCCTTTAACTCCGGGACACTTCTTAATTGGACGTTCGCTGATGTCAGTACCTTCACTACCTGTGAAAACGTCTAGACCCAACAGGTACCAGATTATCGAACAAATAAGACAGCGGTTCTGGGAGATGTGGCGACGAGAATTCATGGCCGAGCTTCAAAACCGAGCAAAATGGAGAAAGGGATCCGCACCAATTAAAGTCGGAGACCTTGTTATACTAAAAGAGGACAACTTGATGCCGCTCCACTGGCGTATGGGCCGAGTCTGCAAATTATACCCCGGAGCCGACGGGATCTGCAGAGTAGCGGAAATCTACACTACCACCGGCACCATCAAAAGGGCGGTCAATAAAATGTGCCCCCTACCTGTGGCTGATCAAGAAGAGTTGAAAAAAGAAGATTTCAACGGCGCGGAGGATGAACGCGCCTAAAACGCGATGAACGCTACCGAAGCGCGCGGGGCGCGCGGGGGCGGCGCGGGCACCGGCGGCCGGCCGGCGCGCACGCCCTCTAGTCGGCGATGAGCATACGTCACATACGGATCGATCGGATAAATGTCGCGATCGCGTGTAAATGTGTCAACCATTTTTATGTCGTCTCACATATTTGTAATATTATACTAATTAATTATCAAGTTGAGGCTTCATTTATTTACTGCCCCAACACATCCGTAAAAAGTAGAATTTTAAAAATGTTACATAAAAAAAAATGCGGCTCCTGCAAAAAAAATGTAGAGGGTTCAGGAGACCCTTAAGAACCCCGAAATAAGCTCACATTCTTTCTAGCGAGGCGTCACGTTTCTAAACCCAACTCTTAAACCGTGCAAGGTTTCTCTTGGCACGAGGCCAAAATTGGAACTAACGCCGCTATCTTGGTTTGTCAATACAATTTCTGTGACAATTTCACAAATGTTTACCAGCCACGCCGCGCTGTCAATGTAATTGTGCACGATGCCCTAAGGTCACCTCGCTCGTGGGCGCAAGTGGCGGCGCTACCTCGTCGTAAAACAGTGATTTGTGATAAACAGTGTAGTGAAAGAGACCCCTTCTGGGCACAGTGGCGCAAGTAGCGGAGGAGCTACAGTGTGATTCTAGTAAGAAAATGATAAAATTATGAGTATTTTTACTAAGTCTTATAAGAGTCTAGTTTGAAATTGTGCAATATTTAATATTCTAGTTTGAATCTTGTTAGTATGTAAAGAGTATGTAAAGAATAAGCCTTCTAAAGTAAAGTAAACTCAATATGCGAAAGACTTAGAAAAAATTCTATGTATGAAAAATTACGTAACTTAAAAATGTACTTTTTTGTTAATTAAGATATTTAAATTCTGTTAATTGTGTTGTGTAGATATGTACTCAAAACCATTTTGTGCGTTGAAAGCATGTAAATCGGCCTAACCGATAGAAAGATATAAGCATAAGAAAATACGAAAATTGTAACCTTAATTAACTTCTGATCTAATTAGTCTAATTAGATTCCTATAAGAAATTAACATGTAGTATTATGTACCTGATGTGATTTAGAGCATTTTTTAGTAAGAAAACATGTGTAAAAATGCTAGAAATAAGGATTATGTATAAATTGTTAATTATCTAATTTTAGTTAATTGTAATAGCTTAAGTACCTCAAATAAATCATCGTACACCCTTGTGTTTCATTACCTTATAAGAATATAATAGTTTAAGGTATGTAAAATAGATATTTGATAAATAAATAAAGGAATGAGAGTAGCGGGGCTGAGGTAAGGGAAGCGACGGGGGAGGGGATAACCGTTTTAGTATAAAAGGCGGGCCGCTCCGCCCGACCGACACACTCCGATCCCAGCGCTCAACGAGGCAACAACTCGCAATACTCTGCCGAAGCTCCCTAAACCTCGCCGCCGTTTGCCTCCAGATTAATTGTTCATACTTCGTGTTTTAATCATCTCTTCGAACCTCAAGCTATCCCCAACAGTAATACAGGCGCCAAAAAATCTTTGCATCACTCTACCACTTACGTGATAATATTTACTTTACTTATGGTTGGATTCGTAGTCGAAAAAGAAATCAATTTATGAATTGTGTGTGGCAACACGGATAATAATGAGCACCTATTTGATGGGACCTCCATAGGGTGCGACGTTTATTAATTACACGGCTTTTATATACATTTTTGATATGTGGCTAATTTAGCTTATTATTTGTTTCAGCCCGAAAAGAGATCGGTGACGATCGGCTTCACGGAGTACACCCCGTTATACGAAGGCATGTACCACGGCCTGATTAGTATCAACGGGAGTCATATTGAATGTAAAGATTTAATGGAAATAGGGTATGTTGTATAGAGGGTTGGATTGGCCACGAGAAGGCGTAGCAAAGGCTTTATGCCTCACGATTTGGGGAGCCCCACGCTTTGACGTTAACGAGAGCAGTGGTGGCCCAGTGGCCCTGACTTACGAGTTGTATGTACGTCGTGAGTTCGAACCCGGGGAGACGCTTAATTAAATCATCACCACTGCTCTCAAAACGGCAAAGAGAAACATCGTGAGATAACCGGCATGAGGTAGAGACAGGACACAATAACCCTTAAATCGGGCCACCTTTTGTAGTTTCGACAGCGAGACCAGCACCCTATTTGCGAAATACACTGTTAGACTGGAAGCTGACCCTAACATACACTTCTCATCAGAAAAATCGAAACACTTCCGTTTTTATGGTTTCTGTCCTAATTTAACACAAAAAAGTTTCCATTCCATGAGTAAAATCACATGATTGTATAGCTGGCAGTTTGGCCATTACAGTGATAAGCGAAAATTCAAAATTAGAATTTCATTTGTTTATCCTATAAATGAAATGATTCACTGTTTTGAGACAAATGTGTGTTTAGAGTTGGAGTACATTTCATCTTTGAAAACTAAAAATTAGCGCTTATCTTAAAACTTTTTGTTCTGTGTTCTGTATACTGTGTGTGTACTGTGACTGTGGGACGTCTTTTTTCTAAAACATATGGATACTTCGCCCGCAGAAGCCGCCCAAGTGGTGGCATTGCTGGATTCTGGACTTAGTCAGCGTGTTGTGGCTGAAAGATTGCATCTAAGCCTGTCGTCGGTTTATAGAGTCTACAAACGCTATCGGGAGACTGGTTTGTTTACGCGCCGTTCAGGATCTGGCAGGAATCGGGTCACTTCTGATCGAGATGATCGATTTATTGCAACAACTTCTTTACGAAATCGACGCCTTAATGCTTTTCAACTGCAGCAGCAGCTTCATGTTGTACGTAGGGTGGCTGTAATTGACTCTACAATTAGAAGAAGGTTGAAGGAACGTGGACCGCACAAGCCAGCAAATGGGCCGAAATTAACTGCAGACCATCGAAGATCGCGGCTTAACTTTGCACGTGAGCACCTAAATTGGTCATACCTCCAGTGGAACAAAGTCCTCTTTTTTGATGAGTGTAAAATTATGCTGTATGGTAACGACGGATGGAACAAGGTCTACAGAAGAGATGGAGAACGCTTCGCACAATGCTGCATTGAAGAAAGGGTCAGCTATGGTGGCGGTTCGTGGACCGTTTGGGGAGGAATCAGGGGCGACGGTAAGACAGAGCTTGTCTTTGTGTCTGGGCCACGTCTGCCTGCACTAAACAGTCATCGGTACATCCAACAGTGTCTTGAGCCTCACGTGATGCCCTATGCACATTTTATTGGAAACGGTTTCATATTCATGCACGACAATGCTAGGGCTCACACCGCGAGGGTCGTACGAGATTATGTTACCGAAGTCAGTATCTCTATTATGGAATGGCCAGCAAGAAGCCCGGACATGAATACGATTGAACATCTATGGGATGAATTAAAGAGACGAATTCGTGCAAGAGATCCTGCCCCAGAAACTCTTAGCCAGCTGCAAAATGCAATCCAAGAGGAATGGAATGGAATGCCACAACATTTGATCGTGACTCTCATCCGATCGATGAAGAACCGTATGGAAGCAGTAATAAGAGCTCGGGGAGGGAATACAAGTTATTAAATAAACGTTTCTTAGCTTTTTTTTTCATTTACTTGTGTTGTTTTATCAATTTCCTTCATACTCCATACAGGGTAAAAATAACTTGTTATAAAAAAACGAAACCTATGAAAATTAATTTGAATTTAGAACGTTAACATTAGGATTTGAAAATCTCATATTATTCACTATTAAACGACATTTGACATATATTCCTAAATATACACATTTTTCTGATACTCGTAATCCTTACAAAACATAAACTTGCAACGTGTTTCGATTTTTCTGATGAGAAGTGTAGCTGGGAAAAGGCTAGGCAGATGATGACGTTCAATCAGAATTGGAATTGGTTTGGAACAAATGTATAATCCATTGCTTGTAATATAATAAGTTCGAAAAAAAAAACTGCTCAACAAACAAGGAAATAACGCAATAAATTTTGTTGAACTGTCAAAATTAAACAAATTAGTCATAATCGGTTCGCAATTAGATAGCAGCTATCCCAAAGCGGAGTCGGGTTCCAGGTAAATAATAATAAAAAAATTAAATAAAAATAATATCAGGCATTAAGAGGCCCTATCAATTTCGGCGCGCTACGAGTTTAGGTAACTATCGGAGCGCAGTGTGTCTGTGTGCGGTCGACGTATCGCTGACAGTCGTAGAGTGCGCTGTGCGCACGGTGCAGCGCGAACTAATAATCTTGGTCCGTAACTGCTATTATTAGGAGTTTTTACTTACTAGGTTCCGTAATACTGGATGGATTTTATTTTGTGATTATGTCGTGCTATGTTTAGGTACCCTATAAAAATATGGTTACCTAGTATGGCATTCACTGAAGTAAAAAGAAACTATAAAGTGTGACCAGCCTATATAAGGTAAGTCTGAAACTAATTACACGTGTTATTGTACTCCTTTATTATTTAGATTAATTAGTCCTTTATTTTTTACATTTATGTTTATTTATTTAATCCTTTATTATTTACATTTATGTAACTATAATTATTACTATGTAAAAAATTAAAGTAAAATACAATAGACGTAGATATATTTAGTTACCTATTCCGCTTGACTATTCTCCAAGAGTCATAAAAACCCCGTAAGAAATCGACACGTGTTTCACCTCTCAACGAGGCATCCTCAGGATGACGATTGACCAATTGCAAACCAGAACGCGACGTGTTACCACACCGAGCGCTGGACGCAAAGTGAAAACTTAAGTTAAAGTCACTTTGGTTCCAGCGCTCGAGTGGTTTAGAAGACAGGAGGGAACAGATGAACATACATACATACATACCGGTCAAAATCATAACCCTCCTTTTTTCTTCGCCGTAGTCGGGTAAAAAAGAATTACCGTGTGTCCCGATCCTTTTCGCTCATCGATGATGTCAGGTAATATTTGATTTTCGTCAGATTTCTGCCTACTTAATTCTCTACTAATATAATTAACACATTATTAGATTAAAGAAATAATAGTAAACTACAACAATTTTCTTAATTAGTAAGATGATGGCAAAAATTATTATTTACCTAAGAACTGCACGTGCCTTCCGTGTTCTTTTAACTTTTTTCTTTTTATTACCTTTCATTCTCCCGTGATAATAAAGTTCAATTATTCGACCCATTTTCTAAAAATTAAACACTATTTTACTGTAAGTATAATACAAAACATTAATATGTATAAATATCATTAGCAAATCACAAAGTGTTACACCATACATTATATAGGTACTCAGTCTCAAAACTGGTTAGCTCTAGAACAAAAGTACGCCCGATTCCGCGAATTACGAGCGGCGGCAGCGGCGAACGTCACAGGCGACACAGGTCCGACGTCGAGAAGCCCTCGGGCGCGACTGATGGTTTATAAGGCATTATTTAGATCTTTTATTATAATTAAATTAGTAGACAAAAATAAAATATAAAAACTGAATTTGGTAGATAAATAACAAAAATTTTAAAATATTTAAGAATTATTGTTAATATGTAACAAATTCTTACGCGTAGACGACGATTTTGCACATGGTATTATTGCGTTTTTTCAGCGTGGAGCACATTTTTTTTCAAGTACTAATTCAATAAACTTTGGAAAAATGATCACTCGCCTTACTAATATACTATATGCCCAGTATTTAGGATTTTTCTCAGATGGATATTTGCTACCAGTAAGCTATGAAAGCAATTGAAAAACCAGGTGTTTCACGCTTACGTAAAAACGTGTGTTAGATTTTTATTTTTCGTAATTTATATTGAGTAGTTAGTTTTAATTTTATTAGTCAACTTACTAGTTAAATAGGTGATGAATAATTTTGCATTTAAAAACAAAACAGATATCTTAAGGATATTGAGACATTGGCTCCGAAAAAGCTTGAATTTTCTGTTTTTAGACCGCGAAATTGATAAGGCCTCTTAAGGCCCTGATGGTAGTATTACATCTTACTTAAAAACTATATTAGTAACATGCAGGAACTAAAATAAAAGTCACAATTACAGAAAGGTTTATCAAGCTTTGTTGCCAATATGTAGCTTGGTAAACCTCCCCATTGTAGGCCCAAACAGCCTCTCTGCAACCTTTGTTGCTGCTTCACCTCATTTGGGATATTACTGAGGCAACTTTCTTCCGCATTATCGCAAAGTAATAATCAGTGTGCGCATCAGCGGACATACCTACCTGACGTACTACAGTAAGTTGGAAGCCTCAACAGCGCCCTAAGGCATTGTTGTATTGAATGCGCAGGGCATTATCTGCTTATAGGTTACTAGCTTTTGACCGCGGCTTCGCCCGCTTGGTGGACGGAAATTATCCCACGGGGACGTACCAACTACCGGGCTAAAAAGTATTCTATATCCTATTACCGGTCATGGTCTAACCATGTGCCAAATTTCATCCAAATCCGTACAGCAGTTTTAGTGTAAAGCGTAACAAACAAACAAACTCACTTTCGCATTTATAATAACACATAGCACTTGCCCGTGACTTCGTCCGCGTGGATTTCGTGCTTTCCTCCAAAAACTTCAACAACCCCTCCACCCCCTTTGAAAGATTGTTTAATCTATACTTCTATACTTACTTATACTTATATTAATATTAATTAATTAATTAATATGAATTATTAATCTGTCTATATATATCTATATCTATACTTTATACTTATACTTATATAATATTTAATATTAATATGAATTATTAATTACAAATATAAATAAAAGTATAGTATATAAATAATAAATTAATAATCCTTATACTTTCTACTTATACTCATATAATATTAATATAACATAATATAATTAATCATTATATTATTATATCTTTATTTCATTTTGATTACATATAAATTATATTTTTAAATATTAGATTAAAGAAATATATAAAAACATTTAAAAATATAAAAAATAGTAGCCCACCGGTATCGGGAACAGGGTCCAAGCTACTGGCGGTCAGGGCTCCAGAGAGAGGAACCTCCTAACAATGCGAGCCGTGTCCAGGAGTACCGCTTTCTGAATCAAGCCCTTAATCCAGCTGCCCAACGAGAGCCTCCTTAGGTGTTGGTCGAGGCTCTTGGCAATTAAGCCATTGGCTGATACGACTATCGGCACAATGATCGCAGAGTCCACATCCCACATGTCGACAACCTCGTGAGCCAAGTCAAGATACTTGTTTTATTTATCTTTCTCGGCCTTCACGAGGTTCCCATCATGCGGGACCGTTATGTCAATGATCATTGCGCGCCGCTCTGTTCGATCCACCACCACTATATCAGGCTTATTGGCAACAACAGTCCTGTCAGTGATGATGGATCGATCGCAGTACAGTGTGATATTTCCATTTTCGAGAACTGGGTCGGGCACATACTTGTAGTACTGCACTTCCGATTCCACTAGGCTGTATTTCAGAGCAAGTTGCTGATGGACAATCCTGGCTACGAGGTTGTGTCTATGCAAGTACTCTCCGTTAGCTAGATGAGAACACCCGGAGATAATGTGTCGGATTGATTCTCCCGGTCGGTGGCATGCCCGACAGATGTCAACCGTGCCGTCCTTCACAATAAATCTCCGGTAATTGTTCGTCATGATAACTTCATCCATAATTGCACAAACAAAACCTTCGGTTTCCCCAAAGAGGTCACCGAAACGCAGCCAGGCTACGGACGCTAATAAATCTACATCGGTTCCATGCAGGGCCCGGAAAAAGCATCCGTGAAGCTCCTTACTCTGCCATACCTCCCTGCGATCGTTAGTGTCCAGCACTACAGGCTTGCGCCAGTTCTCTTTCGCCAAGGAGAGCGGGGTGAGGCCTTTGTCCACCGCGACCACATCTCGATGCATTCCCACGTCGGCTTCTAGGAAGTATTCCCTGAGACTGCATATCTCGCGATTGTGGAGGGTCTTAGCGTTTAAAAAGCCTCGACGTCCACAGTTTCGCGGTTATGCAGTCTCAGGGAATATTATTATTATATACATCTGAAGAGTTCGTTTGTTTGTTTGAACGCACTAATCTCAGGAACTACTGGTTGGAATTGAAAAATTCTTTTTGTGTTGGATAGTCCATTTATCGAGGAAGGCTAAAGGCAATATAACATCACGCTAATAGGAGCGGAACATAAATGAAATATGTTGCAAAAACGGGAAAAAATATTCCTTTTTGAGAGCTTTCGTTGCGTGCGTTGCGTAAACGTTTTATGTTACGTAAATATCATGTATGATGGAATTGTTCCTCTTTAAAGGTTCAAAAAAAAAGTCCGCGACAGCATATGCCTATCTTTTAAGCCCAAAACACACACAGAGCGGGTGCGGGGCGGGAGCGGGTCGGGTCGTTTTCATCGCGTGAGTCGCGCGGTTCATCGTGTTCACACAGAGCGCGGGTGCGGGGCGGCAGCGTGTCAGGCGCGTGTCGGGCGCGAGACGGCAGCGGGTCGGGCGCGGTTGTACTTTGACAGGCGGCAGCGGTTACAGTGTGAAAATGTCGGGTGATTCTGACACGGACGAAGAATTATTATTTTTACTTATTTTAAAAAGAAGAACGCGAAAATGGAAAAGGTTCATGACATTAATAAAAAAAGACATCAATATGGAGAATATCATCAATACGTGTATTGCAAGGAATGTGACGACGCTTCACCCGCATTGCTATTCTGTAACCATCTGACCTTGAAAACTTAGGTGAAGTGAGCGTGGAGTGAGTCATTGTCATCGATACCTACTGATGCTAAGGCAAGTGACAGTTGAGTCCAAGCTCACTTTGATATTTTACTACACTTAGTTTTCACGGAGATATTTTTACAGAATAGCACAACCGCTCCCGACCCACTCCCGTCCCGCGCTGTTGTGTCGGCGGACGCGGCTCCCGCTCCGCGCCCGACCCGCGCCCGCGTTCTTTGTGTTGACATCCATATAATTCCTTGAATTACAATTTATGACACCCGCCGTACTCCCGCGCCCGACCCGCTCCCGTCCCGCGCTGTTGTGTCGGCGGGCGGCGGGCGCGGCTCCCGCGCGGGATCCCGCTCCGCGCTCGACCCGCGCCCGCGTTCTGTGTGTTGACATCCATATAATTCCTTGAATTACAAATGATTATACCCGCCGTACTCCCGCGCCCGACCCGCTCCCGCCCCGCACCCGCTCTGTGTGTGTTTTAGGCTTTAAGATTGACTCACTATAACCTTTTTTTATGGTAATCAAATTTGTTCGAAATTAATGCATTATTTGCGAAGGAGTTTTATCAACATAAATATTAATTCTTATTCTAAAAAATTGTTTTAACATCAAGGGTATTTATTTAGCAGTAAAATACTTTTTATACCATTCCCCTTCTAAAAAGCTTATTTTATTCACTGAAAACAGTGAATAAAAAGCACTTTTAATCACTGTTTTGGTGTTTGAATTTAGAACACCTATACATATATTCGAACTCCATCTCAATGCTATACAAACTCCTATTTGATTTGATTTTCGAACAGGAGTTTAGCAATAGAATAAAAACTGGTTTGTGTTCTTTGCTGTCATTAGTAAATTGGCGCTATTTTAAATATTGTAAGTTGTACGAACAAAAAGTTAAGGGTTACTTATAGATAGAAAATGTTTTCAAGTGATGAAGAAGATGTGTATAACACCTGAGTTTATGAAAGCGAGGGCGGCCGATAAAGTAGAACATTTGCTACCTAACAAATCACAGCTGGTTTACATCAAAGCCAAGCCACGATGAGTTTTGCAAATGGAAAAATGAAAATCAAGCTGAGCACATTTTCAGAGTCTGTTTTCCTAACTTATTTTAATGAGTATTAAAATAAGTTAGGAAAACAGTACTATATATACTATATTCACTAATTGCATAATTTACTATTAATTCATTCGAATCGGACATTTAATTTCGAAGTTATCACGAGTATAAAAATACAATACGCGACCCGTTCGAAGCTGGCGCCGCGCGCCGCGACGTTCCCTACTCTAGAGAGGAGAGGATGGGCACACGGGTAGACCATGACCTGGAATAGGACATAGGATACGTTTTATCCCTACATTCCCACGGGATCGAGACCTACGCGGGTGAAACCGCGGGGCACAGCTAGTATATTATATATTTATATATTTTATATCTATATTATATATTTATATATTTTATATCTATACTAATATTATAAAGCTGAAGAGTTTGTTTGTTTGTTTGTTTGAACGCGCTAATCTCAGGAACTACTAGTTGGAATTGAAAAATTCTTTTTGTGTTGGATAGTCCATTTATCGAGGACGGCTATAGGCTATATAACATCACGCTACGACCAATAGGAGGGGAGCATAAATGAAATATGTTGCAAAAACGGGAAAAATAATCCTTTTTGATAGCTTCCGTTGCGTGCGCTGCGTAAACGGTTTATATTACGTAAATATCATGTATGATGGAATTGTTCCTCTTTAAAAGACCTAAGAAAAAGTCCGGGACAGCATATGTCTATCTTTTAACATTGACTCACTATAACCTTTTTTATGGTAATCAAATTTGTTCTAAATTAATGCATTATTTGCGAAGGACTTTTATCAAAATAGGGCGGCGGGCGCCGGCGTCGAACGGTTCGCGTGGCGCCGCGACGTTCCCTACTCTAAAGAAGAGAGGAGAGAATGGGCACACGGGTAGTTCATGACCTGGAATAGGACATAAGTTAAGTTTTATCCCTATATTCCCACGGGATCGAGACCTACGCGGGTGAAACCGCGGGGCACAGCTAGTCTATACTATAATATTATAAAGCTGAAGAGTTTGTTTGTTTGAACGCGCTAATCTCAGGAACTACTGGATGGAAATGAAACATTATTTTTGTGTTGGATAGTCCATTTATCGAGTAAGGTTATAGGCTACATAACATCACGCTACGACCAATAGGAGCGGAGCATACATGAAAAATGTTGCAAAAACGGGAAAAATTATTCCTTTTTGAGAACTTCCGTTGCGTGCGCTGCGTAAACGGCTTATGTCACGCAAATATCATGTATAATGGAATTGTTCCTCTTTAAAAGTTCTAAAAAAAAGTCCACGACAGCATATGTCTATCTTTTAACATTGAGTCATTGACCTTTTTTATGGTAATCAAATTTGTTCGAAATTAATGCATTATTTGAACGAAGTAGTCTCAATTGTCCCAACTCGATGACGCTGCTGTGCCATCCGCGGCGCCTACTATGTGCTGTCGCAGTTGTGAGACTTGTAGAAGCATAGACGGACACAATAATAGGGAATATGCATGTGATTCAAATATGGGTCAAATATTTTTTTCTATAAACTATTTTACTTCAGAATTAAGCCTCCATCAATATTTTTTAATAAAATTTCTTTTTGAGCGAGAAATTAATTTTTAAAAAGTCCCAAAAAACTGTGGGTAATTCAAATACTTGAAAAGGCTAAGAGCGGATGTGACGTAACAATCCGGGCTAACAATCAAAATGTCAATGTCAAGTCAATCAACAAGTGTCAAGTCAATGTCAAACGCTCATAGAAAAAGGAGTGTTTGACGTTGACTTGACAGTTGCTTGTCTGTTTTCACGAACTGTGACGTCACCACACCAAGCGCGCCAAATGGAGGGCGTTTAAATAGCCCGGATCTGTTGGATATTTTTAAACATTTTTTTAACTACTTTAAATTGCTTTTTTGCCGTCGAATTTTTTTTTACTATTATTTGACGATGTAAACTATCGAATAAAAATATTAAAAAAGTACATGCATATTCCCTATTCTATAATTTCGTTTTATTTATTCATAAACAAGTCATAATCATATCTCGTGCTCTGTTCAATCATAAGCGTTTTCGTTCTTACCCATTATGCCTGGCCTACTTGCGACTGTGACGCACAGCCGGCGTCGAGATCGCATCATGGACCCTCGATTTTATCAATCAAATCCTGACCGAAGATGGCCGAAAACGATGTTTGTTTTTGAGTAAAAATGGTGCCGCTCTTTTTAAAAAATCGACAACTAGAACAAAAAGGAGCTAATTATGTTATTTTACACTAACACGAAACTAAAATATACTCAATACTCAATACATTTATTGCTTCCACATGTGAACTTAGGTGGTAGGTTTTACAAAGATATGACCATTATACCCTGTCGGGCACAGCAAAAGTAGGAGAGAGGAGAGGAAGGGGTCTTTTTTATTTTACAACTAACCTATTATTATTCTATTATATTTAAATATAATATATTTAAAGATTATAATAAAATAATTCTATAGAACTTATAATTAAATTTATCATTTAAGTATTCATTGATATTATAATAGCATTTAGATAATAGAAATTGTTTTAATTTATTTATGAATGTATTAAATTTTTGTTCTTCTTTAATTATTTCTGGTAATTTATTATAAACTTTAATTGACATGACTAGGGTGCTTGTTGAGTGAATTTTTAGCTTAGAGCTTGGTAGGTTTAATCTATTTTTATGACGTAATGTGTATCTTGACTGTATATTCTCTCTTGTAGTGTAAAAGTGTTGGTACTTTCGAACAAATTTGCATATTTCTAGAATATATAGGCAGGGGAGGGTAAATATTTTATGCTCTTGAAAATAAGGTTTACAGCTGTCAGTGTCTTCTATATTTACTAAGATTCTTATTAGTCTTTTTTGCAATGTGAAAGTGTCGGTGCGTCTGTGCTGTTTCCCCATAGTATTACGCCGAAACTGAGCCACGCATGTGCGTAGGCATAATAGGTAACAAGTGCAGTTTTAAGGTTAGTAGTTTTTTTGACTTCACGAAGGGCGTATGCAAATTTGGATAGTTTTGATCTCACTTTATTGATGTGAGATTTCCAATTAATGTTAGTATCTATGGATAGGCCAAGTAGAGTAAACTCTTGTACGACTTCAATTGTTGTGCCGTTGTAGGTGAAGTTTATATCAATTGGAGATTTTTGACGGGGGTGGAAGGACATTAATTTGGTTTTAGAGAAATTTATTTCAAGGTTATGGTTATTCATCCAACTTATTGTTTTATTTAGTATACTGGTTAGGTCCTCGCTCAACCCAACATTGTTCCGGCATGAAGTTAGAATCGAAATATCGTCAGCGAACAACACGCATGGGCCTTCTATGGTTTTCGGAAGGTCATTTATGTAAATTAAAAATAGTAGGCACCCAATTACACTCCCTTGGGGAATAGAGGCGTTAATTGTATTTTTCGCCGAAGGAGTATACACGACTGCACATTGCCTTCTCAAAAATTTTTGAGGCGGTTGGTAAAAGAGCTATTGGACGGTAATTGCTTGGATCATTTTTCGAGTGTTTTTTGTAGATTGGTTTTATTAGTGCTTTCTTTAAGTAATCCGGGAAGGTAGCGTCTTCGAAAGACTGATTTATTAGCAAGTAGAATGGTAACATAAGTTTGTTTGCACACTGTCGTATTAACATTGGTGGTAACTCGTCTATTCCATGACTTTTTTTGTTTTTGAGGTTTTTAACAGGGTGTTTATCTCGCCGGGGTCTACTGGGCTGAGAAACATTGTGTTTTCGGTGGGGCAGAGCGTACGGGCGCCTCGCGGCTCGTTGCCAGGCGCTTTGTTGCTCCCCTCTCCAATAGACGCAAAGAAGTCGTTAAAAACGTTCGCTATCTGTTTAGGTTCAGTAATATTTATATTATTTATTTGTAATTTAATGTTGCTTTTATCCCTTTTTGTCTCCACATAGTCTTAACTTTGTTATTTGATTGTTTTATTTTATTTATATATTGTAATTTCTTTGCCGTTATAACTGTTTTCTTTAGTGTTTTTTCATATTTTTTATAGTTTTGTTTAATTAGTGGATTATTAGTTTTAAGAGAAAGTATGTTTTCCAACCTTTTATTTTTACATGACAGTTTAATGCCTCGGGTTAGCCAATACTTTTTATAATTTGTTTTTAACTTTATTTTAATTTTTGGGTTTAATATATTGATTAGTGTTTTATTAAATGTCTCATAGTTTTCGTTTGTTTTTATTTGTTTTTATAATTTCGGACCAATTTAACTCATTTAAGTTAGATTTAAATAATTGGATATTTTTATTATTGTATAACCTTTTTTTTACATACCAGATAATTTGTTTGGTGTCCTGGGGCAAAGGCATGTGTATGATAGTACCACTATGATCTGAAAAACCTAACTCCTCTACTGTTGTATGCAATTTACTATAGAAGTTTGTAAAGATTAAGTCTAGGCATGTAGATGAGGTGTGCGTAATTCGTGTTGGTGATTTTATTTGTTGCTGGAACTTATATTATAGCATGAGATCTAAAAATTGTTTTGTTTTCAAATTATTTTCTAAAATATTTATATTAAAGTCTCCTCCCATAATTATATTAAGTTTAAAATATTTTTTATTTATATAGGTTAATATTAATTTTAATTGTTTAGAAAATGTATCTTCCTCTCTTCTATTCCAATAAATAGTTATCAATAATAGTTTTTCTGTTACTAGCTCTGTTGCACATAGTTCTACAACATATTCAATTGAAAATTCTGTGATGTCACTTCTTTCTACGTACTCAATATGTTCTTGTAGAAGGATGCAAACTCCGCCGCCTATTCGAGATTTCTGGCAGTAAGTAGACGCAAATTTGTAGCCGCTAAATTGTATTGTATCCATTTTTTCTTGTGATAGCCAGGACTCGGTTATGCATATAGCTTTGTATATTGGATTTTCTGTGATGTATGCTTCTATAATATGTTGTTTATTGTATATGCTTTGAATGTTCTGAAAAAGTATTTTATATCGTAGGTCGGTGTTTACGAAAGGAATGATTTTCAGTATTAGCACTCAGGTTTAGTATGTTGTAATTCTCTTGTGTTATAGTATCTAATTGATTTGTGTTGTTATTTTGCTGGGGTTTGTAAGTTTTTTGTTTTATATTAGTTTTTTGCCCCTCAACAAATAATTGGTTATTTCTGATTATTGCAAATAAGCCATTTCGTCGTGCCTTAAGCATTTCTTCTCGCAGTAAATGTCTTTCCTTTCGTGCATTATCATCCAAAAATTCAGAAATAAACAAACGGGTTCCCTGGAGACATTGACCGTTATCTATAACAAACTTCGTCATCCTTTTACTTATTAATTCAATAACTAGTGGCCGGTTTTTGTAATTGTTTCTTCCTATTCTGTATGTGTCTTCTATATAACCCATCAGGTCTACATTCATCGTATCGCGAAGGAGTTTGGAAGTAATTCAGCCGATCGAAGCGTACTTCTTCTGGTTGATGTTAGTCTCTAGAGTCAACCACAGATGGCGGTGTTCTCATCTACTGGCCAGGATGAGTTGCTCTTTTTGAAAAATTTCTTAGATAGGTGATCGTTGCATAAGGTATTATAAGCGTCTGTCCTACCTTTTAGGGGTTGTAGTTACCAGTAGTTGTTTATTTTTACTACTCAGGCTTCGTTCTCGTTTAGCAATTCCCACAAAAAAAAAAAACTTTACGTTTGAAAACAGATGATCGTTAAAATGTGTTGCACTTATTTTTGTTTTTGTTAGGTTTTCTGGAGATATTCTTGAGTACTCCAACGTTCGTCACTGCAGTTTTTCTAGAACTTTAACTTATAACACTTTTTTCCACAATTTAAGGGTTTTAACTGTTTTTAAAGAATTAAGATATACGGAGCTAATATTTGTTTACGCACAGTAGCGCCCTCTCTCCTAGCAAAATTATTGATTAAAAATATTGATCAACCTAGCAAAATTATTTATCGAACTAAAATGAAATGACGCTTACCTTCTTCTATTAAGCTTGTGCCTACTTCATCTATGGTTATAGGTGGGTACTTCACTTACACCGAAAAACATTAAATTAAAATAATATTTATGAGTATTTCTCACTCTCACTCACAGTATTTTCTTTCTTCGTCAAACTAAATACCTAACTGTCGGTGGGTTGTCCGCCGCGCTCGGCGGCCTGTAGCGCATTGTGAGTGCACCGTGCACGCATTGATTGATCTAATCGCTAAACAGGGTTTGCTGAGACGGTTCTTGTTGTATTTACTTATATTATTTATTTTTTATTCCTTTTTTTTTACTAGCTTATTTATTAATAGGTACCTAATGGTTAAACAATATTTATTGGGTATGTTGAAACTGTTTGTACTTCCCGTCACTTGTCACTAAAGGTTCATTAGAAAACCAGCGTCAGACAGTACCTGTCTGGCATTAATGCTGAAATGAACCTTTTTGGCGCAGCCGTGAGGCGCACACTATTTAATTGTTGTCAAAACATTTTTTATTTTGTGTTTCACGAACTGTGTCCAAATAAAAGTTATTCTTTCTTTCCTTTCAAAAAATAAAAAAAGACGTGCTTCAGGGTTTTTCTAAAACTATCTTTCAAAGGGGGTGGAGGGGTTGCTGAAGTTTTTAGAGAAAAGTACGAAATCTACGCGGACGAAGTCGCGGGCATAGTGCTAGTAATAATATAAAACCTGGAAAGTACTTACCGAATTCAGATAGACCACGAAAACAAATATCATCAATAAAATGTCGAATTTTATCGTTACGCACAAAATAGATCGCATTGAGTGAAAGAACAAAATGACCGAATCCACAGTCACGCCATCTATTTACAGGGTTTGTTGTGAAATGTTTCCAGTAGATCATTTTATTTCCAAGTTGGAAATAATATTGTAAAACACTGTAACTGACATGAAAAACAGATACGAGTAGAATATTGGACTTCCATTTATATATGTAAATTATGTATTCATTACTGTTTGTTTTATTTATTTTAACGAATTATCTATTTTAATGGATATAAACATACTAAATAATACTTAGTTTTATACTAACACAATTCGATTTGTTTTGATATATTTTTAATGTGGCTTTAAAAATGGACATGGTTTTCTGTATGAAATTTCTGTGGACACAGTTTTAAAATTTGAAATATTAGAATATCTTGCTTTCGTATACTTACTGAGTATTACAAAATTGTATTCCTAAGAATACAATTTTATAATACTCAGTATTTCGTACTTTTCTCTAAAAACTTCAGCAACCCCTCCACCCCCTTTGAAAGATAGTTTTAGAAAAACCCTGAAGCACGTCCTTTTTTTATTTTTTGAAAGGAAAGAAAGAATAACGTTTATTTGGACACAGTTCGTGAAACACAAAATACAAATAACAAAATAAAAAATGTTTTGACAACAAAAGTGTGCGCCTCACGGCTGCGCCAAAAAGGTTCATTTCAGCATTAATGCCAGACAGGTACTGTCTGACGCTGGTTTTCTAATGAACCTTTAGTGACAAGTGACGGGAAGTACAAACAGTTTCAACATACCCAATAAATATTTTTTAACCATTAGGTACCTATTAATAAATAAGCTAGTAAAAAAAAAGGAATAAAAAATAAATAATATAAGTAAATACAACAAGAACCGTCTCAGCAAACCCTGTTTAGCGATTAGAGAAGAAGTCATTTAATTTTAGTTCGATAAATAATTTTATATTTTATAAATATATATATTTTATAAATATATATATATTTTATAAATAAATAATTTTAAATTTTATTCACCCTAATTCCAAAAGTATCTAGATACTTTTAGAATTAGGGTGAATAAAATTGAGCTAATAATTAAATTGCAAATAGAAAATAATCGAGATGGACGCGGAGAGGGAAGCAAATGTACAATTTTTCTGAATAACACCCATTTATAACCATAAATCGGTTACTTATTTACTGCACAATGATTTTATGATGGAAGGATGTGAAAACCCACCTATCACATCGCATTGTCGGAACAAGCAAAGGCACTTAACAAAAATATTGGGACACTGGTACAACCCGACCTCAGACGCTTCAATACACGCTCTACCTATAGAAAAAGCGATTGAGCAAAACCGGGGTTCGAAAGTGTTCGTCTAGTCAGTTGGGAGGAGCCACCTGACGAAGTTGACCAAATCCAGTGGGGATATGGCCCCACTCTGGCTTAATCCGGCACTACTTAATTCGGCAATATTGTGAGAACCGCTAGATCGTCTATCTACTTCTAAGTTCCTCGCAGCTAGAAAGGCTATTTAGCGTTAAGCCGGCGCCAGACATAGTCACATATTTGATCAAACACCTTTGATAGACTTTGATCACACATTTGTACACTTTTTTGCATTTACCGGCCAGACATAGTCACATATTTGATCAAACACTTTGATAGACTTTGCTCACACATTTCATTCATTTCTAGGGGTGAGGCGTATATATATCGTAAGACGTACCAGATTAAAATAACAGATATTAAAAAATAACAAATATCAATTTGTTCCTAACAATATAAAATACCCGTTACTAATTAATTCATAACAGACTCTCAAGACTGTTACCGCGGCTGTTACTGTTAATACATTATAACAATCCCCACACAAACTGTTACCACGGCTGTTACATACATACTGACACAAAGGAAGGAATATAGCAAGGTTATCAATTTCTCTCTCTTTCTCATTAAAGAATGGAAGATATTCAATTGAGATTTAAATACGTATTTATCGTCCGTACAAAAATAACAAGCTGTTATTTAATATCAGATATTTGGAACTATTATTTTTTTGTATCAGTAACAGTGATACTGATAACAGATATCGTGTTTGACTTGTTACAACCCATTTTTACCACTGGTGACATGCTTTGCAGCACGCAGTGTTGCCAATTTATAATTTTATATGCAGAAAAAAAAATTGCAGAGTTCCTGTTTAGCACACTTTTTCGTCGTCTACCTAACGTGGGTGGTAAACATGCGTACTTAAAGTATAACGCGGTCTTTAAGGGGGATGCGCCAAGGTAGCCCGCGAAATACTAATTTTCTTACGTTTTTTGCAATTTGCAGGTGAGTGTCAGGTTGTATATTGATCTATATATTATTTGCGGCCGTAACAAATATGGGTTTACAGAATTATAAACATTAGAATCAGCAAGACAACTCTCTAAGTTCATGAAAGTGCCAAATGTCATGATTTCATGAAATAGTCATTCAATGCACTTACATGAACGTAGATAGTTGTATATGATGGCACTGAGATATTAGTTTAGTGAAAATGCTATTCTGAATTTGACGTTTTAACCTAAAATTTTGTTCTATATCTAAAATCTTCTAACTTAATCTGACTATTTTTAATCACGATTAAAAATGTGTGGAATAAAAATTAGATGTCATGAACTAAAATTCAAACCAGCACCTCGACTTCAGTTGCAAATGAGTACTGTATCTTATTTTATTTTCTTTTGCTTATATCTCGAAAATGGTGTGTCCTATCGCAAAAATAATGAAAATTTGGACCCCCTTTGCAATATGTGATCAAACATTGTTGCTATGTCTGGCGCAAGCATTTATGTGTGCACACCAAATAGCAAAGTTGAAATATGTGATCAAACTTTGATGAAATACCCAAACACCTGCCACACATGTGTTCAAACATGTGATCAAATATTGTTGCTATGTCTTCTAACGAAAATAATACTGATCGATTATAAAGTCACTAAGTTCATAATTATACGGAGACTTGAACGAGGTGTAGTTGAAATAATGCAAAGTTTGAAAAGGGGTTTTAAAGGGGTGATACACATGCGAGCAAGTACGCGTACTTATGGCTCGGCGAGCTTACTCACCTGTCTGTCAGTGCCAATTAAATTTTGAGCAAGCTTCTCGTGTCTCACTGACGGCGAGCCGAGTAAGGTCGCAAACTTAAAGACCGCGTACTTTAAGTACGCACGTCTATCACCCACTTTAGAATTAAAAATCAAGAAAAACTTTTATTTGTTAAGTTAATTGAAAATAAATGTATGGAACAGCTGATTAGATTCACTGGTGAAATGTGATTACACCTCTGCCTCCTCCTTTGAGGAACAGGCGTGTGTGCCATGAAGTTGTTATTAATTATGTATTTCAGGCTCAAGGAGTATCGGGTAGGAGAAATTTTAATCACGAATTATCGTGACACCTACCAGGAACTAAAAGGTATGGAAGAGGCGGAATCGATGGAAGACGCCATGCCATCAGCCCAGTCACTAAACAATGCGGAGCCACCAGCCGAAGGACGAAGAAAATATCAACCTCCTGGGACTCGCCGCAGATGAGGGAAAACGGAACAATGTAATAGAATAACGAGAATTTAATACTTTATTATTTCATAAAAGGGTAATTTGACTCTGACTGTGTTCGCTTGCATCGCTCGCTTACTAGACCTCGCTATCCCTTTCGAACCTAAACTGCCCGAGTCGTGTGATACTCCCTGGCCGCGTCACAGTGTAAAATTTATAAAAATATGTTTCTAGATAATTTTGTACTCTTCGAGATTCGTAAATTTATTTACTTTAGAAATGATAGCCTTGCGTTTGTGGTTATGGCGTAAATAATGGATAACCTTGAAACTGTCGATTGGCCAGATTATCATCTATTATTTACCCCACTTATATCGCCATATGCCCATGGATGACTAAAGTACTACCTAAGTACTGAAATAGGTCTAAAGGCAATACGTGGTCTTTATCAGAAGAGGTCGTATTGTCTCTTATTATGCATGGGTTTGCGGGCTAGGAGATGTAATTAAATTGGAATGAACAATAATGTAAACGACGTTCCACCGAGTACGTGAGGCGCGAGCGCAGATCAATCAACTCACTGCCCTGCCAGGGTAGTCACCATGATCACGAATACCACAATCGCCATGAATCCTTGCCGGTTTCCCGGTTTCGATCCATCTCCGCGATCTTTCAATATTTTGGCGGGGGGCCGCCTCCTCAGTACCCGGGGTTACGTCAAGTTGACAGCTGTCACAATCGTTCGAAAATCAACTCCGTAAGTTTAGATTCGTAATATCTTTAGACGCGCCGTCGCGGCCACCCTGACTATCACACGTCCTCGTGTGCTTAGTCATCCTGATATGGTCCACCTCAAATGCCAGAAGAAACAACATTCCATTAGCATCAGCTCGTCCATTCCTGACATGCTACGTAAGGATCTCTCACTTAGTAGCGGCACAGGCTTAACGCGCCGATTACACATTGCATGAACTGGGCGTACTAGGCCCTACCCCCAACCATCAATGTACCATGCGGTATGGACCGGGCGCGCAAGGCCCTTTCAACCAACCACTATCATACCATACGGTGTGGACCGGGCGCACAAGGCCCTTTTCGACCAGCCAGCTACACAACATGCGGCGTAGACCGGGCGTACTGGGCCCTTTCGACCAGCCACCTACACAACATGCGGCGTGGACCGGGCATTCTAGGCCCCTTCGACCAGCCACCAACACAACATGCGGCGTGGACCGGGCACTCTGGGCCTCTTCGACCAGCCACCAACCCAACATGCGGCGTGGACCGGGCACTCTGGGCCCCTTCGACCAGCCACCTACACAACATGCGGCGTGGACCGGGCATTCTGGGCCCCTTCGAACAGCCACCTACACAACATGCGGCGTGGACCGGGCGTACTAGGCCCCGCGACCAGCCAACCACAGCTACACAACACAGTTTGGCCCAGGCGTGCTAAGCCCTTTCAGCCACGCTTAGCAAATCCTACACAAACACAAAACACATGTAGTTACAAGCCACTTTAATTTTCATGAATATCCGCTTCATCATGACTTCATGCCATGAATGATCGAATGTGATTCAGTATTCATAGCTGTAATGTGTATGAGATCGAGCGATGTATCTGAGATCGAGTAAGCATCGCTGTCGCTATCAATAGAGATGCTATTTCATCAATTTGTTCTTAAACACGCGTCGTTTCGGCCTGCTCACAATAGAACAGATTCTATCCAATTTTTTTTTAACTAACCCATCTAACAAGTTATCTATGAAAGTAGTTGAACTTTTAGTGAATTCAACGCCTAGTTGTTGCGTCACTGTGAGAATGCACAATAATCAGAATGCAGAACTTAACATGCTTCTGTAATAATGCCACTAACAGATCGCGACCATTGCCTTCAAGTTTGGTGTCGATGTAGTCATGTTTGATACACCTGAGTATCTTTATGTAAAGAGAATTTCAAACATAACATAAAAACACACCCACCCTCCCCAAGGGGATACGCAGAGGTGTATAGCACTCTCTGACCCTCACCCAACCACTCATATCCAGGTCCAATGCAACAGGTCAATCCTACTGTCACAAATGTGGCACAAATCTGGCCTCCGGGCCTACACTGAGAAAATCTAGAAAAACAATTAGAAGTGAACATCACCTTGGCTAACCCAGGGATCAAACCCTAAATCACACGCTCAGCAGCCGCACCAGCAACCACCAGACCAACACAACAAACAAATCATCACTATTAATTTTAACATGAATACCTAACACATTATCTGCTTACAATTATTGGTTTCCTAATGAGCTGCATACATTTTCAGAATTGCTTCGCTTGCTCGCTCGCTCTTCAAGATGGTGATATGTGAATTTAATTTTCTTTATAATAAAACTTTACCGTTGTGAATGGACAAACATGATGAAACGCAAAGTAAATCCTTAATTTAAAAGAAAATTAACATTACTTATTCTCTCCAAGAGGGTCACATAATATGGGGATTTTACCGTTTCTCTATTCCTTAACCGAAACCTTAACATTGCATTAAAATAATTCTGAATCTGTATGAGGTGTCCAAACTTAGCAAACAGAATTTCATTCATTTTTGGTCATGTTAATGCTGATTCATAAAGTGTGTCTGTTTGACCAAGTACAACTTGTTCCTTCAGAGAATGAAATGGGGCCAGTACCAAATACATCAAGGCCACACAAACTTCTAATATCAACTATAATTTCAATCAATGTGTGCTTTGGAATTTTCATGATCAAACCAAAAATTTAATTGAAAGGTTGACTTACATGGACTGCTTGTGATACTAACAAACGTTAGGCGCTATAAGAATTTCCATTTCCAAGGAGTTGCAGTTACGTTCTTGGTCACTGATCACACACTTCACTAATCACTGGTTGTTTTAGGTTTAGTTATTTCACTGGTCTCCTCACTACCTTGCCCTCGTAATCCCACTTCTGATAAAGGCAATACGTGGTCTTTATCAGAAGAGGTCGTATTGTCTCTTATTATGCATGGGTTTGCGGGCTAGGAGATGTAATTAAATTGGAATGAACAATAATGTAAACGACGTTCCACCGAGTACGTGAGGCGCGAGCGCAGATCAATCAACTCACTGCCCTGCCAGGGTAGTCACCATAATCACGAATACCACAGTCGCCATGAATCCTTGCCGGTTTCCCGGTTTCGATCCATCTCCGCGATCTTTCAATATTTTGGCGGGGGGCCGCCTCCTCAGTACCCGGGGTTACGTCAAGTTGACAACTGTCACAATCGTTCGAAAATCAACTCCGTAAGTTTAGATTCGTAATATCTTTAGACGCGCCGTCAGGTCTATAATTTGTGGGAAGTGTGTTTACTTTTTTTCATAAGGTCAGGAAACTCCCCACAGTCGATACAATTATAAAAGATAAGAGCTAAAGTAGGTGCTACAATGTCAAAGTCAAAGTTAAATAATTTATTTCAAGTAAGCACATTAAAGGCACTTTTGAACGTCAAATACATAGAAATAGAAATATAACTGATCGGAATCCCAGGCGGATTCCCGGCCACCATAGGCGCGGGCTTACGAGCTACCCATTGCTCGCCGTCCGATAAGGACCAGGCCCAGGTCCATGGCTCGTCGAGTTCCACGCGCGCCTCAAAGAGATGTCAGCACAAGGTCCGCCAGGACCGATGCCTGGCAGCGTTGCGGGAAAGTCCGTTGCGGGATACCGGGACCTTGGCAACAGGCAACTGAAGGAACACGGGTGGTTTTTACTCAGTAAAAGTCTGACACGCCCTTTCGCTCCGCCCAGAGCGGGAAAAGTCACTGCATGATATACTACCCTCAAAAAAAAAAAAGGCCTAAGCTATTCAGCTTCTGCCTGAGCCAGGAATCGAACCCAGTTTCTTTTTTTATAAGTAAAGCATCCTTTACTTTTACTTATACCAGCCGATACTGACTTAAAGACCAAATTCTGCGAACGAATGTAATGTGTCAAATCACAGGAAATGGTATTTTTTTTCAATTTTCCGTAATTTGTGAACAAACTTGACTTTTTTGTCGTAGTTTTTTACAAATGAAACCGATCCTGGCTGCGAATTTTAGAAATTCGAGCGCATTACTAAAAGAAAACCGGAACAAATGTAATATTTCTAAGAAATACGGTACTAAAAAGCAGTGTATTCAACAATTTTGTGTAGATGTCATGTAAAAGTAGCAGTGATAACGACTTTCGTTGCTGACTGTACGTAATAAAAAATACCTACCAACTTCTTATCTTCTTCTTGAAGGTCAATTATTCTAAATTATTATAAAGCATTTACATTCGTATTGTGTTGCATATTTCTAGCACTTCTATGCAACCATCTCACTGAGACAATTCCCTGTAGGTACTTCTAATTTGAAGGTCACATCTAGTAAGTACTAAGATCAGCAAGTCTGCAGATGCGCTTAATCTTGACTTGATGTTTTCTCTTAAGGTTGATGCGCGAATTTCGCGGGCTACCCTAGTAGCCCGCGAAATTCAAATTTTCTTACGTTTTTTTAAATTTGCAGGTCCAAATGTCATGATTTTGAAAGTGCCAAATGTCATGATTTCATGAAATAGTCTTTCATGAGCTTAGAGAGTTGTATTGCTGATTTTAATGTTTATAATTCAGTAAATCCATATTTGTTACGAGCGCTAATAATATTTAGATCAACATACAACCTGATACTGACCTGCAAATTTCAAAAAACGTAAGAAAATTTGAATTTCGCGGGCCACCCTAGCGCATCCCCCTTAAAATAATTACGTTTTTCCGTAATATTGTTACGTTTTTGGGTAGTACATATTGCGTAATTATTTAGTGTATACCATGTCCAGGTAAGCCTAATAACTCCTGGTGGCGCGGCCAGGGAGTTTACTCTCCAGTCGCGCCACAAAAACTTCATTATATTTCATTACTAGCTGTGCCCCGCGGTTTCACCCGCGTAGGTCTCGATCCCGTGGGAATATAGGGATAAAACGTATCCTATGTCCTATTCCAGGTCGTGGTCTACCCGTGTGCCCATCCTCTCCTCTTTAGAGTAGGGACCGTCGCGGCGCCGGCGCCAGAGTCGAACGGATGGCGTATTGTATTTTTATACTCGTGATAACTTCGAACTTAAATGTCCGATTCGAATCAATTAAAAAGTATTTTACTGCTAAATTAAATACCCTTGATGATAATTATTTATTTGAATAAGAATTAATATTATGTTGATAAAACTTCTTCGCAAATAATGCATTAATTTCGATTACCTTAAAAAAGGATTATAGTGAGTCAATCTTAAAAGATAGACATATGCTGTTGCGGACTTTTTTTTAGAACCTTTAAAGAGGAACAATTGCATCATACATGATATTTACGTAACATAAACCGTTTACGCAGCGCACGCAACGAAAGCTCTCATAAAGGAATATTTTTTCCCGATTTTGCAACATATTTCATTTATGGTCCGCTCCTATTGGTCGTAGCGTGATGTTATATAGCCTATAGCCTTCCTCGATAAATGGACTATCCAACACAAAAACAATTTTTCAATTCCAACCAGTAGTTCCTGAGATTAGCGCGCTTAAACAAACAAACAAACTCTTCAGCTTTATAATATTAGTATAGATATAATAGATTCGTTGAGGTACAACTATTTTCATTACACGTAGGTAGCGTATAGTACATTAATGGTACAAATTATCTAGAAACGTGTGGCGCGGCCAGGGAGTATCACAAAATGTTCGTACTAAAAATGCGAATTTTAAATAGCAATAACTATATTTTCAATAATAATGTGATTTTTTATTACTTTTTGGTAATTGCAGTACCTATAAGCCGCTTCCGGATCGGACCTTTGTTACATATTGTATACCTCTGCGGCTCTGCCTTATTCCTGCGGAATACAAATGCGTGATGATATGTGTGTGTCATAAAATTTTTATTTGTTCCAGAGAGCTGACTTAATAAAGAGGTGTTGATGCCATGATCTAGGTATAATTCTACTTAAAAAGGAAAATGAGATGAAGATTTTGTTCAATCCCTGTAAAATGTACTTTTTACATAATTATAATTTACGTTATTATTTGTCTTTTTCTTTTAACATGTACAGACACAGAACACTAATTAAAATAAAATATAAGTACCTTCAACATTTAATATTTTCTTAAGGCCCTACCCTACCTCAAATTACTTAGCATGATCCTCCGTTATGCCGAAAATACTACAGCATTAATTTTGAAACAAGTTAAAGTTGAAGATTGATGCTAGGTCCTATGTTCGGCGAAAACACGATTACATAAAAATTCTCTATATATAAAATGCAAAGCTCTAAACCGAGCTATAATCCGCTGGTATTCAAAAAATACTTCAAATTAGATCATTAAACTTTGCATTATAACTGAACTAACTATAAAGCACGTCTTTTGTTTTTTAAATTACCATTATTTTCACCGTAAAAAGGAATTACCTAAACTATTCGAGGCATGAGAGCCGCCAGCATACCACTCCGCCTCGCTCACTCAGGCCGCGAGTAGTATGGTGCAAGCGAGATAAAATTTGAGGTAGGGTAGGCCCTTAAAAGCTTCAGTCTTATCTTTATTTATATAATCAGCCTATAATGTTCCCACTACTGGAACACAGGCCTCTCTGTGAAAGGGGAGTAGGCAGTCATCCACCACGCGGGTCCAGTGTGTGTTGGCGGATGTCACTATGTCTTCGAATTTTAAGTTCTAGCTCTACTTTTTAGTTCAATAAAAGCTTGTTTTAGCATGACGCTATACTACTGCAGGTTAACGGGAACGCCCTTAATTAGATAACATCCTAACATATTATAAAAGAAAAGTCCTCCGCCGCGTCTGTCTGTCGTCATGCAGACGTAGCATGAGCACCGTTTTGTCGACGGAAGAGTAGACAAAAATGACGTTTCCTGTATACAGTAGACAGTATGAGACGGCAGCAAAGTAGAAAGAGTCAACTGCACTTTTTACGAAATTGACTCTTTTACATAATCCGACTCAGAATTTTTTGTTTTGTCATAGGATTTATCGGTTGTCGAAGAAGAAAGTTGTCTATCCTTACTGTCAAAATCACACATTTTGACAGTAAGGATAGAAAACTTTCTTCGGAAATATTCTACCTACAAAAAGACCTAGACAAAGATCACTAGAAATGAAAGAAAAAATGACAGATTGTAGAAAGATTTCTACGGTGGTTGTCAAAAATGAAGAAACAAACTGTCACTTTGTATAGAAAAAGCTATGTCTATTCTTCGTAGAGATAGAAAGCGCCATGCTACACCTGCTGTTCGCGATAAACTCAAAAACTACTGCACCGATTTTCATGCTGTTTTCACCAATGGATAGAGTGGTTCTCGAGGAAGGTTTTAGTACTTATATAATAACCGACATCCACGCGGGCGAAGCCGCGGGCTAGTACTGTATAAAAATCATTCCTAACTAATAATATAAATGCGAAAGTGAGTTTGTATGTTTGTTACGCTGTCACGGTAAAACGGCTGAACAGATAAACCGCGGGACGCAGCTAGTTGTTGTATGTATATTGGTTAAAAATCACCACACGATGGAAGACGATATCGTCCAACACGGGTTATAACAGGATGACGCTAGTGGCACACATAATAAGATCAATAATAGTTATTAATGCAACTTTTATATAATGAGGGGTATTAAAACACGAATGTGGGTTTAATCAGTATCACATGAGTGTTTTAATACCTAATTATTTACAGTTGCATACAAGACTTTATCTACCCATGATATGAATCTTCTATAAAAGTTTCTTTGCAATACCAATATCGCACAAAAATGTCGCGCTACGACGTGAATTCGAATTTTTCGAATTCGAATGTATGTTTTTTTTTAAATTACGGTGCTTTGTTAGTGAAACGCTCGTGAATGTTCTTTTTTTAAATGAGTTGCATTATGAAATTCGGTACAACATTATAACACCTATTTGGATGATATTATGGTTACTATGACACTGGTTGTTTTAATGTTGGCAATAAGCTTACTGTTTCAGAAACTTTTAGAGAGGATTTATAGCATGGGTATAGATAAAAGGGTATTTAGGATACGCTAGACACGAGGGTTTCACTGCTTCCGCAATGTTTTAGAACGATGTTATAAAGATGATATTCATGTATAACATTGTCACCCACATGGATCTAATAATATATTGGTACAATAAATGTGTAAAAAGCTATAAAATGTGTTTTCTTTATCGTAACTAACTATCCATTATCCTAATTAATATAATATAAATTCGAAAGTAACTCTGTCTGTCTGACTGTCTGTATGTTACGTTTTCACGCCTAACCCACTGAACGGATTTTGATAAAATTTGACAAGGAGATAGATGGCATCCCGGGGAAGGACATAGGCTACTTTTTATCGACATACCACGCGGGCGGAAGCTAGTTATAATTATAAATGCGAAAATGACTTTCGTTTGTTTGTTACGCTTTCACGCTAAAACAGCTGAACGGATTTGGATGAAATTTGGCACATGGGTAGACCATGATCTGGAATAGGACATAGGATACTTTTTATATATGAAAAAATAAAATATGAAAACGCGACAATGACCGTCCAAACTCAGAACCAGCAAACTGAACATATCCCACTGCGTCGAGGTGTGAAGCAAGGGGACGTTATTTCCCCGAAATTGTTCTCTAACGCATTGGAGGATGTGTTTAAGGCGTTGAACTGGGAACGACGCGGCATTAACATCAACGGCGAGTACCTACATCTCACAACTGAGATTTGAGACAACTGAGATGACATCGTCATAATGGCTGAGTCGCTGCATGACTTGCAACAGATGCTGGACGGCCTAGTTGATTCTTCTGTACGCATTGGTCTCCGGATGAACTTGGACAAAACTCAAGTTATGTTCAACGACCACGTTAGTTCCGGGACCGATTGCTGCCAATGGCGGTACTAAGTTGTTCGTGAATACGTTTACCTCGGGCAAACTCTGCAGTTGGGTAAGAACAACTTTGAGAAGGAGGCTAGCCGAAGAATTCAGCTGGGCTGGGCAACTTTTGGGAAGCTCCGTCGATTCTTCTCGTCGCGTATTCCGCAAAGCCTAAAGATTAAATTAAAGTTTTCAATCAGTGCGCCCTGCCTGACATAACTTACGAAGCTGAAACTTGGACACTCACGGTACGACTGGTCCATAAATTCAAGGTCGCTCAGCGAGCTATGGAACGAGTTATGCTTGGAGTATTTCTCAGAGATAGAATCCGGAATGAGGTAATCCGGTAGAGAACCAAAGTTGTTGACATAGCTCACAGAATAAGTAAGCGCAAATGGCAATGGGCCGGCCATATTAGCCGTAGAATAGAACCGATGACCGTTGGGGTAGACGTGTTCGGGAGTGGAGACCGCGAATCGGCAAACGTAATATAGGATGCCCTCAGGCTAGGTGGACCGGCGATTTTCGCAGGGTGGCTGGTAGCAGCTGGATGAGAGCTGCCGAGAAACGAGCTGAATGGCGTGCAATTGCCTATGTCCAACAGTGGACTGCTGCTGCTATAGGCTGATGATAATTAATTTATCCGCTCAACTGTCGATTGGTCTTCCAATGGCCGATAACAATTAAATTTTGGAGGCCTAAGCCTCCAACTGTCATTAACGAGACACAATAGAATTTTAATAAAATATTAAAAAAAACAGTTACTTAATCTAAAGTTTTAAGGGCTCCACTGCAGTTTATAACCCGCGCGCATTCACAATTTTATAGCGTACTCTTCTTCATATAAAACACTTTCGCAAAATATTACACTGCACAAACGATTGTTTTTGAGAAAAAAAATCTAAAATTTCGGAAAATTCTACTTACAAGGGCTGATTTTTCAAAAGTCAGATTACTTATGTCTGAAGAATAAATATTGCGGTTTGACATATATTTTCTATACAAAAGCTGTCAAACCGCCATTTTTATTCATCTTGAGCAATGTGTGCCTGAATAGAAACGGTCGTTACGATACAACCCAATATATTACTATACTCTATGCCATGCGATACAATGACTGGCGAAGATAAGGGTTACGACAACCAAGTTCCCTGACGCGCACATGAGCTCCACTGGTCTTATTAATTAGTCCTAACTAACGAACACCGTTTAACTCGCCTCCCAATTACTTTATAAAGTAATAAAACATTGCTTGTTAGTGAAAGTGTTCGATTAGATTCAGTTCTGCGAATGAACTTGTAGTCACACAGACATGTGGGACAATCTTTTCATTTTCTTATTTGTTTTTCATTATGTTGGTTTTGGAAATGGCGCCTATCTACCGGTAAGCACCTTCACTCCATTTATGTGTGTGAAAAATGAAGCTTTAGGGGTATGAGGAACAGGGTGTAAAGTTCACTCATCCACCATAGAAAAGGGAGGATCCTCCGACCCGACGGGTGTTGTGTCTGACGGGCAACTGCCCAATGATTGATATTGGATTCTTGTATATATGTCCATCGCGCGGTAAACTCTAATTGCGCGATGCAAGATTTATGTGACGTCAGATCTTCGATGCGTAGTTCGAATGTCGCAATGTAGATACCGCCACAAAGCAATGACAGATAAACTAATTCTAGTTTGACTGGGACCGCTGTACCGCGCCTTAGGTATGTGCGCGGTGAGACGGATGGGCAGACCGTGCAGGCCGCTCATTCGTCAACGCTCACAGGCGGCGGCAGAGTAATGCCGCTCATTCGTCAACGCTGACCCCCGCGCGTCACCGCGCATTCCTAAGGCGCGGTACAGCGTCCTCGGTCCAACTATATGTGATTATACATGGTACTACCTATTCACATAGTTACAAGTTAAACATTTTTTTAAGTAGAAGATTTCCAAAAAGAAATACAAGTTGACAGAATAACCCCCTGTTCACAATAGATGGGCGACGAGATGCAGTCGGGCAGCGTGCTGCTGCCGGCGTCCAGACGCGGCCGCTACCTCGCCAACATCGCCAGGAGACAGGCAGTCGTAAGTATTCGTTGACAACTGCCTATCATATGCAAAACTAAATTATTTTGAAAGAACAACGATGGATGTTTAGGCTTATTCCTCTTTTCCCCCCTGAGAGAATCCCCCTCAGGGGGGAAAACTGGACCTTACACGTTGTAATCGAAAAAGGCTTACAAAAAAAAACCGGAAATTTGCCGACTAAAAGAAAGTAAGAAACGAAAGATAACAATAAAAATTACATCAGTTGATCCCCTTATCTACCATATTCCAGAGGATCTGCGTGACAACAAAACTAATTATTATTTAATTCAACCAGGTGATCGTTCACATTTTACTGTCTTTGAACTTGTTTTGTTATTAGTTTAAACAATGGTATACCTATGGAATGGAAAATAAATATGAGTTTTAAGAAATACCAGTGGTATTATTTTTTGGTATTATAATGGAATAAATCGTAAATATTTGACAGCTATTTGCGACGTTGCCAACTATTAGATTGAACGCTCTTATCAAAGTTTTGCATACAATTTCAGGACGGCACGGGTATCAAATTCAACCAAAACGCTGATCGGGTAAGCATTCAATTATAACCAAGTACCTACTTCTCGCGACTTGCACACCAGTCTCTATCTCTCCAATCTTCCACATCAGTTACCAATCTCTATTACACCAATAAGGTCCTTCTAAACTGGTCACACAACATGTAATAGAGGGTGCAATGCATTACCATATAAAGACGCATGAGGAACAGGGTGTAATGTCACTCATCCTGCATAGAAAAAAGAGGAATCTCCAATCAGTTGTGTCTGGTAAGCAACTGCCCAACGTGCCATATGTTATGTATGGCACGTAACAAGTTGACCTTCTGCCGCAGATGAACGACGAAGCGATGAAGAAAGTGGAAATACTGTCGGAGGAGTTCCTAAGCGTGTATATAGTCGCTTAGTTTATAAGTTTTATGCCCCGACCGGACGCCATAATTTATTGAGGCACAGGATAGCCCGTTTAAGCAACCGACAACCTCCTATTTTGATCTACAAGATACCATTCCAAAATACTTTCTCGCAGATGAACGCCGAAGCGAAGAAGAAGGTGGACGTCTTGTCGGAGGAGCTGCTGCCGTACATCATCGCGGAGCAGGAGCGGCGTATCACGCTGTACAAGCGCGTCATGACGGCCATACAGAACGGCGAAAAGGGGGTCACCATCGCCGAGATACGCTACAAGCCGCCCGCCATCATACGGAAGGGTACGAGCACGGTATAAATATGGACAAATACTAAGACTACATAGTACACATTCGAAACGGCCACAAACGGGTAGGTTATTATTTCACAAATAGGCCTAGTTTCCATATACCAGTCCTGTCCAGTCCCAATGCTTAAGGTCTCGGTCTCGGGTGATGCGACTTGGTCCAACGCGTACACGCGCACGCTTCCCTTGTTTGTTACCGGCTGTCGCTCCGCATATCGCGTCGCGGTGACACGCTCTAAGCTATTTGACTATTTCTTTCATTTGTTTTTTCCACAGTCGCTGTCGCAAGACGCGTGTCATTTGAGCGTGTACTAGAAATATATTTACTCTCTTACTATGTCTCTTACAAGAGAGCGTGTAGCCTCGTGACACGGGGTAATATTAAATCAAGTGACAGAAAAAAACGACCACTGTTTGTCTCTACATCACCCAAAGGTTGACAGGTAGAAAATGCCTATGGCATTAAGTCCGCCTCTGTACATTTGTGTGCTTAAAGAATTAAATAAATAAATAAAACGATTCAGTTTAAATGTAAGCCGTTCTGTCAAATCTTAGTTTTTGGTCAAAAATATCTTTCTGTCGCTTGATTCGCCGTCTGATAAAATAATGTTAAACCGTGTCCGTTCGTTGTCGCAGGTATATTGTACCGCTGCCCCACCAACCGCGAGCCGCGGGAGCCCGACGGCTCTGGGGACATCTTTTGCGAAGACAACGTAGACCCCACGCCCATCATATTCGAGTCCTGCCTCTCCGCTGAGGATAGAGAGCTCTTTGTGGCAGGCAATAAGTACTTTTTTTGCAACCGTAAGTTTATGTAGCTGTCTTTTGTATTTTTTTTTGCTTGGTGCCTTGGTCTTTCTGCTTGAAAGTCAACTTTGAACCAAATATCCTATTACAAGCTTCGCCACAACGACCCGTGCAGTGGTCATGCGTTGTTCACATCCAGCGGATTCTCGCGACCGGCAGATCACTAAGTCGGCAGTCCACCACCACGACGCACCATGTGTCCAAACAATTATATAATTATTGCTTTAACCTGTATTGACCCTTGTTCAGGGCACAAGATCGAGGGTCCTGACTTACCGCGGAACGGCACCGCCGTGATCGGCTGCGCGCCGAGCGAGCGCACTTCGCTCAACTACACCAGCCAGAAGTGCGCGCTGGAGGACACGGCCGACGTGGTGGTGCACTACCGGTACTATCCCGACAAAGTGAGTATCTATCTCTCCTTGCGCGCGAGCGCACCTAACTGAAACATACCAATCAGAAGTGCACGCTCGAGGACACGGACGACGTGGTGGTGCATTGCCGGTAGTATCGCGACAGAGTGAGTACCTATCTCTCATTGCGCGCGAGCGCATCTCGCTGTACGACACCAGTCAAAAGTGTGCGCTCGAGGACACGGACGACGTGGTGGGCTACTTTGGCTAATATCGGCCTTCAAAGTCAGCGAGGTGGAAAATTTGCGGTGAAAAAATCTCGAGTCTTCTACTTTTTTTTGTTTTTTTTTTTTTATTGGTCAGTTTGAAAATTCTGAAAAAAAATCATAACTCGAAAACTATGAAAAGTTGCGGAACATACATGGGGGTGATTCGGATACCCCACGATACGAGGGACCAAAATTTTATTTTTGGACATCAATGTTCTGGCCACCCTGTATACAGCTTGGGATGCATATTGGACTGTTTTTGCTGGATAGACTACATTGGATTCGTTTTAGGTTACTGAATTATCGAGAGTTTGTAGGTGTGAAACCTTTTGGCAGAACTAAGCTCAATTAATTGTTCCAATGACAAATACAGTATGCAAGGGTAAACACCGTTGTCACTCAAACCATGGGTAGTTGACTTAAATATAAAAATAAATGACCCAGTAACAACAAAAAAAAAACCTTATTTACATTAAAAGATTTTAAAAAGTAAATATCCGTCACTGTCCCGATACTCATGGATACGCGTTCGAGAGAGCTGCGAAACAGCTGACGGCCGGTCATGTAACGTCGCGCGCGCCCCGCCCGCCCCCGCCAACCGCCGGACGCGGCCGGTCGTTGCCCTTGCGTGTAAGGTGCAATATTCTTGTGGACAAATGTAGGATTTCTATTTTTTTTAAAGTTGTATTTTTCTATTGATTTTACGTTCTATAAATGAAACCAAACCACTGGTTTCAAGGATAACGGTGTTTACACTAACACCCTGTATAAACCAGTCTGACCGGTTCTCCCCAAGTGTTGCCTGTTACAAAAGTTATCGCAATAATAGGAAAATATTTGGTTTTCAATTTATTTGGTGCTTCTTACATCTGCAGGAATATTATGTAAAAATCTCACCGTGAAAACTTAGATGAAGAGAGCTGTCACTAGTGTCAATCCCAATCATCATTATCACCATCATGATTACCTATTTTGTAAAGTATTATATTTAACTAGCTTCCTGCGGCTTCGCACGCGTTGTATGTCGATAAAAAGTAGCCTATATCCTGCCCCGGTATGCCATCTATCCCTTGCCAAATTTTATCGAAATCCGTGGTTTAGGCGTGAAAAGGTAACATACAGACAGACAGACAGAAAGACAGACAGATAGAGTTACTTTCGAATTTATAATATTAGTATGGACTAGTATGGATTATTGTGAATGTGAGGAATCCTAAGTGTACGATGGTCTGGCAGTTTGAGTACCACTTTATGCGGCCTACCCAAATGTCCTTACTTTGGTATTGTTCGTCGAGTCGTTGAGCTTCTTAAGTTCTGAGTTGAGCTCCACCATTACTGACAAATTAAGTAATGCTTGCACGGACTTGGCAGGTCCACTCAAATCTGTGGTTCTTTCCTCAAAAGACAATTTCAGACGCTAATATCTACATGGTCCTCATATGGCCTTACCAAGATTATGTCTTGACTTTAAAAGAGACTGCGACCTCTGAGTATGTTTCGGCCTTTCTTCTCAGAGTAGTCAGATAGGAAGCGCCGACCTCATATAGCTTATTTTAAATCTTTTTTTAATATATCGTGTAATGATTCCGATATCCTATTTACGGAATAAACAATTTCATTTCATTTCATCAGGTGGTATGACTGCTCACTTCACCTAAGTTATCCTGGCGAGTTTTCTGCAAAATAGACCGGCTGTAATACATAACGTTCCCTTTCGACGCAGTCATATAAGTTCGTGTCGGAGTTGGACCCGGACCACGAGGTGTGCGACCACTGGAACCCCTGCCAGGTGGGGTACATCTTCAGCCTGCCCGGACCCGACCACGCCTCGCCGGCGATCGAACTGTGGCGTAAGTCTGTCTCATACCTCGTACAGCTCTTCATGAAGGATCATCATCTGTGTAGCCTTTTCCCAACTATGTTGAGGTTGGCTTCCAGTCTAACCGGATGCAGCCGGCAGCTTAGCAGCTTAATTTGTCATGGAGCGACTGCCTATCTGACCTCCAAAACCCAATAACTGGGGCTTCTGACTACCCGTAACGACTGTCAAAGATCTACGAATGACAGCCAGAACCAACGGCTTAACGTGCTTTCCGAGGCACGGAGGGGTCTCGGTTTGTAATGGATGGAAGAATTACTTCCGTACCTATTACTGTCGATAAAGGTTGCTGTGTTCCCGTCTAAAGGGTGAGTTGTGGGTGCGCTAGCTGTGTCCGGGATGGCATCGGATCTGCAACACCTCTTATATTGTAGATGTGAGACATTCCGTGATAGACGAATACTCCATCAAGTGGGCAGTGCTTATAACAAAACCCTTTTAGTTTTTTTTGTCTGTCAAGTACTATCATTGTAATGGTTTTTCATATTATTATTTCAGAAAACAAAGGTTAGTTGTTCAAAATATTTTTCTTTACATTGCCTCTAAAATAAAGTCACAATTAAAGCGAATTAAACTACGTAGCGACACGCCACACAAAAACTAAAAAAAAAAGAAATTTGAATGTTTAAAAGAAGGAACGAAAATAACCGTGATTTTCTATTTTCAGCTGGAAGCAAGTATCGTATTCAATATTTCAGCCTTTAGGTATCTCGTGCACTAAACGGCCACGACCACGACCAGGGCCATGTTTATCAAAAGTTACAAGTGTACACGTTCACAAGTTACCTAGAATGTAAATTTTCGTTAAATTCATAGCTCATCTCCATATTCATAATCAGCCTTAATGTTCCCACTGCTAGGACACGTGCATCAGGTGATCTCTGTCTTTTGACCACATTTTAAAAAAGAAAATTGAATTTAAACATTTATTGCGGAACTAAGCACGACACTTACGGAATGAATAATTATGTACAAGGAAAAATATTATATTTATAAAAAAATATATAATAATTCTGACTATTTTTGTCCATAAAAAGTTGTAACTTAAAAATATTTTTTTGTTAAACAAAATCACGAATAAAAGTGTAAAAATATAAGTACTTGTGAACAAAATAATGACATTTGATACAAGGCTTGTAAGTTTTGATGAACAGGGCACACAGGTCGGAGCGACCAGGAAAACTATAGAAACCGATACGAATTGCGCACTTGGTCGCAACGGCCATCTAGCCGCAGACCATACAATACCACTAGACGGCCACGAGTGGTCGGAGTCGTGGCCGTCTAGTGCGCGAGATCCCTTAATGTCTAGAGTTGAAATTAAACTGCTGCAACTTTTCAATTGGACAACCCACATTCCATAACCTTCCACACCTACTTGATGAAAAACGATGATGATGCTTCGAAAGTTTTCGATATCCACGAGGAGAGAGTGGTGGGCACAGCTATAAATAAGTACCGATAAAGGTTGATGTTTTCCTGTTTAAAGAGCGAGGTGTGGGTGCACTAGCTTTGTCTGGGATGGCATCGGATCCTACTTGGATACCTTTTGTATTGCAGATGTGGGACATTGCTTGATAGGCGATTACTTTCCATGAAGTGGGCAGTGGGCTTATAACAAACCCCTTTCAGTTTTGTTTGGCTAGTAAGTATTCTCATTTTAAGGGTTTTTCATATTATTATTGCAGATGACAGCGGTAAGTTGTTAAAAATATTTTTCTTTACATTGCTTTTAAAATAAAGTCACTAGTAGTGCGAGTAAAACCACCTCTTTCGTTCTAATGAATCGCCGTACAATCATCTTAAAAAATGATTAGAATGTGTAAAACAAGGAACAAAAATTACCAATATTTTCTATTTTCAGCTGGAGGCAAGTACCGTTTTTAATATTTCAGTCTATAGGGAACTCGCGCACTAGACGGCCACGACCACGATCAGTCGCAGCGACCAGTAAAACTATAGAAGCCGATACGAATCGCGCACTTGGTCGCACCGGCCATCTAGCCGCAGACCATACAACACCACTAGACGGCCACGACTGGCCGGAGTCGTGGCTGTCTATTGCACGAGATCCCTTAATGTCTAGAGTTGAAATTATACTGCTACAATTTTTCAATCGGGCAACACACGTTCCATAACCTTAGTATTCTCATTTTAATGGTTTTTCATTATTACCGTCATCGACTAGCGGATTGCACTTTTCTTCTCAAAATTATATCTAATGAGATTGACTGTCCTGACCTCCTGCATAAACTGGGTTTCAATGTCCCTCAGAGATCAGTTAGATTTAATCCACCTATCTCCATTCCATTTTCCTCTTCTAACTACAGGCAAAACTCATACATGGTGCGAGCGGCAATCGGCTGAACGCTGACTTTTTTTAAACTGCTTAGTGCATATTGTACCTTACATTTATATATATATAATATGTATATACTATCGCGGTCTAAAAATGTTTATCAGTTTTCAAACTAGCTTCTTTACCACACTGTGTGCAGTAAAGTCTAAAATGCTATATCTGCTTCTTATTACTTTTATTTCTTAATTAAGTTGACACTTTACCAAAATGACATAAAATGCTACACCTCCTTCGTATTACTTTTATTTCTTAATTTTAAAGTTGACACCTGTTGACATATTACCGTAACCATAATGACATTTTAACAAAGAAAATAGGTTTGAATTTTAGTAAATATAGATTGATAGAAATACAATGGCTAGTATAACCCCGCAACAAAGGGCTGAAATATTACTTCTCCACGAAGATGGCTTGAATATTAGTGCGATATCACGAGAGCTCAATATATCTCGGTTCACCGTGAGATTTTGGATTCGGCGTCATGGCGAAGAAGGGCAAATAACAGATCATAGAAGCAATTCAGGACGTCGGGCGATACTAACCACCGCGCAAATAACTGATATGGTTCGACATTACGAAGAGCGCGGCTTCACACCAACTAGTCGTTTTGCTGATTTGTATGATGTGTGTCCTCGGACGATTTGACGAGCTTTGCACGGAGCAGGGCTACACTACAGACGTCATGCTATAAAAGTGGAACTCAAAGCTCACCACAAAACTGCCCGACTTAATTTTGCCCGCTTAATTCTGCCCGACTTTTTTTTGGAAGAGGTGATGCTGCCTACTGTGCGCGTTGTGTATCCTGCAGCAGAATTCCCACAAATTGATTACGTTCAGGATAATGCACCGATACACAAGGCCTGGGCTACTATGGCGTGGTTCAACATGCACCGTGACATTCGTCTCATTCAATGGCCTGCTCGTTCAGCAGATATGAACCCGATTGAAAATCTGTGGGGCATAATGGTTCAACGCTGGGACTGTCAGAACGAAAGAAACCCTGAAGCTCTTAGATCACATTGTGCACGGGTATGGGATGATATCAGGGGGACAGATTTATGCGCGCGGCTTGTCTCATCTATGAGAGATAGACTACGTGCCGTCATAGCTGCTGATGGAGGCTATACTAGTTATTAAAACTATAAATTATTGATAATTTCCATAAAAAAATAAAAATGTTTACTATAAAATTGTCTATTTTTGCATTTTTAGTAAGAAGTTCAACCTCGCTTGGTTAAAAAAGATTTGTTTGAGAAAAAATATTAAATGATAAATGATTTATTTCTGTAAGTAGGTTTGTACAAACACTTTTAAACGTCAATCACATTTTTAAAACTAAATGAGGTCGGCGTTTAATATCTGACTACTCTGAGAAGAAAGGCCGAAATCACTATATTGTCATCGACCTTGTGACATAGATGTGTGCATGCAATTATAAACCGCGACCGTACACTTCTCATCAGAAAAATCGAAACACCTTGCAAGTTTATGTTTTGTAAGGATTATCAGAAAAATGTGTATACTTAGGAATATATGTCAAATGTCGTTTAATAGTGAATAATATGAGGTTTTCAAATCCTAATGTTAATGTTCTAAATTAAAATGAAATTTTCATAGATTTCGTTTTTTTTATAACAAGTTATTTTTACCCTGTATGGAGTATGAAGGAAATTGATAAAACAACACAAGTAAATGAAAACAAAAGCTAAGAAACGTTTATTTAATAACTTGTATTCCCTCCCCGAGCTCTTATTACTGCTTCCATACGGTTCTTCATCGATCGGATGAGAGTCACGATCAAATGTTGTGGCATTCCATTCCTCTTGGATTGCATTTTGCAGCTGGCTAAGAGTTTCTGGGGCAGGATCTCTTGCACGAATTCATCTCTTTAATTCATCCCATAGATGTTCAATCGGATTCATGTCCGGGCTTCTTGCTGGCCATTCCATAATGGAGATATTGACTTCGGTAACATAATCTCGTACGACCCTCGCGGTGTGAGCCCTAGCATTGTCGTGCATGAATATGAAACCGTTTCCAATAAAATGTGCATAGGGCATCACGTGAGGCTCAAGACACTGTTGGATGTACCGATGACTGTTTAGTGCAGGCAGACGTGGCCCAGACACAAAGACAAGCTCTGTCTTACCGTCGCCCCTGATTCCTCCCCAAACGGTCCACGAACCGCCACCATAGCTGACCCTTTCTTCAATGCAGCATTGTGCGAAGCGTTCTCCATCTCTTCTGTAGACCTTGTTCCATCCGTCGTTACCATACAGCATAATTTTACACTCATCAGAAAAGAGGACTTGGTTCCACTGAAGGTATGACCAATTCAGGTGCTCTTCGATGGTCTGCAGTTAATTTCGGCCCATTTGCTGGCGTGTGCGGTAGCAGTCCACGTTCCTTCAACCTTCTTCTAACTGTAGAGTTCGTGATTTTACTCATGGAATGGACACTTTTTTGTGTTAAATTAGGACAGAAACCATAAAAACGGAAGTGTTTCGATTTTTCTGATGAGAAGAAGTGTATATTATATTCTTTTCTATCGTGCTTGATAATGATCCTAAGATTTCTATTACTTTTTCAGTTTTTACCCGTGAGAACCTGTAATTGGCTCTGTGTTTCTTATAAAATTGTTATCCATTATTTATAGCTGTTGGTTCTCCTATAAATAAATAAATAAATTATTACAACAGATGACAGCGGTAAGTTGTTAAAAATATTTTTCTTTACATTGCTTCTAAAATAAAGTCACTAGTAGTGCGAGTAGAACCACCTCTTTCGTTCTAATGATACGCCGGCGGCGCCGTACTTAATCTTAAAAAATAATTTAAAAATTAGAATGTGTAAATCAAGGAACGAAAATAAGCAATATTTTCTATTGTCAGCTGGAGGCAAGTATCCTATTTAATATTTCCGCCTATAGGGATCTCGCGCACTAGACGACCACGACCGCGACCAGAGGTCACAGCGACCAGACAAACTATAGAAACCGATACGAATCGCGCACTTGGTCGCACCGGCCATCTAGCCGCAGACCATACAATACCACTAGACGGCCACGACTGGTCGTAGTGGGAGTCGTGGACGTCTGGTGCTCGAAATCCCGTAATATCTAGAGTTCTAGAGTTTTTAATTGCGCAACCCACATTCCATAACCTTCCACACCTACTTGATGAGAAATGATGATGATGCTTCGAAATGTTTCGATATCCGCGCGGGGAGTGGTGGGCACAGGTACTTAATAATGTTTTAAATTATTTTATTCTATTTTTCAGACACAGATTGTGGTAAAATAAAAAATAATACTTTTTGGTTTACGAATTTCTGTTTAATATCAATAATATTTTTTTTTCTTTCATTCTGTTTTTTACAGAAATTTCAAGTAAGTAGTTTGTCTGTCGAGTTCAAAAAAACTTTTCTGAACATTCTGAATTAGTTTTTTAACAAAATAATAATACTATTGGGTTTTTTTCGTTTTAGGGGACGGTAAGATTAAGAATAAAAAAATACTAAAGAAAGAAAGAAAGAAAAATGCGTTTATTGGCATTGTCACACAAAAATACACCTTAAAACTAAATTAAAAAACAGAAAACAGTCATTACAATGCCAAAAGGGCCTCAGCTCAGCATATTGTCAGATGGCAACACACAGTGTACCACCTGACGCTGATTTTCAGCTGCAACCCACGCCTACTAGCGGACCTGACATACGTTGTCCTGCCCGAACAACGCCTCCTACCGGGTCCAATGGTAAATCTAAACCATCCGGGGATACTCAAACACACAAAAATTTTCATCAAAATCGGTCCAGCCGTTTCGGAGGAATTCAGTGACATAGACACACGTGCAGAAAACGTACTCCACACTATTTAGGGTATATCTATCCATACACGAAATCTCTCTCTCTTAAGAGGCCATTGTACCCGTACTTCGGGGAAACAAGGCGTGATGTTATACCTAATGTAAATTATTTTCATACCTGTACGTTACGTTGTACGTTAACTTTTGGAATAGATTAATCATTGATTCTTTAAAAAATTACAGAAATCGTACCCCGTAAGTATGTTATTTTACATTAACTCTTTTGTTTTCGTTGAATTAATTTGCAGTCTTTATTGATTTTTGTTATATTTTAGCTGTTCACGGTACGTACGTTGCATTATATTAGTCAGTTACTTAACAAAACCTCTCTGAACAACAAAAGTCCAATCTCAAGATTTGCCAAGGGGCAATGGAGGGCAGCATAATAAGTGTCGAGCGAACAGATCATGTTAGAAACACCATCTTGCGCTCCATAACACAAGTAGCGGATGATGGAGACTACAGCCAGGCTGAAGTGGGAGTGAGCCGGGCACGTCACACGAATGTACCCGGAGAGATGGGCAAAGATCGACACTCACTGGACGCCTCACGGAGGACATCGCCGTCGAGGTAGACCACGGCGAAGATGGTGTGACGATCTGATAGGTAATGTTTGCAGGGCCAACATGGCCAGAAACCGCACCAGACTGGAAGGAAGGTTTGGAAGGATAAAATGGGAGACCTTCGCCCAGCAGCGGGACGCAATAAAGGAGAACAAAAAAAAATAGGAGCACTCAAGAGCTTTGTAAGCAGGCTTTGGGGGTTAGGATCGTTCCTAACATTTTTACAAAAAAATTATAAATACATTTTCTAAATCTTACGTAACTGAGAGGCCGGAGCCCCACAAGCTCGCAGGGGCAACACCCGGCTCCTGTGGGAAATTGACAAGGGTTGTCGCACCAGAACGGGCAGGTGCGTCGTAAAACGCACGCTCCGTGTGTGAGAGAAGTTAGACTGAGGTGTGTGCTGGAACATAGGTACGATGACTGGAAGACAAAGGGAAGGGAAGGGTGCTGAGGCTAAAGAGAAAGGAGAAGGATACAAGTTTTATTATTGTGGAAGCAATGGCAAACGAAATAGTGTGGGTATAGCTCTGAATAGTGAGTTGAAATATGTGGTGGATGTTAAAAGAGTGAGTTATAGAAAGAGCTGTTTGTGATTGATTGTGGATAGTTTATCGTTAAATATAGGTAGTGTGTATGCACCCAGTCAATGCAAAAGATGTTCTTGGAGAATCAAAACGGAAAGGTATGATAGAAAAAGAATACAAAGTAGTTGAATGAAAACGTTGGCTCCGTCTTTCAGTATCTCGGTTCACTAGTGAAAAGCCATGGCGCACTAGATCGAACTCTTAAGCTCAGTATTAACACTGTATGAATGAAATGGCGGCAGGTCACGGGAATAATCTGCGACTCCCGCATTCCCCTTAAACTTGAGCGGGAGATTTATAAAACAATGTTTAGACCTGCTGTCTTGTAGATCAGAATGTTGGGCCACAAAAGAGATGAATGAAAAGCAATTGCACGCAGCTGAGATGAGAATGCTTAGAGGGATGCGTGGTGTATGTTACGTGATAGAATAAGAAATGATATATTAGAGGAAGTCGGAGATTGACTGGAAAGTTGTGTGGTGATAAATTGTCATGGTATGGGCATGTGATGCGGAGGAATGAGGGAAAATGTCGTCAGGAAAGTTTTGAGTATGATGGCTATACGTACGAGTAGGGGAAGACCAAAGAAACAATGGATGGACTGTGTGAAAATGATATGGCTAGAAAGGGAGTGACTACCGAGTTGACAACTAATGTATGGAAGACAAAGACATATGCGCCGACCACAATTAATTTGGGATAAGGCCAGGAGAATGATGAATGATGAACTGAGAGGCCGGAGATCTTTGCCGAAATGTGGGACCCAATGCCTTTCATAGAATTCACATTCACATTATAAGCAGTTATTTGCATTTTAAAGCTTCTAGACCCAGTGGTTTAGGCTGTGTATTGTCTGTCAGTGAATTAATGAATTTAAGATTTATGTAAAGAAATTAAGTAGATGTAGGAAAATATTGAAACAAACTTAAATTTTCAGACGATAAGATTGAGACGATATTCTTGGCGCAGAACCACGTGACGAGCACGCGCCGAGTTTTGATACCCAAGGGCTACGAGTACCACGGGGTCGGCAAGTACCTTCCCAACGGACTGCGGGTGAGCTCTACTACCTAAGTAGTACTACGGCAATCTCTCAAAGAAAGAAAGAGAAGCTGCTGAGAATTATGATAAATAATAATAGTATTAATTAAACGTTTATTTCGACCAACAAAGGATCTTAGTAGACACAATTAAAAACATGCCCTGAGTGCGCGTCTCCACTTTAAGGAAATTTTTCACCAACTGGTTGACACTTCACGTGACCAGAGGGCTGGCTCGTTTTTTGGCTAAAAAATTACCATTGTCATTTAATGCGGCAATGTTTCCAGTCTTCTGGGCACGTTTCTAGATGTCAGCGATGCGGATGAGTACTTCGACGTTTAAGTGTAATTTTGTTCTTAAACGACTTCAAAAATGGTTATTTTTGTATTCATTCGTATTTAGTTAGACTGAAGTAGCAGTAGGCAGATGGCCGATGAGGACGAAAGGTTCTAGATTGGCGACCGCGTACTGGAAGACGTAGCGTTCAAAGGCCTTCCACAAGGTGGACCGATGACCTTGTTGTAAGGCTTGAATTCCTCCAACGCTAATGTCGGTCGCGTACGGTCGGTCGCGTACGCGTACTAACTTAACATTTACGTTTCATTTATTTTTCAGACTCGCGTCAGTCGAAGGCAGGGTGTAAGCGTTTTATTACCTACTTAGTAATTACTGAACGTTATAGGTTTAATCTATACTAATATGAAAAAGAATTAAATATTGTGAGGTTCGCTCGCCGCGCACAATATTTTTTTTTTTTAGATTCGGTAATCATCAAATGACTTCTCCCGCTCTGGGCGGAGCGGGAGGGCGTGTCCGACTTTTACTGACTAAAACCCACCCGTGTTTCTTCAGTTGCCTGTTGCCAAGACCCTGGCAGGCATCGGTCCTAGCGGACCCGTCAATTGTGCTGACATCTCTTTGAGGCGCGCGTGGAACACAACGCGCCGTCGACCCGTGCCTGGTCCTTATCGGATGGCGAGCTACCCATTGTTCGTCGTCCGCAAGCCCGCGCCTACAGTGGCCCGGAATCCCAGGCGGATTCCCGCGCGATTCGCGAGCATTGCTGCTTCGCAGAAGGAGGCGACGGCATCACATGCCCTCTCGCTCCGTACCATGGCCTGGACCAGAGCTGAACGCAAGAGGTCATCAGCGCCAATCGCCTCCACGAGGACACGGCGGTGCCCCGCCCAAGCAGGCCAGGCCTCCACCGTGTCCTCCGAGCGATCCACACAGTGGTGACAACCGGGCGTTTCCTCCCGCCTAATCCTAAACAGGAACCTCCCAAAGCAGCCGTGTCCGGTGTGGACCTGCGACAGGCAAAAGGTGAGGACGCCGTGGCGCCTTTCTAGCCACTCCTCAGAGGGGGACTTATCGCAATTGTGGCGTGCCCAGCACTGGGTTGCGACAATCGCACTCTCCATGCCGCCATGAGATCCCGCCGGAGCTCTGTCCGCTGTGCCGCGATTTCTCGCGGCAGCGGAGTTAGGCACCGGCATTTTGCCTCCTCGCCTCACTCCCATATGTGGGCGAAGACTTTCGCCTCCAGATCCCACGGCGGTAATCCGGCAAGGAGGCTCGCCACCTTACCGGAGACCGGCCGCGCATATACCTAAGGCGCGGTACAGCAGTTTCGGTCAAACTATACCTGCAGTATTGTCTTTCCTTCTCCCTTTCATACTTAGGTAAATTAATATATTTTAACATAATATTAATTGATTACTTAATTCTAATCCTTAAATACTTAATTCTAAAAACCTACCGTGATGATCAGGCCGTAGGTGGAAGCGAGCTTCACCCCGAATCCTTTCTTCTAACTGCCGAAACACAACAATGCTGTTAAAATTGTTGTTATGGCGACAGACTTAGATAAGATGGTGGTAGCTAGCCAGGCGGACATAGAACAAGCCCTACCACCTACCAAACCGAACCCGGGACCTCTGAGTCTGTGACAGGTGGTCTAACCGCTAGACCACAGTGGCGGTAATTATTAATTAAGTATATGCTTTACATTTTATGTTACAGGCTTTGGACGTAAGGTTTTTTAAAAGCTTTTTTTAACTTATAAAAGTTTATTAATAAATTAAAAAACACACTTGTACACAGACTTCCACAGTTTATTAGGCAAGTTAAAAAACACCAAGACGTTGACATACAATACACATGAAACCGGATTACACAAATTATAGGTTTTACAATATAGCAGACGCGTGAGTCCTACCGGCAATAGTCTAGTGCGGCGCTGCGACGGGGTTCTCATACGCGGTGTCGTCAAAATCGCGCGTTACATTGTCATATTTTTAAAAAAGCAGTTCGACAGCTTTGCTGTACTTATAACAGTAACAACACAATTACATTTATTCAAAAAAAGTCATTTTTGGTCCACAGTAGGTGTTAGTACAATGTTACATATTACTATGTTAGTCCTAATCCAAAATAAATCAATAACCAAAATATATATTTGGTGAATAGGGTCTCAAATCAAATCATTATACTTAAGTGTGACGCCGAAGTGAGTTTTTTGTATATATCCGTATATACTTAGTTAGTTAGCAAGTCACTTGACATAGTACCTAGTGTAAATAGCTTTATTTTTATAATAATTGTATGTAAGCATTACTTACTTAAATGAAAATTTTCAAGTACAAAAAAATCAAATGTCATTCAATCAAACTAGGCTAAGAATGGAACTTTTTAAACGTCAAAATTACATAATACAGTCCTCCAAAACGCCCGCCCTTCCCCACTTCCTAGTGCTTTAGCTGGGAAGAAGTGGCGCAACGAACTCCGCAGCAGCACAGCTGTCTATTCAGTCTCAATATATTATTCAAACTAATTAACACCTACCCCACATTACCAAACACGAAACAAAAAATTAAATCATTTACCATATGTTGGCTAGCACGCACCAATATACCAACAGAATCCTTATTACCACAAAACCGTGATATCAGTTGTTTAGTCTAAACACCTTTTAAACATGACAATTCTTTAAGGAGTTTGACATACAGCTGACATTAGACTCGCGTTGAACAATGTGTCTAAGTTTTTGTAGTAAGGCCCAATGTGTTTATTTCAGACCTTCGACAATATAGAAGTACAAAGCGAAATAGTCGATGTCTATGTCAAAATCACTATGATCTTCCGCCCTATGCGAGCAGAAGACGCTACGACGTACTACGTCCGGTTTGAAGAGATCGCGAAGAGGGGGAACTTCGTCCACATACCTCTGGTGACCCTCCGTAAGTAGTAAAGAACGAAAAATCGTTTATTTGCGGCGGTTAACATGGCGCAAAGAAAGAACACGAACACAAAAAAGGACAAGTTGGGGGAAAATATGCGTCACATTCACGCAAAGCATAATCACAGTTTATCAAAGTAACAGTATTAAATCTCGGCAGTGACCTTGATATAATAAATACGGCCGTTCGGTAGATAAACCTTCCGCGTCTACGTAACTGCCTCGCTCTCGATACTGTTGGTTGCGTACTGTACTTACGTCCACCATGAGTTGTCATCGAAAAATTTCGATAATGCTTGCAGCGTGAGTTTTACGGAGTTTTTTAATTATTACCCTGGCATGTGTTATTGTTTAGAGCTCATCGAGTAAAGTACAAACATAATATTTTTTTTATATTTTTATCTGCAATAATGAAGATAAAAAACGTTGTCAGTTTTAGACCATTTTTGTAGGAGCTCTATCGCAACAACAAGTTATAATATTAATATTAATTTGAAACTTCCATAATGTCAACAAAAATTAACAATCACATCAACAAAAATTAAAAACACCGATTCAAAAGGTATTTTATGTAAATATTTTTCATTTATTTTGCAAAATATTGTACGGCAGTACGGAACCCTTCGTGTGCGAGTCCGACTCGCACTTGGCCGATTTTTTATTAATTATTTTTATGAATAATTTCTTGATGTTGACGAGCGTTGCAGGCTTGGGACTAACGCCGTTCACATCGGAGGTGGTGTGTTGGCAGCCGTCGCAGGGCAACGCCATCAGCATTAACTTCACGTGCGCACACTGCTTTCTGCGCGGTATCATGCTGCGCGTCTATGACGACGGCTCCATGCGCAAAGTGGACGAGGACAAGTATCACCTGCACAAGTTCAACGACGAGTACGTTATACCCGCACTAGCGCTTTGCACGAGTAGATATGTTATACCCGAACAAGCGTTTTGCACGAGTATGTTTTACCCGCACTAGCGCTATGCACGAGTATACAGTATGCAAGGGTAAACACCGTTGTCACTCAAACCATGGGTAGTTGACTTAATTATAAAAATAAATGACCCAGTAACAACAAAAAAAAAAAACTTATTTTCATTAAAAGATTTAAAAAGAAAATATCCGTCACTGTCCCGATACTCATGGAAACGCGTTCGAGAGAGCTGCGAAACAGCTGACGGCCGGTCATGTAACTTCCCGCGCGCCCCGCCCGCCCCCGCCAACCGCCGGCCGCGGCCGGTCGTTACCCTTGCGTGTAGGGTGAAATATTCTTGTGGAAAAACGTAGATTTTCTTTAAAAAAAAAAAAGTTGTATTTTTCCATTGATTTTACGTTCTATAAATGAAACCAAACCACTGGTTTCAAGGATAACGGTGTTTACACTAACACCCTGTATACAAATATAATACTTATTTTTTTTTCTTTTCTTTTACAGTAAAGGAGTAAAGTTGAGTATTTCACGTTACTAATTTTTATGAAAAGTTCATTGTCATTGTCCTACCATAAAAAAGACAAGTGTAAGGCGATCGCGTCCAAAATTTGTACGTCTGTCGGGCGGAGTTCTACGATACAAAGCTTACAGGTTATTTTGGCGCGTGGGTAAAATCGGAACTAACGCCGCCATCTTGTTTTGTCAATACTATTTCTGTAACAATTTCACAAATGTTTAATGACAATGTCATTTAGGCGCCAAAATATTCTTTAAAGCACTCTTTCTAAGTGAGAAACTATTGTTATTATTAATACAATACAAGTAATGACTGACAGTCGGGGTAGTCCAAAAATACTTATTTTACTCTTTGATCCACAAATTCAAGGTCGCTCAGCTGGCTATGTTCGGAGTATTTTTTTAAAGACTAAAATCAGAAATGAAGTTACACGGCAAAGAACCGGAGTTACCGACATAGCTTGCAGAGTAAGCAAGCTGAAGTGGCAGTTGGCTGACCATGCTTATCGAAGGACCGATGGCTGGTGGAGCAGACGCGTCCTGGAGTGGAGACCGCGTATCAGCTTGCGTAGTGTGGGACGCCCCCCAGCTATAAGGACTGACGACCTTAAAAAGGTGAATGGGACAGACTGGATGCGGAAGGCAGAGGCAGAGGTATTTGTGGTGCAGCCTGGGAAAGGCCTATGTCCAGCAGTGCACTGCGATAGGCTGAGTTGATTGAAATAATGAATAATACATTTGTTTAGGCAATCGATTATCGATCTGGACACCAAGCTGCTAACTCAGCGCGACATTGGCGACTACTTCCTACAGATACAGAATGATGACTGCGGCGAGGAGCAGATCAAAGTACTCACTCTCAAAGGTAAATCGATATTGAGCTTTGTTCTGCCAAAACAGACCAACCCGCAATCTTACAATAAATCCATTATTTTATAATTAATCAGCTTTAACTATTCAAAATAAAAACAACCAACCGACTAAAAAAAATACACTAAAAGTTTAAATATAACTTTGTTCGGAAGTCGGTGTTGTATATTTAATGAAACGACTAGAATAACAGCAACCGCATCTTCATGCATTGAAAATATATTTACTAATTGTAAATCAAAATGAATTGTCAAATGGCATAAAGAAATATGATTTTTCGTACCTATTTCTATTTGATCAAACTGTTTGAACCAGCCTGTTTGATCAAATTACCACATTAGGTAGAAATATCATTTATTTGCTAAAAACATGGTATAAAACATGGTAATGTTAACCTATGAAATTGCCGTTTTGTATGAAAAAATTAAAGAATTTTTTTCATGTATTTTTTATTTGTATTAATCGAAGTAATCACCCATGCAATCAACGCATCTTTGCCAACGCAGTGGCAGTTTATTGATGCCCTTCTTAAAGAAATCAGGTGGGGAGGCAACAAATTCTTCAAAGGCATTTTGTACTGCCTCTCGGGTATTGAATTTTTTTCCCGCCAAGAAGTTATCCAAATTCTGGAAAAAGTAGTAGTCTGTAGGCGCAAGGTCTGGTGAGTAGGGCGGATGACGGAGAGCTTCCAACCCCAGTTCTTGCAACTTGGAGACCGTCTGCTGTACAGTATGAGGTCGCGCGTTGTCGTGCAGGAGCAGCGGAGACGAGCGATTGACCAATGCTGGTTGGAGATGTGCCAGCTTCTCCATCATTGTGTTCAGTTCTTCACAGTACACATCTGCAGTAATGCTCACCCCGTTTGGTAAGAAGCTGTGATTAATCACACCGGCGCTAGACCACCAAACAGTTACCATCACTTTTCTAGGGGTAAGTTTTCGTTTAGAGCATTGTTTAGGTACTGAACCAGGATCCAACAAATTTGCTGAGCGCTTGCGGTCATTAAACAGAATCCATTTTTCATCGCAGGTAACAATGCGGTTCAAAATTCCTTCATTTGTGTGTCTGTTGAGCAGTGCAAGGCACGCCTCGACGCGTACTTCGCGCTGGCGATCATTGAGTTCGTGGGGCACCCATTTGTCAAGCTTTTTTACCTTGCCAATTTGACGCAAATGGACCAATATTGTTTTGACGCTAACGTCGAAAGGTGCTGCTAATTCAGCCGTAGATTGTGTATCATCAGCTTCCACAATCGCCTTTAATTCGTCATTGTCGACCAAAGTCTTCGGACGACCGCGAGGTTCATTTTTCAGGTCGAAATTTCCAGAACGGAAGCGAGCAAACCAATAACAGGTGGTGCGTTGGTTTGTACTGTTAGCTCCGTAAACGTCGTTGAGGTTGCGTGCCGCTTGTCCCGCGTTGCTGCCACGACGGTACTCATATTCCATAATTACTCGAATTTTTAACGTATCCATGATGACGAAAAAGATTGAAATGCGATGAAAATGTAACACTAATCATTAAACAAATGACTTAAAATAAAATTAATTTGAAATTAGAATTCTTAGCCAAACAAAAATTATTTTGATTTGAAATGGCCACTACTGCAGAACGGCAATTTCATAGGTAAAGACCTATTATAAGCGTGCAAATTTTACATGCATAACGAAACAATACAATAAGTCATCGTGAGATTTTATATAGGTATATGATAAAAAGTTGCAATTAGATAAAACCATTGAATTAGGACCTGTCAATAAAAATAAATTGAAAATGTTTAATAATAATGCTAGCCACACACGTTATGCCAGCCACACACGTAACGATTTACTTGAGCAAGTCTATCGTGACGTTAAATTCATTGAAGAAATTGAAGCTGTATTTGAAGATTTTCCGGGAATTTTGGCTCCACTGTACATTAACACCCGCGGGTGCGAAGCTTCACAATTTTATAGCGTATAGATGGCTTCATGAAGAACGCTTTCAAAATTTTCACACTGCGCAAACGCCTACTTTTTGAGAAAAAAAATCCTAAAGTTTCAAGAAAATCAACTAAATTTACGTAATTTATTGTCATTTTACCACAGATAATGTACGAATTTCACTCCTAGGTTGTTCCATTTTACGTTCAGACAAAGTGACAGCGGATTTGAATGGTTTTTAGTATAAATACTGTAAGTTTTTAACTTTCATTCATTTTTAAATAACTACCGCAATGAACTCAAATAAGAAGTAAATAATATAATTAATTAAATTAAAAAATAATAATATTTTATTTGTGCGTGTAAAAGATCATGGGTAACGAAACGTAATCCAATGTAAGTGAAGCTAACGTTTGACAGTTGTCACTCATCTTAAATACACACTAAACCAACTTATTAGACAAAAATAATACACCTCGACCTACCAAAAAGGCAATGAGAACTTAGGATGTAAGAGTCAAGTGAGCTCGGGGATGGTAGGGTCTAGTGAGCGAGCGAAGCGAGCGAGCAGACCCCACCATCCCCTTCGAACCTAACCTGTCCGAGTCGGGGTGCCCCAAGTCCCGACACGACTTAGGATGCAAGAGCGAGCGAAGCGAGCTCGGGAGTTGGGGGTACCCCGACATGGACAGGTTAGGTTAGAAGGGAATGAATTTCGAAGGGAAGTTGGTTCGTGGTTATTTTTTTTATAAACCACCCAGAAGTAGGAGCCCCGCGAAGCGGGGCTCCGTCACCTACGCTTTAGAACAAAAAAAAATCTTGACCTATGAAACGTTTGACATAGATCTTGAAAAGCTTGTGACATTCTAAGACTTTAGCATATTTTAGATTAACCTTGACTTTTGTAGTGTTCGACCTTGACTTGTGGGTTGTTGACCTTGACCTTGCAGATGTCATTGACCTTATTATTGCTTGGAAACGACTTTAGCCCCGCCACTTGCTTTTCCCCACCCTTAATACTCTATTATTATTTTGGCAATTTTTTAAAACTTTGGCAGTTTTTTTCTCGGCCCCTATGGTTTTGCGCACTTTGCGGTTTTCAAATTTGCTCTAAAAAGGGTCTACTCTACCCAAAAAAAAATAGCTACTATAAAAAAGAGCTGGGTGTTAAAATACAGTGGTTCCGGAACTTTTCCAATTTAATATAACTTCTTCGGGCTTATTACGACCATTTTAAAATAAAAAATTGCCATATCGGACCAGCGGTTCTCAACGAAAAGCATTCATTTTCATTATATAGAAGCTTATTTCGCCACATTTCTTGATGTTGGCGAACATTGCAGGCATGGGACAAACGCAGCTCAAATCGCAGGTGGTGTATTGGCTGCCACCGCAGCGGCTCAACGCCACCAGCATTAACTTCACGTGTGATGGAAACTGCACGCTGAACGGCATCAAGCTGCGTATCTACGACGGCTCTATGCGCAACGTGGATGTGGACAAGTACCACCTGAGCAAGGGCAAGGACGAGTACGTTATACTCACACGAGCACTTTGCGCGAGTATGTTTTATCCACAAGAGCAGTCTTCACGAGTATGTTATACCCGTACTAGCGCTTTGCACGAAGTATGCACGAGTATGTTATACCCGTACTAGCGCATTACACGAATATGTTATACCCGCACTAGCGCACTGCAGGAATAGGAATACGTTATACCCGCGCTAGCGCTTTGCACGAGTATGTTAACTGACCCGCACAAGCCCTTTGCACGAGTATGTTATACTCGCACTAGCACTTTGCACGACAATTATAGTCGCGTCCGCGACGATATAACAAATATAATTTTGAGTTGCGTATTTCACATTACTAATTTTTTATAAAAACTTCGTTGTTATTGTCCTTCCATAAATATAGACAAGTGTAAGGACGTGTCCAAATATTGATTTTGGACGACTGCCGAGCGCAAACGTTTCTGTGTACCTGCCGCGCACAAACATTTCTAGCAAACATTCGTCAGTAATTGTGTTTGGACGAATTATAAGCAGAGCGGCGTGTCTCGGATATGCCGCGCAGTACTGCCGGGCAAACATTCGTCGGTTTAGTCCTAACTAGAGCGCGGTAGAAATGTGTCTTGCAAACGCCGCGTCTTGCTGCTGCAGTCTTGCCGCACAATGTTTGGACACACCTTTAGGCGATCGCGTACATAAACCCAGGTGAACTACGTGATTTCAAACTAAAAACTAAATTTAAAAAATAGTGCATACAATATAAATAAAAAATTAAACTGCGCTCTACACGACGCTTCTTCAACTATTGTATTTCCTAGTATGTATACAGCTTTTTCACACTTCGCAGTCTTTTCGAGTTTTTATTAAATGGATTACGAAAGTATAACCGTACGAAAACAGAAATCAGTGTTACATGATTCGCTAAATGATTTATTCCAGTCAACACTGACGAATAGCTAACAAAGTCTCACCAGATTTCTCAACTAGAAATGAGTCAACTGAAACACTACAGGATGAAATACACGACCATATCCAACAATTACAAGAAGCCCGGATCACCAATTAGTTTTATTTGGGGTCCGTTTTTAAAATAATATAACTGTCACGGTTCGTTTGGTAGAGAATCAATTAAGAAATAAAACGAAACGAAACGTAAATAATTAATTAAGAAATTAATCGAAAAGAAACATTTTTTATTAAGTAAGTAATAAACAAATTATTACCTACTATATTTTAATAATTTTTCACGCACCAGTCTCAGACCAATAAAAAAGTATAGACGTAACATTGCGCTCAAAAAGCCCATGTCCAACAGTGGACTGCGATAGACTGAGGTGATTGAAGTAATCTATACTTAATATTATAAAGCTGATGAGTTTGTTTGTTTGAACGCGCTAATCCCAGGAACTACTAGTTGGAATTGAAAAATTATTTTTAACCGACTTCTTCAAAAAGGAGGAGGTTCTCAATTCGTCTGTATGTTTTTTTTTTTTTTTTTTTTTTTTTTTTGTGTATGTTACCCGATTACTCCGCCAATTATGAATCGATTTTGATGATTCTTTTTTTGTTTGGTAGTTCATGCTTCAGAGGTGGTCCCATATAAATTTTATTAATTTTGCTTGCGTAGTTTTTGAGTTAGCTTCAATAATTACGTAGTTTTCCCACTTTGCGATGTTGATGACATATTAATTGACTCCGTCACATAGCAGACAACGGTATACGAATTTGTGTGGAGTAGTTACCACAACTAAAAAGTGAAAAATAAAAACTTTTTACAAAAAAAAAAACAACCGACTTCCAAAAAAAAAGTGAAAAATAACTTTAATTTCGGAAGTCGGTGGCAAAAAACGAAAATTGAAAAGCAAAGACACCGACTTCCGAAATTAAAGTTATTTTTCACTTTTTTTTTGGAAGTCGGTTGTTTTTTTTTTTGGAAAAAGTTTTTATTGTGTTGGATAGTCCATTTATCGAGGAAGGCTTTAGGCTATATAACATCACGCTACGACCAATAGGAGCGGAGCATAAATTAAATATGTTGCAAAAACGGGAAAAATTATTCCTTTTTGAGAGCCTTCGTTGCGTGCGCTGCGTAAACGGTTTATGTTACGTAAATATCATGTATGATGGAATTGTTCCTCTTTAAAGGTTCTAAAAAAAAATCCGCGACAGCATATGTCTATCTTTTAAGATTGACTCACTATAACCTTTTTTATGGTAATCAAATTTGTTCGAAATTAATGCATTATTTGCGAAGCAGTTTTATCAACATAATATTAATTCTTATTCAAATAAATAGTTTAAACATCAAGGGTATTTATTTAGCAGTAAAATACTTTTTAATTCATTCGAATCGGACATTTAATTTCGAAGTTATCACGAGTATAAAAATACAATACGCGAACCGTTCGACGCTGGCGCCGCGACGGTCCCTACTCTAGAGAGGAGAGGATGGGCACACGGGTAGACCATGACCTGGAATAGGTCATAGGATACGTTTTATCCCTATATTCCCACGGGATCGAGACCTACGCGGGTGAAACCGCGGGGCACAGCTAGTGACTAATATATCTGTTTAGACAATCAATTATCGATCTGAAAACCGAGCTGATAACTCTACGCGACTTCGGCGACTACTTCCTCAACATACAGAATGATGACTGTGGCGAGGAGCAGATCAAAGGACTGACTCTCAAAGGTAAATCAATAATGAGCTTTGTTCTGTCAAAACAGTCCAACCCACAATCTTACAAACAAATAAAAAATAATTTCCTACAACTATTTAAGAAAATGATTTTTGTGTGGCAGGTTCATTTTGGCAGAACTAAACCATACTAGTTTTGCAACTCACTGGTAATCGTGACGTCATCAGCTTATACAGGTTTTCCAATTCCGAAGTATACAAGTTTAAATGAAGATTCTTGTAAAAATTCAAATTACCTTATACTTTCCTTGTATAATAAATTAGGACGTGTCGCGAATTCCTCAATGATCAAAGTAGTATTCGTACTTATAAAGTCACATGTTAAAAAACTCGTGTCCTTTTTAAATTCATTTAAGAACTTCACGATAAAAATTACTGAAAATATTGCAGTGGTAATGGTCATAAAGACTATGAGTAACAGAATGGGAGCTAAAAAAAGTTGTTTAGGCACATTGGCCATTCCATTTATAGGGTGGAAATGGAATAGAGATGGGTTGTAACAGGTGAAACACGAAATCTGTCATCACTGTGACTTTGACAAAAAAATTACAGATCCAAATATCTGTTATTAAATCACAGCCTGTGATTTTTGTACGGACGATAAATACTTATCTCAATCGAATATCATCTTTATTTCTTTTGATTTAAAGTCGACAATCGTATCTATCTGTTATAAAATAACAGCCTGTGATTTTTGTACGGATGATAGATACGTATTAACTCAATTGAATATCATCTTTATTTCTTTTCGTTAAAGTCGAAAATCGTATCCGAAGTTTTAACAGTAACAGTCTTGAGGATCTGTGATTTTAAGTAACAGATATTTTTTATCGTTAGGAGCAATTGCTACCTGCTATTTTTTAATATCTGTGATTTCTATCTGTGACGATAAATACGCCTCACTCCTAAAATGGAACGCAGCATTGTGAAATGTGTGTATGCCTTCTTGAGGACAGCTGCAGGAAAGAATACTGATTTACCTAATTATTTATTTTAATTTTAGTACCTGGTAAGTCATATTGGAGTACTGACCGTTCACTCTTCATATAGTGAACGGTGTGTACCTACAATAGCGTACAATAGCCGGTATCCTGTCATATTTAGTAATACCTAATCATAATATACTTATCGTAAAAAATCATTCATAAACTCACGCCTTCTTCCCATAGGGGTAGGCAGAAACTACAGAATGCCACCTCCTACGATCCTTACATACTCCTTTTGCCTCGTTTATGTCCATACATGGTCATACACGCACCCCCGCCGGTTGCGAGTACCTTACTGAAGAACATTACCAATAGGGTCACTATATTATGCCCTCCGAGGGCATCCCCTCTCGGCGTTTCCACTCCCATCTGCCTAGTAAATACCTTTTGTTAGTCACCTTTCATTCATTTTTTCAACATGACAAAAATCTATGCATACTCTTTTCAATTTTTGTCACTAGGTAAGTACAGTCACGGACTTTAATTGATGAGCCACCTTCAAACTTTTAAATTTTGCAGTTTCATACATTCACGAGATTACACGATTAAACACGAACTCAAATCGCACGCTCGTAAACAAGATGACAAATAAATTACTTTTAATCGGAAATATTATTATCCATAGAGGTTGACTAATAAGTTCTCAATGATAAAAATAATACAATTTTGCATTAAGTTTATCCAATCTATTTGATACCGACTTCCTTTGAATCATAGCTCATTAACTCGATAATTTTGAAAACTTAACTGAAGACAGTGACAGTTGAAATATTGATGTCAGAGACGTTACTTTCGAACTTGTCGAAATGACTATTAATACTTCTTACGCTAACGTTACTATCGCAACAGTAACCTAGCAACGATTGTTTATCGTTGCTAGGTTACTGTTGCTAGACCTGCAATTAGAGTAGTCACAGTAGTGACTTTGAGTAGTCACTCTACTGTCAAGTTTGTATTTCTGGCTCTCAGGTTAGCCAACCGGTAAAGATATGAAATATAATTTTCTTCATCTAATACGAAGACATATGACTATGAGTGTCGGGAACCGAATAAACCCGATTTGCATTACACGGCTAAAATACGAACAGTGCCAGGTGGCTCATCAATTAAAGTCCGTGACTGTACATCTTTTAAACCGCACCGTTGCCTTATCAGTTATCACTTCATTTGTCAGCCTATCATTTATAGTCACGCCACACATGATTCGCAAGGAACGCACTTCCACAACATTTATACTACTTTCATGCTTCTTTTGCTACACCCAACATTCACTTCCATACATAAGCGTAGTAGGCACCAGCACAGCATTGTGAACAGCCAGTCGAGCGCTTTTGGACATCGAGTGATTGGTCATAATTGGATGTATCAGCACCATTCACTTCATTTTCCGTATTTACTCTCCTTTCCACGTCTTATCTTTCCATCTCTTGTAAACAGACTCCCCAGCAGGCGTAGCATGAGCACCGTTTTGTCGACGGAAGAGTAGACAAAAATGACGTTTCCTGTAGACAGTAGACAGTACGAGATGGCAGCAAAATAGAAAGAGTCAACTGCACTTTTTACGAAATTCACTCTTTTACATAATTCGACTCAGAATTCTTGGTTTTATCATAGCATTTATCGGTTGTCAGTGTGATTTTGACAGTATGGATAGAAAACTTTCTTCCGAAATAGTCTACATCTCTAAAGACGTAGACAAAGATCGTTAGAAATGAAAGACAAAATGACAGATTGTAGAAATGGATGTCAAAAATGAAGAAACGAACCGTCACTTTGTATAGAAAAAGCTATGTCTATTTTTCGTAGAGATAGAAAGGGCCATGCTACGCCTGCTGATATAGATACAAACTCACTAAGGTACTCCACACTCTTTATCATTTATTTTCGCATCATACCGGTACATCCTCTTCTCCGTCAAACACCATGACCTTCGTCTTATAAATAAATTTTTAAAAATATGCGGGTCATACACCGTGTTCAAGTAATATGATCAAACAGGCTGGTTCATACAGTTTGATCAAATAGAAATACGAAAATTTATATTTCTTCTTGCCATTTGACAACTGATTTTGATCAAATTTTCAACACACATTCGTGCTATTGAGATAAAATTGTTTGAACCAGCCTGTTAGATCAAATTACTTAAACGTCTATGGCCTTCATTATCCACAACCAATGAATATTATTGTTTTTTTTTTTTTTAATAGATAAAATTTCCATCGAAGCAGAACTAATAGAACTACGTTTATATTACAGATATTGGTAATGTTGATTATATTAATGAGATGAATTAAGTAGTCATAATCCTAATCCTAACTAATATTATAAATGCGAAAGTTTTTGTTTGTTACGCTTAAACGGCTGAACGGATTTGGATGAAATTTGGCACAGGAGTAGACCATGACCAGGAATAGGACATAGGATACTTTTTATCCCCATATTCCCACGGGATCGAGACTCACGCAGGTGAAACCGCGGGGTGCTGTTGATGGATATTTTCAGGTTCAAGTACCTCTTCTGAAATATAAAAAAACCTTTTTTTTTTTTTGTAGCTGGTGGTGACAGTGAGTATTGAAAATGTATAACTGAGACCGCCTTTTAGGGTTCCGTACCCATTAGGGAGTCTATGTACTCTTGAGACACTGGACCTTGGTGCTGAATAAAACGAAGATAATGTAGATGCTGAACAACGCTCCAGATAAACTGTGATAATGCTTCGTTCTAATAGGTCTTTACCTATGAAATTGCCGTTCTGCAGTACTGGCCATTTCAAATCAAAATAATTTTTGTTTGGCTAAGAATTCTAATTTCAAATTAATTTTATTTTAAAAACATGGAATTCTTTTTTCAAAAGAAGTCATTTGTTTAATGATTAGTGTTACATTTTCATCGCATTTCAATCTTTTTCGTCATCATGGATACGTAAAAAATTCGAGTAATTATGGAATATGAGTACCGTCGTGGCAGCAACGCAGCACAAGCGGCACGCAACATCAACGACGTTTACGGTGCTAACACTACAAACCAACGCACCACCTGTTATTGGTTTGCTCGCTTCCGTTCTGGAAATTTCGACCTGAAAAATGAACCTCGCGGTCGTCCGAAGACTTTGGTCGACAATGACGAATTAAAGGCGATTGTGGAAGCTGATGATACTTACACAATCTACGGCTGAATTAGCAGCACCTTTCGACGTTAGCGTCAAAACAATATTGGTCCATTTGCGTCAAATTGGCAAGGTAAAAAAGCTTGACAAATGGGTGCCCCACGAACTCAATGATCGCCAGCGCGAAGTACGCGTCGAGACATGTCTTGCACTGCTCAACAGACACACAAATGAAGGAATTTTGAACCGCATAGTTACCTGCGATGAAAAATAGATTCTGTTTGATAACCGGAAGCGCTCAGCAAGTTGGTTGGATCCTGGTTCAGTACCTAAACAATGCTCTAAACGAAAACTTACCCCTAGAAAAGTGATGGTCACTGTTTGGTGGTCTAGCGCCGGTGTGATTCATCACAGCTTCTTACCAAACGGGGTGAGCATTACTGCAGATGTGTACTGTGAAGAACTGAACACAATGATGGAGAAGCTGGCACATCTCCAACCAGCATTGGTCAATCGCTCGTCTCCGCTGCTCCTGCACGACAACGCGCGACCTCATACTGCACAGCAGACGGTCTCCAAGTTGCAAGAACTGGGGTTGGAAGCTCCCCGTCATCCGCCCTACTCACCAGACCTTGCGCCTACAGACTACTACTTTTTCCAGAATTTGGATAACTTCTTGGCGGGAAAAAAATTCAATACCCGAGAGGCAGTACAAAATGCCTTTGAAGAATTTGTTGCCTCCCGTCCAGCTGATTTCTTTAAGAAGGGCATCAATAAACTGCCACTGCGTCGGCAAAGATGCATTGATTGCATGGGTGATTACTTCGATTAACACAAATAAAAAATACATGAAAAAAATTCGTTTCAATTTTTTCATACAAAACGGCAATTTCATAGTTAAAGACCTAATATTTTAATTATAACTAGCTTTTGCGGCTTCCCCCGCGTGGTGATCGGATATTATCCCACGGAAACGTATCGTAAAGCTCCCCGACTTATTCCACAATCATCGGCATATTTTAGCCGATTTTCACAAAAACTTAATCCTTACATATTATAAAACAAAGTCCTCCGCCGCGTCTGTCTGTCGTCCTGGGGGCTGACTATGAAGTATTAATGCCATCATTATTCCACTGCGAAAAAGGGATGGTGCTAGCAGCCTTGTATAGCTCCGTCTCTCACTAACAGTGGAAAAATGGCGGCATTAATACGTCTTAGTATAGGTGCAGTTCGCGATAAACTCAAAAACTACTGCACCGATTTTCATGCTGATTTCACCAATGGATAGAGTGGTTCTCGAGGAAGGTTTTAGTATATAATAACCGACATCTACGCGGGTGCAGCTGCGGGCATCAGCTAGTTAACTATAGGTATAAGGTGTTCAAAATTAACTTTACAAAGTTTAAGAGGTACTGTTAAACCATCGAACTGAATAACTTTTACTAAACAGCTGTCCCATATAGTTTAGAACAATATATATTAAATTTTAGTATTGGACAGCAGATTTTTTTTTTGGACGGAGTGGTTCAAGACGAACCTTCCGGTATCTCCTCCCCGTTCATTTTTCTGTGCTCGACAGAGTCCATCATAATCTTGTTTATTTAATTTTAAGTTTCTTCCAAAGTACACATTGTAATAGGTATGCAATAGATGAAAAATTGAATATTGAGAGAATGGTAAAGCAATTACGACGTTGACTATACGCGTAAGTCGGTAACCTAACCTAACCTTTTTTCTTTTTTGGAAAAGCTAACCTAACCTAACCCTCTGTTACTCCACAGTGATAAAGTTCCTGCGAATTCGCTCGGCTTTGACTTTTAGTGAACAGTACCACAATGTAACGTACACATGCGCCGAGTGCGCTATCACAGACGTGCTGTGCAATGGAAACAGCCAGCTCCCGTCGGGCCGCTTCAAGATCGATCCCGTCTCCAAGACCATCATCGTCTACTTTCATAGGTGAACACAAATACCCTTTCAAAACCTCACTCCCAAAGGACACGAACGATAGAGGTCTATGAGAGAGCACGCATTGGCATTAATAGGCAAAGCCAGATTCACTCATTCACGACTGTTAAAGTAGAGATGGGTTGTAACAGGTTAAACACGATATCTGTTATTACTGTGACTGTTACAAAAAATAACAGATTCAAATATCTGTTATTAAATAACAGCCTGTTATTTTTGTATGGACGATAAATACGTATTTAAATCTCAATTGAATATCTTCTTTATTTATTTCTGTTTAAAGTCGAAAATCGTATCCGAAGTTTTAACAGTAACAGCCGCGGTAACAGTCTTGAGGATCTGTTATTTTATTGTTAGGAACAAATTGTTATTTGTTCATTTTTAATATCTGTTGTTTCTATCTGTTGTGATAAATACGCCTCACTCCTACGTTAAAGCTCAAGACATACACAAGGCGGGTGAGTGTCGGGCGCGAGTCGGGACGGAAGTACGGCGGGCTGTATTCCTTGTATATGAATATCAGCATAATAAACGCGTGGGCGGGTCGGACGCGCCCGACACGCACCCGCCCCGTGTTTTTTGAGCTAACCTACTTAGAATTTAGGATAGCCAATCCTCAGGATCAAGTTGCATGCTCAACCACCAACCGCGCGTGCAACCACCACTAGCTAGATCTACAAAGTAGTCATTTTTTTCTTCTTTATCAGTACTAAAGTTCTTAGTAATGGATTACAATCTAGCTTAATAGGCTAATAATCAATTTTACTCTTATTTTACGAGATAGATTATGTTATAATAGTGTCAATTTGCAATTTTACACAATTTCGTAGCACTTTCTTAGGGTCTGATAAATGATGAAAAACTTTGTTCATGTGTTACATGTATAGCACAGGATTTATTATTTACTAGCTGTGCCCGCGACTTCGTTCGCATGGATGTCGGAAAACAATAATATGTCGCTTAGAAAAGTTGTACCTTCATTTAAAAAGGGGGAATCTTTCGACCAGGCCTGGTGATTTTTCCTAGTAAGAAACTGCCAAAAAACTTGTGTTTTTATTTAAGAAAATGCTTCTCTTTATAAAATATTAGCGGTGGAACCACCTGGAGCGTACACAAAAAAGTTGCTAGGGTTGCTCACACGCGAAAGAGCTACATAAAGTTGGCCGTGGGAAAAGCAACCAATACTATGATCCACCCCCGCAACGGATAATGTCTGGCCCTGAGCTTTGTTAATGGTCATGGCGTAATACAGGCTGACGGGGAATTGCACACGCTTAAAACTAAACGGGAAATTATTGGGAATGACAGGAATTCTTGGAATAAAAACAACATCACCGGCGCCGCAACCTGTTAAGATTTCGGCTTCGATGACGTTTTGTTGGTGATTGGTGACTATGAGCCGAGTGCCGTTGCAAAGTTTGGAAGGACTTAAATTTCTGAGAAGAATTATTGGCACTCCGACTTTTAAACAAATTTTGTGTGCTGAAAGACCGGGTGTGTTAAGGGATTCTAAGAACTCTACTGGATAGTGTGTCTTCTTCTGGAACCGTATTTATCGATGTATATTGTTGACTTTCCCCAGAAACATGTGCCAATATTTGTGTATTTATTGCTGTCCGATAGTCGAACAAATCAAATCAACCATAAGGCCTCTGCCTCGAACCTTGCGGGCAGCGGGGCGGCGGCGGCGGCGGCGGCGGCGGCGGCGCGGGCGCAGCAGGATCTTATGCGTAAAATCAAATGGACCGGTTCTCGAAAACAGCGGCGCGGCAGCGGCGAGGCGGCGGGCAGCGAGCGGTGCACTCCATTCAAGCGGTGACCGCCCGCGCGTCTGCATTGCAGTGTTGTTGCCCACAATGAATTGAGTGTTAGGAATACATTTGAATCAAAAAGATGTTGCCGCCATTGTTCAGCCATTTCTTTCGCGAATAAAAACAAATATCTCGTCGACAAAATCGTGAACACAACACTACGCGGCTATAGTGACGCGCGATCTGCCCGCTAGTTTCGAGAACGGGTCTTTGATGCCCGCCCCGCTCCCGCGCCGCCGCCGCCGCCGCCCCGCTGCCCGCAAGATTCGAGGCCGAGGCCTTACACACGCCAACAACGATCGAATCGAATGAGCGGTGGTCACGAATCATACGAACAAATTACGAAGTATAGTACAGTTCGATTCAAACTTAATGGCGGCTCGGAACATGAGGCGAGTCGCTGCGCAGTAACAATTTCATGTGACAGCGGGGGTGAGGGGTGGGGTACTGCGCAGCTAAAAGTTAACTTCCGAGCCGCCATCCGCCCCGCTGCCCGCAAGATTCAAGGCCGAGGCCTTACACACGCCAACAACGATCGAATCGAATGAGCGGCGGTCACGAATCATACGAACAAATTACGAAGTATAGTACAGTTCGATTCAAACTTAATGGCGGCTCGGAACATGAGGCGAGTCGCTGCGCAGTAACAATTTCATGTGACAGCGGGGGTGAGGGGTGGGGTACTGCGCAGCTAAAAGCTAACTTCCGAGCCGCCATTAAGTTTGAATCGATCTGTAACGACTCGTTTCTTGACTTCTTAATTTGAACCTAATGAACGAAACCAACCAAAATACTAAATCAAAACCAATCAGATCAATTAGGAGTGAGGCGTATTTATCGTCACAGATAGAAATCACAGATATTATAAAATAGCAGATAGCAATTGCTCCTAACGATAAAAAATATCTGTTACTTAAAATCACAGATCCTCAAGACTGTTACTGTTAAAATTTCGGATACGATTTTCGACTTTAACGCAAAGAAATAAAGAAGATATTCAATTGAGTCAATACGTATTTATCGTCTGTACAAAAATCACAGGCTGTGATTTTAAAACAGATAGATACGATTTTCGACTTTAAATCAAAAGAAATAAAGATGATATTCGATTGAGATACGTATTTATCAAAAATCACAGGCTGTGATTTAATAACAGATATTTGGATCTGTTATTTTTTGTCACAGTCACAGTGATCACAGATATCGTGTTTCACCTGTTACAACCCATCTCTAAGATCAATACTTTCAACGAATGACAACCCAACCAACAATTTATTATTTATTTAATTATTATTATATTATCGACACTAAAGAAGTCAAAAACAAAGATACCTACACTAAAAATTATTTGGGATATCTGGGCGAAAGTCATTCTTCGACGGAGACTCTTAACACCGCGATTCAGAAAATGACATTAAACGAACAACGCCATCTATCGAGCACGAAATGATACTGTCAAAATATATGGGAAAACGTTCGAACATTCTGTAAGCTAAATAAACTATGTAGAAAAGTGAAAAATTAAAGAATAAATACCTATATTTGTTAAGAAATAAACATTTGTCACTATTCTTTCATGATTATCAAGATTTGAAAGATAGGTAGCGCCACCTATCGCACTAATACTAAACTAATAAATAAACAACGCATCTGGAAAATTTTAATTAATCTAACTTTAGAGTTATATTCTATACACAATGTATCGCGTTAAGTTTCCGCGCAAAGAAAATGACGGTCATATAACAACACACGCTCTCACAAACCTAGTAATTAAGAAGTAAGTATCATTTCGCGTCAATAGATGTCGTTACGTGTATGTACATTACGTAATGAAAATTCCTTCTTGAACACTTTAAATTCATATATCTTTTGATATTTTGAAGCGATTGCGATGAAACAAAAACTAATTGAAACATCGAGTTACACACAATATTTGAGTATAAAAGTTAACCATATTGATTTCGTACTTTTTACGTGATAGTGGAACAATCAAACTAAAGAACATACAGACAGACAGACAAACAGACAAAAATTCCAAAAATGGTAGAAATGGAATCTGTTGGTTATTCTTGGACAACCCACCAATTTTTTTTTTTTTTTTTCATTGTACAGAAACGCCTCGTCTACAGATTTATTATATGTATATGTATAGATTCAATATTTATACACTACTCTAACTCAAATGGTTTAGTAGTAGTAGTCTAAATTGATTCATATTTAATTTCACAGCTTTCCTTGCGTCTACGTGGGGATATTCAAGATTGGCGACACTCCTTACAGAAAAATTGTAGCTATTCCTTATAGTGAGTTTTAATTAAGATACTGGATGTCATTGTTAATACTACCCAAATGTCCTTTCTTTTGTATTGTTCGTCGAGTCGTTGAGCTCCTTAAGCTGTGAGTTGAGCTCCTCGGTTACTGACAAATGCTTGCACTGACTGGACAGGTCCACTCAAATCTGTGTGGTTCTTTCCTCAAAAGACCATTTCAGACGCTAATCTACATGGTCCTCATATGGCCTGACCAAGATTACGTCTGGACCTTAAAAGAGACTGCGACCTCTGAATTTGTTTCGGCCTTTCTTCTCAGAGTAGTCAGATAGGAAACGCCGACCTCATCTAGCTTATTTTATATTTTTAATATGACGTGTAAAAGTGATTCCGATATCCTATTTAGAGAATAAACAATTTCATTTCATTTCGTTTTACTAGAATTTACTAGTTTTAAAACTTAAAATTACTGATATTCAGTTAAAACTAGTTTTAACAGTGAACACTACCTAGACAGAACTAGTTTAGGTAGAGAAACTTGTTTGGCGGTATTGATTCAATTGAACCAATGAAGTGTTGATTCGGATTCAAAAACATTGACTTATGATTATGACATACTCTTATTTATGTTTTCTCAAACATGCTTGAAATTTCGAGATAAATCGAAATTGCTGTAGGTAGGTACTGGTCAAAAGAAAGTGGATGCTCGGAGAGTTGTATTGATGATTTTTATGATTATGATTCTATAAATAAATATTTGATACAACTTTAGATAAACATAAAACTTGATACTGACCTGCAAATAGCAAAAAACGTAAGAAAATTTGAATTTCGCGGGCTACCCTAAAGCACCTTAGATTCCATCGTCCATACAGTATGCCATAGTATTTTCATTAATCTTTATACAATATTTTTTCAATAATCTGTGCGACAGTTTCATACTGCAGTCTATACTATCCACACTATCACCACAATATAAATATTATGGACTATCACTTATATTAAAGTTACTGGCTGTCTCATGTCTGTTACTTTTACGCCGTAACGCCTAGGTCGCCTAGACATACCACGTGGGTTATGGGACATAGAATACTTTTATCCCGGTAGTACGTTCCCGTGGTATAATTTCCGAAATCCACGCGGGTGAAGCAAGAGCTAGTATTTCATACCTATATTTAAAACTCAATTCATTTTAAATTTCAGATCCAAGTAAGTTTTATTTTTAACTAGCTGTGCCCGCGACTTCGTTCGCATGGATGTCGGAAAACAATAATATGTCGCTTAGAAAAGTTGTACCTTCATTTAAAAAGGGCGAATCTTTCGACCAGGCCTGGTGATTTTTCCTAGTAAGAAACTGCCAAAAAACTTGTGTTTTTATTTAAGAAAATGCTTCTCTTTATAAAATATTAGCGGTGGAACCACCTGGAGCGTACACAAAAAAGTTGCTAGGGTTGCTCACACGCGAAAGAGCTACATAAAGTTGGCCGTGGGAAAAGCAACCAATACTAAGATCCACCCCCGCAACGGATAATGTCTGGCCCTGAGCTTTGTTAATGGTCATGGCGTAACACAGGCTGACGGGGAATTGCACACGCTTAAAACTAAACGGGAAATTATTGGGAATGAGAGGAATTCTTGGAATAAAAACAACATCACCGGCGCCGCAACCTGTTAAGATTTCGGCTTCGATGACGTTTTGTTGGTGATTGGTGACTATGAGCCGAGTGCCGTTGCAAAGTTTGGGAGGACTTAAATTTCTGAGAAGAATTATTGGCACTCCGACTTTTAAACAAATTTTGTGTGCTGAAAGACCGGGTGTGTTAAGGGATTCTAAGAACTCTACTGGATAGTGTGTGGCATCTTCTTCTTCGGGAACCGTATTTATCGATGTATATTGTTGACTTTCCCCAGAAACATGTGCCAATATTTGTGTATTTATTGCTGTCCGATAGTCGAACAAATCGAATCAACCATAAGGCCTCTGCCTCGAACCTTGCGGGCAGCGGGGCGGCGGCGGCGGCAGCGGCGGCGGCGCGGGCGCAGCAGGATCTTATGCGTAAAATCAAATGGACCGGTTCTCGAAAACAGCGGCGCGGCAGCGGCGAGGCGGCGGGCAGCGAGCGGTGCACTCCATTCAAGCGGTGACCGCCCGCGCGTCTGCATTGCAGTGTTGTTGCCCACAATAAATTGAGCGTTAGGAATAAATTTGAATCAAAAAGATGTTGCCGCCATTGTTCAGCCATTTCTTTCGCGAATAAAAACAAATATCTCGACGACAAAATCGTGAACACAACACTACGCGGCTATAGTGACGCGCGATCTGCCCGCTAGTTTCGAGAACGGGTCTTTGATGCCCGCCCCGCTCCCGCGCCGCCGCCGCCGTCGCCCCGCTGCCCCCAAGATTCGAGGCCGAGGCCTTACACATGCCAACAACGATCGAATAGAATGAGCGATGGTCACGAATCATATGAACAAATTACGAAGTATAATACAGTTCGATTCAAACTTAATGGCGGCTCGGAACATGAGGCGAGTCGCTGCGCAGTAACAATTTCATGTGACAGCGGGGGTGAGGGGTGGGGTACTGCGCAGCTAAAAGTTAACTTCCGAGCCGCCATCCGCCCCGCTGCCCGCAAGATTCAAGGCCGAGGCCTTACACACGCCAACAACGATCGAATCGAATGAGCGGCGGTCACGAATCATACGAACAAATTACGAAGTATAGTACAGTTCGATTCAAACTTAATGGCGGCTCGGAACATGAGGCGAGTCGCTGCGCAGTAACAATTTCATGTGACAGCGGGGGTGAGGGGTGGGGTACTGCGCAGCTAAAAGCTAACTTCCGAGCCGCCATTAAGTTTGAATCGATCTGTAACGACTCGTTTCTTGACTTCTTAATTTGAATGAACGAAACCAACCAAAATACCAAATCAAAACCAATCAGATCACTGATCAATACTTTCAACGAATGACAACCCAACCCAACCAACAATTTATTATTTATTTATTTATTATATTATATTATATTATTATATTATCGAGACTAAAGAAGTCAAAAACAAAGATACCTATACTAAAAATTATTTGGAATATCTGGGCGAAAGTCATTCTAAGACGGAGAGTCTTAACACCGCGATTCAGAAAATGACATTAAACGAACAACGCCATCTATCGAGCACGAAATGATACTGTCAAAATATATGGGAAAACGTTCGAACACTCTGTAAGCTAAATAAACTATGTAGAAAAGTGAAAAATTAAAGAATAAATACCTATATTTTTTAAGAAATTAACATTTGTCACTATTCTTTCATGATTATCAAGATTTGAAAGATAGGTAGCGCCACCTATCGCACTAATACTAAACTAATAAATAAACAACGCATCTGGAAAATTTTAATTAATCTAACTTTAGAGTTATATTCTATACACAAATACACAATGTATCGCGTTAAGTTTCCGCGCAAAGAAAATGACGGTCATATAACAACACACGATCTCACAAACCTAGTAATTAAGAAGTAAGTATCATTTCGCGTCAATAGATGTCGTTACGTGGATGTACATTACGTAATGAAAATTCCTTCTTGAACACTTTAAATTCATATATCTTTTGATATTTTGAAGCGATTGCGATGAAACAAAAACTAATTGAAACATCGAGTTACACACAATATTTGAGTATAAAAGTTAACCATATTGATTTCGTACTTTTTACGTTAAAGTGGAACAATCAAACTAAAGAACATACAAACAGACAAACAGACAAAAATTCCAAAAATGGTAGAAATGGAATCTGTTGGTTATTCTTGGACACCCCACCAATTTTTTTTTTTTTTTTTTCATTGTACAGAAACGCCTCGTCTACAGATTTATTATATGTATAGATTTAAGGCATTTCTTTCATCCAGCAGGCGTAGCATGAGCACCGTTTTGTCGACGGAAGAGTAGACAAAAATGACGTTTCCTGTACACAGTACGACGGCAGCAAAGTAGAAAGAGTCAACTGCACTTTTTACGAAATTCCGTAATTCACTCTTTTACATAATTCGACTCAGAATTCTTTGTTTTGTCATAGGATTTATCGGTTGTCAGTGTAATTTTGACAGTAAGGATAGAAAACTTTCTTCCGAAATAGTCTACCTACAAAAAGACCTAGACAAAGATCGTTAGAAATGAAAGACAAAATGAAAGATTGTAGAAGGATTTTTAAAAAAGTCAAAAAAGTATTGATTTCTACGGTGGATGTCAAAAATGAAGAAACGAACTGTCACTTTGTATAGAAAAAGCTATGTCTATTCTTCGTAGAGATAGAAAGCGCCATGCTACGCGTGCAGGTACGAAATTTGATAACCTGGCTTACTCACTGCGCGTCAGTAAAACCTGGCAATAAGTCCAGGTCGCCACTTGAAAATATTGGACTTCTAAAACGACGTAGACCCTTTTTGAGTCAAGGACTTCGTTCTCTTAGGTAGTACCTACTAAGGCTTCGGATTTTCCCGTACAAGTTCCAAAGTGAGGCATCCCATTTAAACCCTGGGATATTTTTGAGTATATCCCAAGTCCTTCTTAAGAGTTCAAGCTCACTCCAGGTACCAATTTGTCGTCAAAACCTGCCGGTTTATAGTGTACAGTCACGAGCAATAATATGTATACACTTAGCAACTTTTAAAAGTGATTTTCTCCTACTGTATTGATTGTAACTTTATGATATTACGAATATAGTATTTTGGAACCCCTATTATTATGAAAAAATTATCATCTCAAAGTTACAATTTTAATTCCACGAGAAAATCGTTATTGAATTTTGCTGAGTGTATACATATGTTTGCTCGTGACTGTACGCATGCGCATCACTAGACACCTGACATTACACGCTTGCGCTTTAGTGACGTGATTAGACATTTATTAATTACTCGACTACATGAGAAGCCACAAGGTTACGGCAAGTACCCGGTAAATTAATTTAATTATTTAATTTTTAAGAACCGGGTAAGTAAGTACATAAGTTATGTTTTTATTCGTTGTTTTAGAAGTCTTTGAACGTAGCCCGGGGAATTTACGCCAGAACAGCTAACTTTGCATTAATTTAAAACAGCGATTTTTTTTCAGTTAACGTGTAGGATATGTTAAAATTTAAGGACCGAGAAAAGTTCAACACCGCGTGTTACGATTTTTTAAAGAAAACGTCTCATTTTCATTTTACTTGGTAGAAAAAAGTATTACTTAACAAACATGACATGTTTTGTATGTAGTGTTTGTCGAAGAGAATAGGTATTACAAGTAGATACAAAAGAAATACATTTTCGTCAATGATATTATATTAACAGATATGTTATACACTCACAAAACAACCGAAAAAAGTGTTCCGCGCAGCAGCGGCACACATACCCACGTTTCATTAATTTTACATTTCACTACAAGTAAAAACGTTACAATTGGAACGTTTTCGAGTCTTTACGATTGCGCGCTTATAACATATCTGTTAATATAATACCATTGATTTTCGTCCAAGAAAATTGCGATAAAATAGAATTAAGATTTTTTTTATTGTACTGCAAGCAAAAAATATGAACAGCGGTTTTTTTAAGTACCTATAATTATTTTCATATTTTTCATGTAGATAGTTTTTTATATTTTTCATGTAGGTTTTGAAAAAGCAAGTTGGGCGTTAGTTCCAATTCGGGCCACGCGCCAAGTTCCTTGTACATCAGGGCCGAAGCTCCCCTACAAGCCGATTCCTATCGGCTTCCCTTCTGGAATTCGAAACAAAACCACTCTATCGTCATTGAAAAATGACACAGTCAGTAGTGTTTAAAATGCCTGTTCAGTAATCACACTATAGGTATTTAATACACCATATAATTAAAACTATACAAAACGCCTACATTCAATGTTTTGTCTTTGTTGTCTCCCAACAGCAAAAAAAAATTCTCTAAAATAACTCGGCGGCGCGGCTGGCTTATCGCTCCTTCAAAAATCAAGGCGTCATGACGTCACTTCGGTCACGTGACACCCCGGTTTCATTCGCTTCAAGCAAGCCGGTCAAATACGGGTTATGGTACCTAAAGCGATCTAAAATTGCGTGCGCGTGAACGAGATGCAGCGAGTCGGTTCGGTAGTTTTCGTTGAATTTCGTAATGCGTTGGGCTCGGAGTTCGGACAGGACGTTATTGTGTGGTTGCTGTTTATTTATTTATTTAGGCAAACCAACTAAATACACACAAGGACATTCAAAGTTCATATCATTAACAAATACAATAGAATTGCATGCATCTAAATTATAGGTAAGCACAGCATATTAATTAGACCTCAACAATAATAATTAGTATAAAGATGGATAACAATGTAATTAGAACCAGAATATCATTAGTCTTTTATAAGTACTTAAAATTAACTTGAATTGAAATTAAAATTTAAATTAACTTTATTGAAATTAAAATTGAAATTAAATTGATTTAAAATGAATTGAATTAATTAATTAATAACTGTTTGACGTTATCGCATTATTATAATTTGTTTACACTTGCAGTTAATTTGCATTTTGTTCGTATTATTTATTGAATTCGTTAGTTTATCAGTACGAGAATCGTAGTAGTAGTATTAGTTTGTTGGTATAAAACAGTGATTAAAGTGTTTTGACTTTAGTGAAAGTGTACGTTGTAATTATGTATTTGGGGTAAGTAAATAGTTAATAAGTTGAAATTTTTTAATAGATTTGAAAAGTTATTAGTACGATCAGTAGGATTAGGATGGCGGCAATAATTCGTCAAGGACTTTCTAATTAACTACAATGTCTTTTGTCCCGCGTGCGGCCCGTCTGGTAGCTTAGTGGTAGCCTATAAATTGTTGTTTAGGATTATTTTCTTTGTGAGGAAACATGCTTTCCAAGGTTAAGTTTTGAAAATAAGAAACACATAATTACATTAGGCCGTTCTTGCTCAGATGTAAGTATAAATTACAAACGACGTGATGGTTTTTTCAAACATTCTAATGTTTCCCTTTACGATAAATATGAATGGCTGACTGGCAGTTGTAAATAAAATAAAATGTATTGTTTCCCTTGTTTACTTTTCTCAGATTCTAGTAGTTCATGTAATAAAGGGGTTTTTACATTCATAATCTGACAATTTTTCGCTAATTCGTTTGAAGCTCTACGCCCGCGCGGCCAATTCCCTCTAGTGGCCGTGAGCGAAAACTCTGAATTGTAAAATGTATTGTTTCCCTTGTTTACTTTTCTCAGATTCTAGTAGTTCATGTAATAAAGGGGTTTTTACATTCATAATCTGACGATTTTTCGCTAATTCGTTTGAAGCTCTACGCCCGCGCGGCCAATTCTCTCTAGTGGCCGTGAGCGAAAACTCTGAATTGTAAAATGCCACTCCCGAAAAATTTCTCGTTAAACGCGCCCTCTGTTTAATTATTTTGTGAATTTTTTAATGGAGATATCTCGTTCTTGTACTGCCAAAATGCATTGCATTTCTGATATTTTCGTTAGATGGCGTTGCGCTATAAGGAGCGTAAGAGCTTAGTAAAATGTGTGAGCGTGCGTGGTTTGTGAAAGCGGGCTTTTTGAATGTGTGTTTATAAATAAGTTTGAGAAAAGTAGATCGAAATAGGAATTTAATTAAACGGTTTATTGACACCGTTCTTTCGTTAGGTAAACAAACAAGAAGTAGCTTTTCGCGGCCATAAGGTCCGAAGTGACATCATAACAAATATTATTAACCGGGTTTTTCAAAAAGGAGGAGGTTCTCAATTCGTCAGTATATATACAACGTGTAACAGAATAAACGCAAGAGCTCATACACCCCAATTAGAATATTAAATTATAAGACTAAAGTAATATCTGTAATTTAATTTAATTAAACCACACCAAGTATTTTTTTATAAAATAGACGTCCTGACTAAACATGAAACGTTTAAGCACACTACTCGATCTCCACGCACACTAATAGCGCGCCGCACGCGTGCGTGTGCCTGCCAGCTGGCTAGGTAGGTAGTTACTACAAGCAAGTGCATTAGGTATGTACGTTAGCTCAATGACCGAACATTACTAGTAAAATTATGATTCCATCTTTCCATCACATTTTCACTGGCTTTGGACTGTAGGCTTTGTTTACTTAATTCTAAGATTCTACGGTTTAGTAAAGCGGAAGCATTTTTAAATCAAGCAACTTTTCGGCCGTCTACGATCTATCATTAAACGTGATAGGGTGGTCTTTTTGGCGGCCGCCCGACTCACTTATTATCTCTGATGCATACCTACCCAACTGTCGCGATATTATATTCAAAGTCTGCGTGTTTAAAAGATTTGAATCATAATATTTACAGTAATTAAAATTGGTAAACATGAAGGTACTTACAGAACTGAACTATGTATTTACACTACACTATGTCACTATTTTTTCTTCGTCTCCTTTTAATACACTTTCGAAATTTACAACGCCTTGCTCGATGCACATTTAGTTTATTTAGAAAGAAAGAAAGAAGGAATTAGTGCGCACATTCGCCCCTGTATCTATGGCTGTGTTAGGACGAAAGGTACCGGAGTCCCTCAGACGCTGAGTTGCACATTGTCCTGGCGCTCAATCTGGTACCGTATCTAGCGTTGAACTAGAGATGAGACGTATATACTGGTAGAGGTATATATACCAAGTATGTGCTTCCCAGTACGTAGACCGGGTACGGACCGAAATACTGGGTAAATACCTTGAAGGTATGACGTCAGACGCATAGTACGATACGAACCACTACCACAAGGTAGCGCCCAGTTTTATCGGTAGTTCGGTACGCCGAAGCAACCCGAAGCTACCCGACAGCTTACGAAGGGACCCGAAACGTCATTCGTGCTTTATGAACATTCGGTTGATTTAATTTAGTTAGACAAAAATCTGATATTTTATAAAAGAAAAACATGATATAATCGGTCTTTTGTTTGATTATACGCTTAGATTGGTCTGAAACTATCTAGCTGTCACATTTGTCCGAAAATATCTAGCTGTCACATGTCTCAAAATATTTAGCTGTCACATAATGTCTCAAAATATCTAGGTGTCACATTGGTCTCAAACTATCTAGCTGTCACTTCGGTCTCAAACTATCTAGCTGTCACATAGGTCTCAAACTATCTAGCTGGCACATAGGTCTCAAACTATCAAGTTGTCACATAGGTCTCAAAGCAAAAATAGACCTTGATGTTTTGACCTGCAAGTGAGTGAAAATAAAATTATAAAATCGACTTACTTAGTGGGTACGACAAATAATATTTTGTGTGTCGAGAAATCTGTTTATTATAACATCTGAAGATAAATTGTATTGCGCACGACTGCATTCAAACGTTTGTTTAGTGTGCACGAAGAAGGTTACCACGCGGACGAAGTCGCGGGTAGATCCTAGTTAATAAAATAAATAAACACCGGCTTATGTTTCAGAGGTTAACATCACCGGCGGGGTGATTCTCCTGCCGCCGCCCGCGGTTGGCGCGAAGTTCGAGCACAAAGTCCATTATACTTGCGCGACGGAGTGCTACCTCGTCAAGGTACAACCCTACCCTACCCGTGGTCACGAGTTAGGGCGTTTGTGCACTACAAGGAATTTTGCTGTCCGGCAGTAAAAATATTAACGCAGCAATATTACTTGAAGTACGAAAACAGACTATACTACTTCGAAATAAAGGTGCCATCAACATCGGACCGTAAAAAATTGGACTGCCGGACAGTAGAATTCCTTGTAGTGCACAAACGCCTTTACACGCTCAAGCGACACGCGTCTTGCGACAGCGAATGCGGGGAAAACAAATGAAAGAAGTTTTTTAGAGCGTTCACGAGTCACCGCGACGCGCCTTGCGGAGCGACAGCCGGTAACAAAATAGGTGACTTCGGAGTGGCTAGAGAGGCGCCACGGCGTCCTCACCTTCCGCCTGACGCAGGTCCTCACCGGACACGGTTGCTTCGGGAGGTTCCTGTTTCGTATAAGGCGGGAGGAAACGCCCGGGTGTCACCACTGTGTGGATCGCCCGGAGGACACGGTGGAGCATACGGTGGAGGTCTGCCCCGCTTGGGCGGAGCCCCGCCGTGTCCTCTTGGAGGCGATTGGCGGCGGTGACCTCTCGCGTCCGGCTCTGGTCCAGGCCATGGTACGGAGCGAGAGGGCATGGGAAGCAGTCACCTCCTTCTGCGAAGCAGTAATGCTCGCGAAGGAGGAGGCGGAACGCGTGAGGGAGAGGCAAAGTTTGCGCCCTCACGCCCCTAACCGCCGCCGCCGCTGGAGACGCCCTGGGCGTCGGGAATCCCAGGCGGATTCCCGGCCACCATAGGCGCGGGCTTGCGGACAGCGAGCAATGGGTAGCTCGCCGTCCGATCAGGACCAGGCCCGGGTCGATGGCGCGTCGTGTTCCACGCGCGCCTCAAAGAGATGTCAGCACAATTGGCGGGGTCCGCTAGGACCGATGCCTGCCAGGGTTGCGGGTTAGTCCGAAAGGGATACCGGGACCTTGGCAACAGGCAACTGAAGGAACACGGGTGGGTTTTAGTCAGTAAAAGTCTGACACGCCCTTCCGCTCCACCCAGAGCGGGAGAAGTCATTGGATGATTTCCCACCCTCAAAAAAAAAAAAAAAAAAAAGGTAGCGCCCAGTTTTATCGGTAGTTCGGTACGCCGAAGCAACCCGAAGCTACCCGACAGCTTACGAAGGGACCCGAAACGTCATTCGTGCTTTATGAACATTCGGTTGATTTAATTTAGTTAGACAAAATGGGTACTTATTTTTACGTGCATAAGGAACATAATAGCATAATTACATTTTTTGTCACGACGTGAAAGATATCCTTAGTTTGTTTATGTTAGGGAATATTTTTACGTGTTTGAATGTTTACGTTGTCTAGTGGTACTTAGGTCGACAATGTTTTGATTTTTTGCGTCAGTTGTGATTGCGATTTCGTTACACCTGTTTGTTTTTATCTAGAAAAGTGTATAGTAGATACGTATAATTATTCAATAATTATAGCTTTTATTTATGTGTAACAACTTTGTGGTGTAAATATATTCAAGAAAGTGTAAATATTAGTTGGATAGTACTTAGGTTAGGTATTCTTCTTAGTAGGTATACTAGAGGACTATAATTTATAAATTAGTAATAATGGCTCCTAAAAAAAGTGTGGCATGGGGTCACTTTACCGATAAAGATGATTTTAAAGCAGAGTGTAAAATGTGTAAAGCTGTTTTCTCTTACAAATCCGGAGTCACAAATCTCACAAAACATATCCAGTGGAAACATCTTGCTGTAAATTTAGTTAGGAGGGATAATAATTTGAACCAATTAGAAAATCAACCTATTCAAGAAGCCTGTGCTTCTTGAATAGGTTGATTTTCTAGTTGGTTGGTACATTATATTGGAGGCATACCATACTTATCGCATACGTTTACTTATCGAAATCCTACCACACCCAAATACTTAGAAGTATTTTGATACCTGGTATTTGTACCAGGTATTTAGTGATACCCATACCTTAAAGGCCGGGTATGGAGAATGGCAGGTATATCTCATCTCTACGTTGAACTCTCGACACGCTAACTCGACATTATCGTAGCAACGAGCCAGTGTCCTCACCATCTCCGTGTACTGAATATTGGTGTACTGGAATGCTATCGCGCACGTAAACAAATGACATTCGGGAACACTTGTCGCTCGCTGCCGGCGAATAACTACCCTTGTGAGCGGGCGCACCGCGGGCGGTGACGGCGCTTGCGGCGGTATATCAAACGTTAAAGGGGTAAGTCGGCAAATTAATGCATCTCCCTCTTTCACATTAATCTTCCATTTGCAAAAAACGAACCACGAAATTCCTAATATTTTGTCATTTCTTAGAATGTGAAAGACCACATTCGGTCGTGCATTTAAAAAAGCTTTATTACTTTGGGATTAGGTCTAAATTTCGTTAAATTAACTTTTTTTTTAACACAACTAGCTCAAACGTAATAAAAAGCAATGTTTATGTGTGTGTAAAGAAAGCTATGACCGAACAACAAATTAGGTTATGCATTTAAATTAGACATATTGCTTTGCAATAAGGATTAAGTTTCCTTAAATTAACTATTTTATTTACCGCGCACAACACATAGGATAGCTATGAGCGTATTGAATAGGCTTTATTGCTTTGAGATAAGGCTTAAATTTCCTTACATAAAATATCTTATTACCTTGTTAAGACGCGGTGGTTCTAATTTCAGTCAAAGAAAAGATTTTTTCATGAAAAATTAACACATAAAAATAATGATGGAAATCGATTCAGAAGCCGATTCTGAGCAAACTACTTTCAGGTCTTGCGCTTATTCTGTAACACGTTGTATATATATATTTTTTTTTTGTTCATTGCTCCGGGTTCCCACCCCCGAGAAATCACCCTTCGCCACTGTTGTACATCTATAAATTAAAACTTCATTCGGTTGACACTATCTTGCTGACACATAGGTCTCAGACTATCTAGCTGTCACATAGGTCTCAAACTATGTAGCTGTCACATAGGTCTCAAACTATCTAGCTATCACATAGGTCTGAAATTATCTAGCTGTCACATATTATATCTCAAAATATCTAGCTGTCTCATATGTCTCAAAATATCTACCTGTCACATTAGTCCCAAACTATCTATCTACCACGTTTCTATATGTAAGATTGTACAAGTTAATTTGAATAAAAATCTGATATTTTATAAAAGAAAAACATGATATAATCGGTCTTTTGTTTGATTATACGCTTAGATTGGTCTGAAACTATCTAGCTGTCACATTTGTCCGAAAATATCTAGCTGTCACATGTCTCAAAATATTTAGCTGTCACATAATGTCTCAAAATATCTAGCTGTCACTTCGGTCTCAAACTATCTAGCTGTCACATAGGTCTCAAACTATCTAGCTGGCACATAGGTCTCAAACTATCAAGTTGTCACATAGGTCTCAAAGCAAAAATAGACCTTGATGTTTTGACCTGCAAGTGAGTGAAAATAAAATTATAAAATCGACTTACTTAGTGGGTACGACAAATAATATTTTGTGTGTCGAGAAATCTGTTTATTATAACATCTGAAGATAAATTGTATTGCGCACGACTGCATTCAAACGTTTGTTTAGTGTGCACGAAGAAGGTTACCACGCGGACGAAGTCGCGGGTAGATCCTAGTTAATAAAATAAATAAACACCGGCTTATGTTTCAGAGGTTAACATCACCGGCGGGGTGATTCTCCTGCCGCCGCCCGCGGTTGGCGCGAAGTTCGAGCACAAAGTCCATTATACTTGCGCGACGGAGTGCTACCTCGTCAAGGTACAACCCTACCCTACCCGTGGTCACGAGTTAGGGCGTTTGTGCACTACAAGGAATTTTGCTGTCCGGCAGTAAAAATATTAACGCAGCAATATTACTTGAAGTACGAAAACAGACTATACTACTTCGAAATAAAGGTGCCATCAACATCGGACCGTAAAAAATTGGACTGCCGGACAGTAGAATTCCTTGTAGTGCACAAACGCCTTTACACGCTCAAGCGACACGCGTCTTGCGACAGCGAATGCGGGGAAAACAAATGAAAGAAGTTTTTTAGAGCGTTCACGAGTCACCGCGACGCGCCTTGCGGAGCGACAGCCGGTAACAAAATAGGTGACTCGCGCGCGCGCATGTCTTTTGACGTAAGTCGCATCGCTCGAAGCCGTGAACCGGGCCATAAACCTTAAGAGTGCACCCTACCTCAGATACTTCTGTATGGTGCGAGCGGGATAAAATCAGCGCGACCTGAGTGAGAACGAGACGGTGTGGGGCGCTAGCAGTTCAGCGGCTCGAAAGCGTCGAATAGTTTAGATTATTGCTTTTTTACGGTGAAAATAATGGTAATTAAAAAAAAAACATAAGACCTGCTTTATAGATAGTTCAGTTATTATACAAAGTTTCATGATCAAATTTGAAGTATTTTTTAATACCAGCGGTTTATAGTTCTGTTTAGAGGTAACTTTGGATTTCTTTTCTATAGAGAAAATTTTATGTTATCGTGTTTTCGCCAAACATAGGACCTAGCATCAATCCTCAACTTTAACATATATTTATTTCAAAATTAATGCTGCAGTATTTTTGGCATAACGGAGGATCATGCTAAGTAATTTGGTAGGGTGCGCCTTTAACGGACAGTCACGAGGGCGAATATACATACATAATGTATTCTTGTTCCTAGGTCAGCATCCACGGCATCCCTATAGAGAGCACCACGCGAGGTGCGAAGGTTAGCTCAATGGCCTACTACTTGGTACGTTCAACCCGGTTAAAGTTTAGAAACGTGCCGCCTCGATAGGAGGTAGTGGGAGGGGGGGGGCAGGGGGTCGTGTTTAAGTAAAGCCCCTACCCCCGATAGCCGGAAACTTATACTTAGTTTTTTTTTATCGATTTTCGACAGCAGAGTAGAAAGAGTCAACTGCACTTTTTACGAAATTCACTCTTTTACATAATTCGACTCAGAATTATTTGTTTTGTCATAGGATTTATCGGTTGTCAGTGTGATTTTGACAGTAAGGATAGAAAACTTTCTTTCGAAATAGTCTACCTACAAAAAGACCTAGACAAAGATCGTTAGAAATGAAAGACAAAATGACAGATTGTAGAAAGATTTCTACGGTGAATGTCAAAAATGAAGAAACGAACTGTCACTTTGTATAGAAAAAGCTATGTCTATTCTTCGTAGAGATAGAAAGCGCCATGCTACGCCTGCTGCTCAGTCGCAAGCTCGTAGGCACGCTTTTGCATCCGTGAAAAAGTAGATTTCTTTTAAACGTACCTTAAAAAAAAAGCATGTCCTGCAAAAAAAAAAATTGAGAGTTCAAGAGACCCCAAAAAAGCTCACATTCTTTCTAGCGAGGCGGCACGTCCTAGCCCCAACCCTGCACGGTTCTCTTGGCGTGTGGTCAAAATCGGAACTAACACCGTCATCTTGGTTTTTCAATACAATTTCTGTGACAATTTCACAAATGTTTACCAGCCACGCCCCACTGTCAATGTCATCTTTGTATCACTCTAGAACTTACGTGATAATATTCACTTTACGTTATACATATATTTACGTATTATAGTTATTACAGTTACGTATACGTTATTATAGTTACGTAGTAGAACAAGAAATAAATGTTAAGTTAACGGCAACACGTATGATAATGAGCACCTATTTGATGCGTGGGACCTCCACAGGGTGCGACGTTTATTAATTATACAGCTTAGTATCGATATGTGAGTAAATTATTTTGTTTCAGCCCGAAAACAGATCGGTGACGATCGGCTTCACGGAGTACACCTCGTTATACGAGGGTATATACCAAGGCGTGTTCAACATCACCGGGTCAAAGTTTACGTTCACCAAACAATTAGTAGAACTAGGGTATGTTGTATACAGGGCCGAATTGGCTACGAGAAGGCGTAGCAAACGCTATAAGCCACACGATTTGGGGAGCCCCATGCTTTGACATTAACGAGAGCAGTGATGGCCCAGTGGTAACGGCCTCGACTTAAGAGTTGTAGGTCATGGGTTCGAACCCACGTAGACGATTTACTTTGTGTAATTTAAATCATCACCAATGCTCTCCAAACGGTAAACAGAAACATCGTGAGAAAAATGTCCTAATGTCCCTTTTGAATTTTCGAGAGCGAGAGAGACCAGCTATCCCAAGACGGAGTCGGATTCCTGGTAAATAAATGCTTTGTGACAACGTTGTGGAACTTCCACAACGTTGTCACAAAGGAAACACTGGAGACTTCCACAGTGGAAGGCGAAGGGTGAGACCAGGGCACGTAATTAACCCGAAATTGTTCTCTTACGCATTGGAGGATGTCTTAAAGACGCTGAACTGGGAAGGACGCGGCATTAACATCAACGGCGGGTACAGTTAACAACAACGGCGCACTGGGCCCACGTGGTGGTTTATTGCCCACTCCGTCTCACAGAGACGAGGCCTGTGTCCCAGCAGCGGGAATGTTACAGGCTGATCATGCGCTTTGACGGTAATATGAAATAATTGAAATAATAATTTTATTTTATCTCATAAACCTTAGTAGAATGTGCTACAAGCCCCACACTGGCTTAATCCGGAGCTAATGGAATACAAGGTATAGTTGAAATAACGGATAGCCTGAAACGAGTTTTTTTAATTTAAATCAATAAACTTCTACTTTGTTAAGTTAATTGAACATAAATGTATGGAACAGCTGATTTGATTCACTGGTGAAATGTGATTACACCTCTGCCTCCTCCTTTGAGGAACAGGCGTGTGTGCCATGAAGTTGTTATTTATTGCAGGCCCAAGGAGAATCAGTTATATGAAATTAAAGTCTTGAATGCTGATGTATCTTCCTTCCTGAATCTAAAAGAAATGGAAGAGGTGGGAGAGATAGAAGAGGTGGAAGAGACAGAAGAGGTTGAAGAGATGGAAGAGACAACGCCGACACCCCAGTCCCTTAACAATGCGGAGCCTGAGGCGAAACTGGAGTCAGAGGCGGAGGGGGAACCACCGACCAACGAAAGCAAGGAACCTCAGCCACCTGAGACTCTCCGCAGTGGAGGGAAAACGGAACAATGTAATATAATAATGAGAATCATTTGCCTTGGCATGGGCATGTGATGAAGGATGGAAGTAAAAGAGGAATGGAATGGAATGTAAATGTTGATGGATGCAGAGGGAAAGGAATACCTACCAAAGAAAAGATGGATGGAATGTGTGAGGCATGATATGAAAGAAAAAGGAGTGAAAGTCAGGACTGACAGGCGAGAAAAGAAGAAAGAAACGTGTTGCGCCGACCCCAAGTATCAGTAAAACCAAAGACATCAAAATTAAAATAATGAAATGATACAAGTTACATATGTAAAAACAGGGTGAAATTAATTTCATGGGCAATCTCTTTAAGGGGTCATTGTACTTAATATTACCCTTAAAAAAACACCTTGTATAAACAATTTCGGAAGCAAGATTTGGCTAAATTTAGAAAATATATTGACGCAGACTTCCTAAGCTGTATATGAGTTTTATTTGTTTGTTTGTTTTATTTTGTGTTTGTGCTGTTTGTTTGCTGTTTTGGTCGTTCATTGTTTTCTTGTTCTTGAAGTCGGTGAACGTTTTATTCGATTGTTAAAAGTACCGCTACAATTAAATTAGATTAGATTTCGAAATTTCACAAGCATAAGGTATAAATCTAATCAAATTAGTAATTATATGAAGGATTTTCGCAAAGTAATGCCTGATTTAGAGCAGTGGTGGCCCAGTGGTAACGGACCCGACTTATCACATTACTTTGCGGAATTTATTTCATCACAAGTTCTCAAAACGGTCAAGGAAAACATCGTAATGAAACCAACATGTCCTAGAACCAAAATTTCGAAGACATGTGTGTGACATCCACCAACCCGCACTGGGCCCGCGTGGTTTATTATGACCACTCCCTCTCACAGAGAGGTCTGTGTCCCAGCAGTCGGAGCGTTATAGCTGATTATGCTTATGCTTAATGCCTGATTTCCTAACATCGTTTGTACTTGCCAGCTTGTACAGTGGACATACTCCGTGACTCGGTGCAAGCAGGGCGGGCTTACAAACAGAAGACAGTCGGGTACGCTTGCCCGGGCGGCCAGCTGGTCGCCATCAGCTGTCGCGGACAGAACGTTACCACAGGACTCGGTATATCGACCAACAACACCGTCAACATTGATTTTGATCAGTGAGTCCCGTTGTAAATAAAACTGCTTGCGAGATCACCTCATTCAAAAAGCAACAGAAATAAAAAGATTAATGCTCGGTTCCTATAAACAAAACCGAATCGTTATATTGGGTCCCCACCTATATAATTGGCGTTTTTTCTCACTAATAGAGAACCTCGTCACTTCTATAATTTTAAAATATCCATCAATTGCATGGTAATATATCGAATAATGACCATCATAGACCACTACCAATAGTAAAAAACCTTGTAACTTATAGTTTTTTTAACATAAAAAATGACTCCTCATTATGTTAGCAAAAATTACCACAATTTTTTTTTAACTTAGTCAAAACTTATTTTTGTTGCTGAATCTAAGTGGCATACATATCTTAGTTTTTAAACAGTGCATAAAAGTTTTAAAACAGTAGTGTTCATGGTTGTTATATAAATTAAGAAAACTTTAGTATGAAAAATGCAACTTCTTTAAAATTCTGGTATAATAGGTATTGGTTATTACACCTATGAAATTGGTGTTTTGTATGGGGAATTTTGACCTAAAACTTACTAATGGCAGCATTTTTATAGCCAAACTGGGCATTCATAATTATAGTTTTGTAATCTAATTTTACCTGTGATAGCTACTTCTATGGGAGGCCTACTATGCAGAGCTACAAAGTCTTTCCTTCATTATTGATAAAGATACAGGAGTCTTAATATTAACCAAAACCGGTTCGTAAATTATAGGAATCGGCCATTAGACCACAGACCAACAAGTGGCCAGGAATAAATTAAATAGTTTATATTACTTTCATGTAGGTTGTAGGTACTGAACATACAGCCAAAAACTGTTTCAAAATCCGTCTCAGTAGCAAAGTTATTGTAATTGATGTGGTCGGTTGGCACGTCACGAAAAAGTTCCATAGTCAAGGAGTTATACTTACCTCCAGAATAATACAAAGAAAATACAAAGTTACTGAACATCATAACAAAATTAACTTAGTTTTAACCTGAAAGACCACTGTTGCACCCAATATTTTAACCAAACTAAAAACTATGGATCATTCATTATCAATGCTAGGGATGCAACAATACCCATACAATAATAGTATATCGGCGATTATCGTAAGTTTTTACGATCATTCATATGATTAATCATCATATTAACAAAGACGAGACTAGGGTAATATTGCACTGGGGCAACGAGGAGGCTGACCGTCTGTCAAAGCTTGCAGTGGAGATGGGGAGCAAAAAACCATACATTCCAGATTACTGGCAATATAGTGCCAAATTTAAGCTGTTGTGTTTTGATGGAATGAGGAACTACTTTGATGAAAAGTCTCAAGCGAAAGGAATCCTAATCCTAACTAATATTATAAATGCAAAAGTGAGTTTTTTTGTTTGTTTGTTACGCTTTCACACTAAAACGGCTGAACGGATTTAGATGCAATTTGGCACATGGGTAGACCATGACTTGGAAGAGGACATAGGCTACTTTTCATCCTGGATCGCAGACAAGGTCACGGGCAACAGCTAGTTTGGTATAAATAATTCAGAATGAGCCTTCTCATATGCCCTGGTTTGGGGATACAAGTTTAAGCATAACATTAATTTAGCACTAACGCTGCGTTCTGGGCAACATCCATTGGCAAAAATTTGCTTTCCTAATGCGGAAGGCTGCATCGCCTAATTGTGAAATATGCAACAAAATTGAAGATGTGCAACATTCGTTGATGGAGTGTGTTAAGAGCAAGAATGAAAGGGAATCATTGATCAAAGAATTTAAATTGAACATTTTGTATGTTGGGTTAGTTCAGAACATTTTAGCAAACCCTATAATTATTAGCAATTGCAAAGAAGTTGTGTAGCCCGGTGAAAATTATTATGCTTAGTTGTTGATGACTATGATGAATGATTAAATTTCTGTTACATTTTGAAGTTATAGTTGTAGTTACTTTAATAAAAGTTAAATAATTGATAAGGTAGGATGGGGGTCAGCATATTCATATGGATGAAAACCTGCTTTTGATAGATAAAGAAGTATAAAAATAATAAAAAAATCTTTCCCATCAAATGTTGGAATTTCCACATTTGGTCTTTTTGAAGAAGAAGAGGTTTTTATTACTGGACCGTAACATTATTGAATTCAATATTACCTTAATTTTCCCATTTAACTTAGCCAGCATAGAAAAATATATTTCTTCAAACATACCCACATCTTCAACGTCTTCTTCTAGAACTAACTAATAATATGTCCAAATGCACAAAAATAAACAAACTTACCCCTAAGACCGTAGGACGACCATCTTATCCGTTGCAGGCTATAGAGCCTTAGGAATTTATGATCAATAACGACATTTTCGTAGAAACAGCGTAGCCTTTCACTGTGAGTCTGTGAACGACACATCTTCAGTTTTTCCGCCAATATGCCACACTGTTTTATAATATGCTAACCGCACAAAACACTATTCAAAACCGCATTTTAAGAATCGTATTTTTTAGACATAGTCACGTCACGTTCACCACAACAACAATTTTCCAAATTGTTTACGTTAAAAATTTCAAATGTCATACTCGATTGGCGGGTTTAGTGACTGTCAAAATCAAATGACAGTTCGATGGTTGTCAAAATCAAATGACAGACTTGCAGTAGTGCCAACATAAAATCATAGTCGGCGTCGTTTTTTTCTTTGGGTTGGTAGAATTGTATGAATAATGAAATTACTTACCAGTGAGGCGGCAAAATTCCAAACTTCCATAACCTTTTCAGGTTCAATTTTAAGCCCTTGGCTACGCTGGTGATGCTCAAAGGCGCAAACTTTGCACTCTCCTTAGTTATAAAACTAAAACTCACACTACCGCACTACCACACTATCACTACCGCAGGCAAACTGGACGAAAAATTCCACTCACTTTCTCACTCAACTCACTGAATTTCACTGATAGGGCAGTACACAAGGAACACAAACAGCATGTTGGAAAGAAAAATGCTGTTGAAAATGTAAAAATAACTAATTTATTAAATTAGCAACTGGAGCACAATATACTCATTCAAACAAAACTAAAGGAACAGAAATAAAAAGAACTAATTTAGACCACAGACAAACAAGTGGCCAGGAATAAATTATAATGATTACTAACATTTATTTATTTATTTTATTTTTTTTGGGCCGTCCAATTTAATGTTTGACGTACGTGACCCAAGCGTACCGCATCTGTCAGCACTTCCGGGTGGTCTCGAAACCCGATACCACTTGAGATTATAATGACGATAGCTCTTAACTTTTTTATCGTAAGTGTTTACAAACAAATGTTGTTGGAATCGTTATGATATAAGCTGACACATTAAAAATTGATAGTAGACTTTGGCTTTGTAATATATTGTTAATTTAAATGTAAAGTAAGGGGAAGGGGGTTTTTTTCAAACTACCGTCTAATAAAAAATAACATAAAAGAAAAAAAAAAAAAAAAAATGTTTTTATGTTTTTAACATAAAAATACACTATATAACACTAATAAATAAAAAAAAACACACCTCCCCATACAATTTTTATAAACCACAAGCTAATTAATACCATGACGTCATTGGGGCCGACGGCGACCAAAAAGGTGTTCATACCTGTTTTTTCTGCTTACATCGACACCATTTGTTTTGTGAAACAAATAGTTTATCAATTGTTTCGTCCACATGCATAACGCAGACAGGATTTCAACTGTTATATTTATTATTATAACACCATGATTATCACTCCACACACTTCACACACACACAAAAACTTTTTGCTCAAACTTGCTATCACGGAATAAATTACGTTGCACATTTTTCAATTCTAAAGTTACATTCTACTGTAGGATGTTATTAACTATCGGTACAACACAAAACAAAGGCGCAAAAACGACAATAACATTCCTTAATTCAATAAAATAATTTTACGAAATACGTGCGCGACGCCATTTTTACGCCGTAGGAATACTGACTAAAAGAAAAAGACATTTCGACGGGAATTATGGACAGATGTCTAACATGTGATGTTTTATACCTTTCCTGTTCTTTTCCCTACACTCTGTTAAAGTTAGAGCAGCAAAGGTATAGTTTAAAATGTCAATATTTGGCATTAAATCCGACCCGAGCCACATCTGTTGAATCGACTCATTGAGTCGGTGTTACAGACGTGGGGTCGTTTGACGGCCGACTCAATGAGTCGGCGTTACGGTCAAGGGGTGGAAGACTTACAGCTAAATACAATAGTGGTAAATGACAGTATGTTAATCTGACAGCCAATTACAAGTCTCCACTTCTAGAGTTTGACTGGTATTAAAAGAACTGTGGAACAAAATGTACATACCGCCAAATAATGATAGAAAACTTAAAATTAGAACATCAACAGTCAAGATCATCACCTAATTTATGTACAAAACTAATACTTACAATTGGGAAAAATATTTCCAAGAAACTAAAAATTAATTTAAAGCACAACAAAGTCTAAAGATATTAATCATTGAAGAAATTACTGGATAAACGCTTTTTTGCCGTGGTAACACTCGTTTCAAAAAAATTGTCGTTCGTTGTCTCGTTTATACAAATTGTATCCCGGAACCGAAAGTACCGGGAAATCCCGGAAATTTGCGTTGTTTTAGGAACCGGAATTTCCAAAACCAAATCTCGGTTCTTTCGGTAAAAGATTCGCGTTTAGAATGTTTCTAATTTTATTGCCTAAAATCCGACCGCTGCACTGTTACTATACTACCTAGCTACCACCGTTGCTACCTGTAATACAAGAGCATGATGCGCGAGGGTGCGGAGGTGCGGGAGGGGCAGGTGGCGGCCATCTTGTAGACGCGCGTCCCGCTTAGATTGTGATCGCATCTTCGGAATGTTGTGCTAGATTGTTCACCAAGCCACCAACCGACATGGGATTGGTTGGGAAGTTTATTTCATACGTACACTAATAAAATTTGCTGTTCTAAAGTTTTACATATTCAGTTTATTTTTAATGTTACTTACGGCACAATAACACTACAATGCACTGTATTAATTAAGCAAGAAGTAGTTTAGGTACGACTAGCTGTTTGTTTACCAACCTACATGGGGTTGGGAAGCTTATTTTATTCGTAGACGAATAATATTAGCTGTTCTAATGATATTTTTAATAAGCTTTTTTTAATGTTGCATACTTTACCTCAAAACTACAGTGCACTGTGCTATTGATTAAACATCAAGTAATTTAGTCGGTACCAACGTTTTTCGTTTAACTTTGTATTTCAATAATTACTCTATATTTTGTTACAGACGATGGATTTTGAGGCAGTCCTTAATAAAGCCAACGATAAAACGTCAGTATGGCATTATTGCCTTAGATCTAAACACAAAAATAACGCGAAATGTAAAACGTGTAATAGAATTTTGAAGTGTACTGGAGGTAGTACGAGTGGTCCCCAAAAGCATTTGAAAAATGTGCATCAGATAAGCATGAACACAGCAGATAGTCAAGTTCCTCAAAGTGTCGAATCTCCTTCAACATCGACAAATACTGAAATAATACCAAAGAAAAAAGCGAAATTAACTGATTACTACGAATCTGACGCAAATCCTTCCATGGAACTCATGGTTTCCCGAATGTCAGCTATGGATGGATATCCTTTCCGAACATTTGTGGAGTCTGAAGATCTGCGAATGCTGTTTCGAAAATCCGGACATAAATTGCCGAAGGCTGCAAATTCAATTCAAAATATTGTAATAAATCAAGCAGACAAAAGAAAACAACAAATCGGCGAAATCCAGAGACTATTAACAGAAGGACATAAATTTTCTATATCTTTTGACGAGTGGACGTCCATTCGCAACAGAAGATATATTAGCCTGAATCTGCACTCACAGCGTTTTCCCGAAAATTTCAAAAATCTAGGACTAATAAGAGTGCACGGTTCATTATCAGCAAAAAGATGCATTGAAGAAATAAAGTTGAAATTAACAGAGTTTGGAGTGACTCTAGAAAAAGATATCGCAGCTCAAACAACAGACGGATGCAGTATGATGATTAAGTTTGGGAAATTTCTGACGTCCTACCACCAAACTTGTATTGCCCATGCCCTTCAACTTGCGATCGTTGATGTATTTTACAAGAAAAGTAATGCAATACCTGAAGAACCAATGGAGCCGATAATCAGTTTTGCTGACGCTGAATCAAGTGATGACGACGACGACGTTCCTTTATCGGAATTAGCTCGGAAAAACAGCACCAATGAATATGTCGCTTCTGACAACGGTTCTGACGACGACTCTGATGCCGTGGAGGTTGTGGAATCAAATAATTCATCGCTCGACGAACGAGAGTTTGCATATCACGATCTAATTTAAAAGGTAAAAACCGTTGTCAAGTTATTCAGGAAATCACCAACTAAAAACGACGACATACTACAAAAATATGTCATCGCTGATTTTAATAAAGAATTTGCACTGACAAGTGACTCGAAAATGCGATGGGGCAGTTTAGCAAATACTCTGGAGCGGTATCTGAAACTTCGAACGTGGATAGTGAAGGCACTAATTGATGTGAAGTCAGATATATGTTTTACAGAAGAAGACTGGAAGAATATGACATAACTTTACGAGGTACTTGACATTATCAGAACAATTTTGGAAGCGTTATGCCAGCGAGATGCGACACTATTAACTGCAGATATAGCGGTAAAATTCGCATTAAAGAAATTGTCCACCATAAATAACAGTATAGCCGCAAAAATGTTGACGATGCTGAAAAACAGATACAGGCAACGTCGATTCGGAAACATCAATATTAACATATTTGCAAAACCCTGAAATGTACTTCTCCAACGCACATGATGAAGATTTGTCAGTGTTTACTCGGCCAAGTAGTGACGAAATATGCAGGAAGATAGTGGAACTGCTAAGGCGTACTTTAGGAGATTCTTTTTTTCAAACAGCTCAATTACCGTCAGATACAGATGAAGAGATAGAAAGTGAACCTCAATCAAAAAAAGAGGAGCTTAATGCAGAGCTTAAAAAGGCTACTGCTTGTAAAAGAACAAGAATGACTCACAGTGAAGACCTTAATACGAATGTGAGGATCGAAATGGCTCTTTTTGAGAACGGAGGGGATCGTGGACGTTATTTATCGCAGGCTTTCGACTTTCTTTTAACAATTCCACCGACAAGTGTAGAGCCGGAAAGAGTTTTTTCTTCCGCTGGGTACCTTTGCAATAAAATAAGATCACGTTTAAGTGATAAGAGTTTGGACGCTCTTATATTTTTAAGATCAATATATAGGTAGGAGAGAAATACTCTAAAAAATAAATAAACATGTACCTAACCCAGATTATTGAGTGCCCCCATTTTAACTATAAGAATCAGACCAATGTAATATTGGTCTGAGCAAGTATTAGTTGGGTATTTTTATTTATAGTATTGTAAGGATGAATGAATACCTATGTTTAAGTTTTGCAAAAATATTTAAGTTTAAATTTATATTTTTATTTTATTTTTTCTTAAATGTATAATTAGAGTCAAGTTGATTTAAAGAATTTGTCGATTCAAGTTGTTCCAAACTATTGTTGAATTATTATATAAGATTAAAATTTTAAAAATGTTTGTTAAGATTATCTAATCAATAAATATTGAGACTGTTTAATGCTACGCTAAAACTCCATAGTTCCTTTTTTTGTAGATGTTACGTAAGTTTTAAATTATAATTTGGTTATGCGGAATTGCAATAAGAGTCATGTTAATTTGTTTGGAAAAGTGAAGATGTTTAATAAATGTTTCTGTTATATATTATGTAGGATTAGGTATAAAAATCGTTTAATGTTAAAAAATGTTGCTGGCATAATATGCGTAATTACCAGTAAAATTATACTAAATAAGACTGATTTAGTGTCTATAAAACAAGAAATAAAACGTTTTATTTGATTTGATTAAAATGTTTTTACTTTGCCCTGTCATTTCGTCTTTTTTTACTTTCTCCGTTTCAACACTTTCAACTCTCTTACAAAGACTTATTAAAGTATCAAAAGTATCGATAGTACCGGGAATCCCGGTTCTTAAGCCAGAAGGTCCCAAAAATCCCGGTTCTTTAAAACAGCACCAGTTCTGCATTCCCTCAAACGCCCGAATCCCAAGTTTCCCCAGCGGCTTTTGATAAATGTAAAAGGGGTGATAGACGTGCGAACAAGTCCGCGTACTGGAGATACATATCAGCGAGCTTACTCGCCCGTGTGTCATGCTAATTACAGCTAGGCAAAAAAGAGTATGATGCGGTGACAAATGAAACAAAATATAATTTAAGAAGTATGATGATTGGCACTACTTTGCCGACAAGTGCTAGTAGGTTTTGAGTCAGTACAAGCAGCGTTTTTAACTATATGTTTAAATTCTTTTACTCATGTCCCATTTGAAGTGACCTATATGCGGTAGTAGCGCCCTCATTTTTTCCAAACAATTTTTTGCCAAGCTGTACGCGGACTTTAAAAACGCCGAGTAAGTTCGTCGGCGATCCAACAATGAAATTTTGAGCAAGCTTCACGTGTGTCACCGACGGCGAGCCGAGTAAGGTTGCGAATCTAAAGACCGCGTACTTTAAGTACGTACGTACGTCTATCACCCCTTTAACTGTGCGTTTGCCCTGGCGAAACATTTACAATAAAACATGTTGAAATCTCTATATTCTAATCATACCATTTTTGACAGGACTGAACTAGAGATTTCAACATGTTTTGTCGTGAATGTTTCGCCAGTGCAAACGCACAGTTACAGACAGTAACAGGGTGGAAAGTTTCTCCATTGAAAAGAAAGGATCCTCCGACCAAAAGGTACCGCGATGCTGGAGTTTGGGATGAAAATACACATAATCTATTAATTATTTTTTTCACAGCTTTGAGGACTCAAATTCTTGCGTATATAAGGGAATCTTCAAATTCAACCAAACTGAATATAGAAAAACATTAGCTGTCCTTGAAAGTAAGTAATAATAAAACAGAAAGTGTTTTTTGCACTAAAGTTTTTTTTTTTACTCCATGTTACAGCTAGGTTCATACACTCGCGTTATCAAGCTACTGATATTTATTTCATAAAATCTCTCAAGCTGTGTAGGCTACAGAAAGTAGGTACCAAATGAATATTATAATACGTAATGTACAGTCACGGACTTTAATTGATGATCCACCTGGTACTGTTCGCATTTTAGCCGTGTAATGCAAATCGGGTTTATTCGGTTCCCGACACGCAAAGTCATATGTCTTCGTATTAGAAGAAGAAAATTATATTTCATATCTTTACCGGTTGGCTAACCTGAGACCAGAACTACAAACTTGACAGCAGTGACTACTCAAAGTCAACAAATTGCAGGTCTAGCAACAGTAACCTAGCAATGATAAACAATTTTTACTAGGTTACTGCTGCATAGTAACGTTAGCGTACGGATAAATTCTCTGACATCGGAATTATTGAGTTAATGAGCTATGATTCAAAGGAGGTCAGTATCAAATAGATTGGATAAACTTAATGCAACATTGTATTTATTTTTATCATTAAGAACTTATTAGTCAACCTCTATCGAAAAGCCTATTTCCGATTAAAAGTAATTTATTTGTCATCTTGTTATTTCAACTGTCACTGTCTTCAGTTATGTTTTCATAATTATCGAGTTAATGAGCTATGATTCAGAGGAGGTCGGTATCAAATAGATTGGATAAACTTAATGTAACATTGTATATATTTTTATCATTGAGAACTTATTAGTCAACCTCTATGGATAAGACTATTTACGATTAAAAGTAATTTATTTGTCACCTTGATATTTCAACTGTCACTGTCTTCAGTTATGTTTTCATAATTATCGAGTTAATGAGCTATGATTCAAAGGAGTTCGGTATCAAATAGATTGGATGAACTTAATGCAACATTGTATTTATTTTTATCATTAAGAACTTATTAGTCAACCTCTATGGATATTTCCGATTAAAAGTAATTTATTTGTCATCTTTATATTTCAACTGTCACTGTCTTCAGTTATGATTTCATAATTATCGAGTTAATGAGCTATGACTTCAAGGAGGTCGGTATCAAATATATTGGATAAACTTAATGCAACATTGTATTTATTTTTATCATTGAGAACTTATTAGTCAACCTCTATGGATATTTCCGATTAAAAGTAATTTATTTGTCATCCTGTTTACGAGCTTGCGATTTGAGTTCGTGTTTAATCGTGTAATCTCGTGAATGTATGAAAGTAAACAAGATGACAAATAAATTACTTTTAATCGGAAATATCCATAGAGGTTAACTAATAAAGTCAACGTCTATGGATATTTCCGATTAAAAGTAATTTATTTGTCATCTTGTTTACGAGCGTGCGATTTGAGTTCGTGTTTAATCGTGTAATCTCGTGAATGTATGAAACTGCAAAATTGAAAAGTTTGAAGGTGGCTCATCAATTAAAGTCCGTGACTGTACATACCTACTATCACGGACACGCATAGCCGGACACCGTAATGCCGGCTCCACAAGTAAGTTCGTCGGGCGGCGATCCAACACTGAAATTTTGAGCAAGCTTCACATGTGTCACCGACATAAACACTCAAAAAATAGTGGATTACAGCCGAGTGTAACTGAACCTGTTTCAATTAACACACATGTAATTAATTTTCATTATATGTTTTATTTCAGATAGCTGTAAGTTTTTTTTTTTTTTCAGTTATCGTGTATTTTTCGTATACTAAAGTACCCAGTCTTTGAATTAGCACACTCGCTCAGTGAGTACTTACCCTACAAAAAATAAATGTGCAAAGCTTTTGTGTGATTTTATGATTGTATTAATTTTTCAGCACCAAGTAAGTTCCATAATTTACTTTTATTTTGTTTTAGCTGGAACTCTTCTCCGATTGGTTACTTTATGTTTGTATTATTTTCCAGTTATTAACGTGACCGTGAGCGCTGTAGTGCCGCCTCCTCTCTCGGGAGAGTTCAAGCACAAAGTTGTCTACACCTGCAACGTTGCCAAGTGTGACCCCGCTATGGTAAGATGATGAACTAAGAATAGGAATGACCTTGCGCCATAATGTGACGTTTTAGCAAAGCAGCGACAGCGCCTCGTTTTGGAGCAAAGTCAGTGAGATAATTATAACAAAAATAAATTACAAAAACAGAACATAATCGGATACTAACAAATTTTCTTTGCAAGTCTTACTTTTCAAGTTACAGTTGGCAGATTGAGGTCATTGACGTTCCTAGCGTAACAAACAAACAAACTCACTTTTGCATTATAATATTACTAGCTGCCGCCCGCGGCTTGCATCGCAAGCGTTGGTTTCCTAAAGGTATGATTCCGAACCCCGCTGCTCGCAGCAGTACAACCGCCAATTTACTTGTCAACGTACACGTGTTATTTGTGCTGGTCTTGACCATTGACTTATAAATCATTTATTAGTCATTGGTCTTGACCGCCGCAAACACGCCATAATGTCAAATACTGGTGAAAATGACTTTTCATGACTGGAATGTGGCATGAATGTGTTCTTTTCCTCCTTAGTATGACGTTCTCTTATTAATATTTTTTTTACTAATAAGTATTTAAAAATTATTGTTTACTAATCGTATTTCGCAGATTTACATTAACGAGGAAACTCTGAAAAGTAATGATACAAATCGCTTATACTCCTACAAGTCAGAGGTACGTACCATGTAGGAGTCGTGCGCCAATGCGTATGATCTTTACTTGTAGCCGTGCTTCATATCGTCAAAAGTTGAGTATTCAATGATCTGGCCAGACCATCTTGATGTGACGAGCGCTTGATGTTTTATGAAATACAACCATTTCATGAAATGGTCGATTACTTCATGAAACATGTATTATTTTATACATTCACGTCTACAACTGTACAAGGCTGTTTTGGCGCGCGGCAAAAATCTGGATCAACGCCGCCGTCCCTTTAAAGTTACTTTACTCTTTGGCCGCCGTCTTATTTTTTTTCAAAAATGTTTACCTACCAATAATTTCATTCAATGGTCGAAAGATCCTTGTCGCACTAAAAATCTTGTATTTTAGCATGTTTTTACTTTTTGTGTAGATGGTGAAAGGGAATGATACCAAAATCATGACAGTTACTATCAACTTTTCAATCAAACCGTTTACCAAACAGTACGAGGGTGTGTACCAACTCGTGGTGACTAACGGCACAGAGAGAGTCACTAAGAATATCATGGAGATAGGGTACGTACGCCTTTCTTAGGGTAAGTAGGTACAGAGTCGAGAGTTCGACACTTAGGGGTCGAGACCCACAGGTTGAAAAACACTGGTGTAATGTAACGAATTCTGAGTGTGGACGGCATCTCATAGTTCCTATGCTACGGTATAGGAACTATGAGATGAAACGCATGTTGGTTCTACTGTAAAATTTAAAAAACGGACCTATTAGGTAACGCGGTAGTGACGTAGCGTATTCGTTTTGGTCCTACAACAACAGTGGAGCCAACATTACGGATTTACGGCATAGGAACTATTTGGTGAAACGCATTATACATGCGTGATTTATGTGTCTGTCATAAAGTTTTTATCTGTTCCAGAGCGCTGACCTGATAAAGAGATGTTCATGCCATTATCTGGGTATAAATCTAAAATTTTGTGATGAAGATTTGCTAAAATCAGGTGTAAAATAATGTACATTTATAATTATAATTTATGTTAACAATCGTCTTTTTCTTTTTAACCAACTTCTTCAAAAAGGAGGAGGTTCTGAATTTGTCTGTATGTTTTCTTTTTTCACCGAGTTCTTCAAAAAGGAGGAGGTTCTCAATTCGTCTGTATGTTTTTTTTTTGTATGTATGTCACGCGATTACTCCGCCAATTATGAATCGACTTCCCACTTAGTCTATGTAGACGACATTATTATTTTTGTCTCCGTCACTGTTATTTACATAACAGGTAGTGGTATTCGAATTTTTGTGGGTAGGTACACACGGCTACATATCAAGCTATACATTTCCAGTATAAGTTGACCTCGCATTGTACGGAAATCCTATACAATGGGAGATCAGCATAAACTAGAAATGTATAGCTTGATGTGGGGCCGTGTGTACCACAACTAAAAGGTGAAATTGGTGTCTATGCTTTTCGATTTTCGTTTTATGCCACTGACTTCCGAAATTAAAGTTATTTTTCACTTTTTTTGTGTAGTTTTGGAAATCCGTTGTTTTTTTTCGTAAAAAGTTTTTATTTAACGCAGTACTTACCTTCCATAAACTGAATCATCTCAATAGATTGGTATTTTAACAGATGAAATGAAACATGTAAATACTTCATACGTACTCAGAACAGATATTTGAACAAAGTAGGTATTTTTTTGATACTCGTACTAGGTGGTCGTAATACGAAAATTACCAAGTAGTTTATATAGTTTTACTAGTTTCAGAACTTGACAAGGGGTGAAAGACGTGCGAGCAAGTTCGCGTACTTATGGCTCGGCAAGCTTACTCGCCCGTCTGTCATCGCCGCGAGACGCGAGCCAATTTAACAATGAAATTTTGAGCACGCTTCACGTGTGTCACCGACGGCGAGCCGAGTAAGGTCGCGAACTTAAAGACCGCGTACTTTAAGTACGCACGTCTATCACCTACCTACTAGGTTCATAATTTGTTTAGAATTATCTGTTTGTGTTTTGAATACTATCGGATCGCAGCAGGTGCCATTCTGTAGTTTCTGCCTACTCCCATGGAAAGAAGGCGTGAGTTTATTTTTATTACTTTAAATCAAATATAATAATGAAAACGTCACGCGATTTACTGTGAGGTATTCTAGTATTAGTCTACTAGTTACATTTATTTTTTATAAATAATAAGGTAGATATTTATTTTAAAGAATTGGCAATACAGACGCGTCTATTGTCAAAATGGTTGTTTATCATTGACAGTAATTTTCCGAAAAATAAACATTTTCCAATCAAATGTTACGTAAATTCAGTTGATAATTAACAATGTGTGACGAAGACGAAGCCTACTGTCGCCTGTGCGCCGAACCAACGACAAAAGAAACGCTAATATCGCCAGACGAAGATGTAGGAATCAACTCCAAAATAGCTACGAAATTGTTGTGGATAAATATCAATGTTAATACCTCAGAAGCTCTTCCAAAAAGCATTTGCTTCTCATGTTTCGACTTATTAGAACGTACATGGTCCTTTTTACACAATGTAAGGACGGCACAGACGAAATTGAATGAGATATTCTTGAAAAAAGATGACACGGAGAATTCGCGTTCTGATGTCAAAATAGACCCAAGTAATGATGGAAAACCGGTAAATGTCGATTGGGAAGACTTTGATGATACGAAACGAGATGTAAAACTGGAAATAATCAATGAAGAACTGCAGATAGTGACTGTAGACCCTAATTCATTGATAGACTTAGCTGCGGCCGCAGTGAAGATCGAACGACTGAGTGTTGACGAAAGCCTTCAACATTCCGATGGTTTTAACACCACAGACAGTGATGCACCTCTGTACATGGCTGTTAAGAAGAAGAAACTCAAAAAGAAAAAGAAATTGAAGTACAATTCTGATTTAGACGCTGAGAGTAACAAAAAAGGGTCGGAAAAATTAACTTGGGATGATTATATGTGCCGTTGTGCAGACTGTGATGCCCAATGCAAGAATGTCATGTCTTTACGCTTACACGCATTACAAATACACACCCATTGCTGCATATTCAAGTGCTCAGACTGTGGAAAAGTTCTCAGTAACTACAAATCATTTGTCAACCATGTACGTACACACAAGAAATGCCTTAGATACTGCTGCGAGCTTTGCAACAAGCGTTTTACAATGGCATCAGTTTTGAAAAAGCATAAAAACACTTGTCATGGCAATGCATATAGAACTATGTGTCAAAACTGTGGTTCAATGTTCGAGAATGAAGAACAACTACAAGACCATATCATAGTTTACACTAAAAACTACAGAAAACGAATGAAATGTGAAACGATAGATTTCGAACTAAAATGTGAACATTGTCAAAAGGAATTCAAATCGCGTAGTAACTTACAGCAACACAAACTCATACATACAGAGCGTAGTAGAGACTTCTCATGTCATATATGTGGTAAAATGTTCTTTACAAAAGGTACTTTGAGTACTCACATGATGACGCATGATGACACAAAACCTTTCAAATGTGAGTTCTGTCCAATGGCCTTCCGGGCTCGAGGAAATCTTCAATCCCACTTCAGCCTCCATTCCGGAACCAAACCATTTGTTTGCGAGCAGTGCGGTAAAAGCTTCCGTGTTAAAAGACATTTGAAATCTCATTCTATAGTACATACAGACTTAATGCCTTATGTATGTGCGTATTGTAATAAAACGTTTAGGTTTAAAACCCGTTTGAACTTACACGTAAGACAACATACAGGTGCTAAGCCGTATAAATGTGTGTATTGTCAGCGAGACTTCACAAATGGGTCTAATTTTAAGAAGCATATGAAGCGCAGACATAATATTGATACATCAAGGAAGCGGTATACTACGAATGTTGTTGAGAATGAACCGAGTTTAGAACTCAGTGATGTTGAGGCTAATCAAACTTAGATACTGTTTTTGGTAAAGTTAAAATGTATTTTAATCTTCAAGCTTCTTTTTTAATGTGGGATGATCAGGAATAAAAATGCCTATTATCATTGTTAAAATTTTTATTGTTTAAGAACTTTTAATAAGAAAAAAAAAAATCTGATTTCCGTACATTTTGTGGATCTAGTACACAATCCTACTAATATTATAAATGCGAAAGTTTGTATGTTTGTTACTCAATCATGCAAAAACGGCTGAACGGAATTGGATTAACATAAAGAATACTTTTTATCCCGGTAGTATCTCCCAGTGAAAGTATCGTCAAGATCGGTGCAGCCGTTTCGGAGATTAGCCGGAACAAACAGAGACGGACAAATATTTAAAGAATAGTTTTTTTGTTTTATTTACCGTATATACTTTCATACGCATTTAGTAAAATGCTGTTAAGGCTCGTACATACTGGCGCGATATCGCGGGTGCGACAGGCACCTACCCTAGTCGCGCCCGCGATATCGCGCCTGTTCGTGGGAGCTTTTATTTTGACATAACAAACAGACATTTCAATTTTATTTATTTGATAGATTACATCTTAGATTATAAAATGTTTTATACCCTTAGATGGAGGATTACATATTGAACTTCTTGTAAATGTATGTACTTCATCTGCATATATTTTGTATTTCATTTTTTTTAATATTTACACAGCTGCCGCCAGCGGCTTCGCCCGCGTGTTATCTTTATAAATTATAGCCTATGTTACTCAGGGTGAATGTAGCTTTCTAATGGTGAAAGAATTTTTCGGAATGAAATCGGCGCAGTAATTTTTGAGTTTATTCATTACAAACATACACACAAAAATACAAATCTTTCCTCTTTATAATATTAGTGTAAATATAGATATCCAGGAAGAAATCTAGCTTAGGTATGTCCTTCTGCAGGACCTGGCTACATATCGTGTCTTTTATAACGATCGGTTCAGTGGTTTAAGCTTGAAAAAGTAACAGACAGATACTTTATAGAATGGTTTACAACTGAATTTTAGTGAATAAAATAAATAAACATTCTCTGTATGTGTTGTCCATTGGGTGTGTTAGGTTCCCCTCCAAATCGATACGCAAGAATTGACGTAGTGATATAAATGACTTAACTACATGTTATATTTTGAAAGATTATATGGATCAGAATTTTTGGCCACGAAAGGGACAAATGAAAGTCTTGTAAAATTGCAAACAGCTGAGATAAGAAAGCTAAGAGGGATGTGAGATGTTACATGACTGGATAGAATAAGAAATGGGTATAAGTGTAAGGGTCAGTTCAAACCGCGACGTGTAGCGATGCGACGTTGCGCGCACTTTTTAACTTATTTTCTTCACGAAAATATGGTCACTGCGTCATGGGTGGACACAAAGTACGACACGGGTCAAGATGCGCGGTGCTGTGCAGCGCGTGTACCTTATTGTGTAGTAAATAAATTCGATATTGTATCGAATCTTATAAAAGTGCGTGTCGCGTCGCGTCTCGGTGTGAGGGTGACGGGGACTGAAAAGTTTTGTGGAAATCGGTTGTCATATTATGGGCATGTGATGCGGGGAGGATTGAGCATGGATGTGGAATCTTTCATTTAAATGTCGTCGTAGTAAAATTAAATTATCCTTTTACAACCTTTTTTGTTAAATGTTTGTTAAAATTAAAATCAACTGTTTTTTATTTCTATTCATTCCTTGTGAGCTTGGAGATAATGGTTTAACTTCATCAACTGCCTGCCTTTTTACATGGAGCGACTGCCTATCTGACCTCCAGAATCCAGTTACTGGGTAACACGATACCCCTTGGTACCTAATACTGATTGGCAAAGATCTACAAAATATGATCATGTTACTACATACCTACTTATTGTTAAAAAAAAACTTCAGCAATTTAAAAATTCGCGTATTTTACCTTGCTGCATATTTTATTTTTCGTGAAAACAACTTATTTAATAAAAAGAATTGTTTTTTATTTAATGTGTTCGCGCCCTTACTGTAGATAATTATTATTAATGAATTATTAGTATACTCTTAGGTATACAGTTCTTATGTATGTAAGTAAATAAAGCAATATTTTATTATTAATTTTGGTTGTTTTAATTCCAACCTAAAAAAAAAAAACATTTTTTACCCTTAGGGCTACTAAGGGTAAAAAATGATTATTTTTTGTGATATAAGCCTCGTTGGTCTTCGTCGCGTGGTCGAACGTGGGGTCCGGGGTTCGATTCCTATGTCGGCAAAGTGTTATTGGGCTTTAATTCTCTGCAGCCTCGTAACTCTGTCTGTCTGTCGCGCTTTCTCGCCAAAACTACTGAAACGATTTAAATGAAATTTGGTACACAGATAATCTAGAGCCTGAGAAAGGACATAGGCTACTTTTTATAGACATACCACGCGGGCGGAAGCTAGTTATTAATAAACGAAGAATTTGTACGTACTTGAACAAAGTACCTACCTACTTACTTAATTATTATTAAGTTTATTTTCTTTGTACGATCTGTCTGAAATGATGCAACCTAAAACTCAAAAATGTAATTACTCTTGTGGCGGCATATACATAGCCACATGCGAACTACGCATCAAAGACATTTTTTTTTTTTTTTGGTGGGAAATCTTCAAATGACTTCTCCCGCTCTGGGCGAAGCGGAAAGGCGTGTCAGACTCTTACTGACTAAAACCCACCCGTGTTCCTTCAGTTGCCTGTTGCCAGGGTCCCGGTATCCCTTTCGGACTATTCCGCGACCCTGGCAGGCATCGGTCCTAACGGACCCCGTCAGGTGTGCTGACATCTCTTTGAGGCGCGCGTGGAACACGACGCGCCATCGACCCGGGCCTGATCCTTATCGGACGGCGAGCTACCCATTGCTCGCCGTCCGCAAGCCCGCGCCTTTGGTGGCCGGGAATCCGCCTGGGATTCCCGACGCTCAGGGTGTCTCCAGCGGCGGCTGTTAGGGGCGTGAGGGCGCAGGCTTTGCCTCTCCCTCACGCGTTCCGCCTCCTCCTTCGCGAGCATCACTGCTTCGCAGAAGGAGGTGACCGCCTCGCATGCCCTCTCGCTCCGTACCATGGCCTGGACCAGGGCCGGACGCGAGAGGTCAGTGCCGCCAATCGCCTCCACGAGGACACGGTGGTGCTCCGCCCAAGCAGGGCACACCTCCACCGTATGCTCCACCGCGTCCTCCGGACGATCCGCACAGTGGTGACACTCGGGCGTTTCCTACCGCCTAATCCTACACAGGTACCTCCCGAAGCTGCACGCATCAAAGACCTGACGTCACACAAAAATTCTGACGTCACATAAATCCTGCATCGCGCAATTTTTAACCGTGCAATGGACATATATACAAGGACCCAACATCAATCGTTGGGCAGTTGCCCGCCAGACACAACACCCTTCTGGTAGGAGGATCATCCCTTTTCTATGGTGGATGAGTGAACTTTACACCCTGTTCCTCATACCCCTAAACTGTAATATTTGTATAGTAAGTATTCCTATATTTTTAGAATAAGTTTTAGGTTGTATTTAGGCTTTCGATGATCAAAGGTACCGCACCAAGTCCGCACCGAATAAATAGGTAGGTCGGTCGGCGCGGTCCCTGTCCGGTCCGCCATTTGGTACTTACCTAGGTAGTATAATATATTTGCCCACCTTCGAGAAATACATCCCTAATTTTACCTACTTTTAGGTAATTTTCGCTCTAATTAATCTATGGTACCTACAATGAGAAACGTGACACGACGACGCTACGGTCTGCAAGCTTGTATTGTTGATGTGGCGTCGTGTCGCTACTCTTTTGTTTTGCCGACTGTTTGCCGGGGCTTGTGGCATTCTAGCGGTGTAGATATTGAGGTGAGGGGAAACGGTGGGTAATCGTGAATTAAAAAAGGCCTCAGAAATATGAATAAGTATTTTAGATAGAAAACACACAGAATAACAGAAGGCCTAAGGCCAATAAAATTTTTCTCGTCGTCGTAGTCTCAAAGTCTCAATAAAAAAAATAACGTAAAAATTCAAGTTGCAATCTACCAAATTTGTCAATGTTGTAGGTAAGTACTTATTTAAACAGATTGCGAAAGAGATGCGAATGCGAACGTTCTTAAAAATACTAAGAGTCTCTGATCTAAGCCGTGGACAGATAGACAGACAGACATGGCGAAACTATAAGGGTTCGTTTTTGACTACGGAACCCTAATTATGGGTATTGCCCCTCTGATTATCTACCCATTGCTAATGCGGTCTTATAGGTTAAGATTACGGCACCCGTCCCGCCTCGGCACTTGACGAGATGCGAGTAGAGTTAGCAACTAAAAACACCGGCCAAGTGCATGCCGAACCACGCACAATGAAATAGTTGGGATGAATTTATCCAACAAACTTAACATTGTAGTTGAAAAACTTGTTCTCCCATACAAACTCGCATTATTAAACGACCTTTTCACAAACTCGCATTATTAAACGACCTTCCCAACGATACCCCACACCATGGGATTGACGAGAAAAAAAAAACCATCCCCACTTTACGTGTATGGGAGGTACCCTAAAAAAAAATATTTTTTACGATTTTCTTTTACGACTTTGTCGGCGTCATTTACATGTAGGTATACTCATACCAAATTACAGCTTTATAGTACCAACAGTCTCTGAGCTAGGCCGCGGACAGACAGTCAGACGGACATGGCAAAACTATAAGGGTTTACTACGGAACCCTAAGGAGTTGGCGAGCAACGTGCAGCGAGTGCGTGACGGTGACGAGCGATTACTTGCGTGTATGCGTAGATATTTACCGAGCTGAGCCCGTGGCTAAGTAATAACAGCCGCACGGGTTGATTGCAACGCTTGCCGGGGTTGGTCCGTGGATGGGTGACCATCTTTACATACCGAGTCTTCCGTGCCTCGGAAAGCACGATAAGCAGTTGGTCCCGGCTGTCATTTGTAGATGTTTGACAGTTGTAACGCGTTACGTCAGATGCCCGAAAGTCTAACAACCAGTCTTACCATGGGATATCGTGTTACCCAGTAACTGGGTTGTGGAGGTCAAATAGGCAGTCGCTCCATGTAAAATGCTGGTATTCAGCTGCATCCGGATAGACTGGAAGCCGACCCCAACATTGGGAAAAGGCTAGGCAGATGATGATGCGTAGATATGTACCGAGTGTGGGTCATTTAAATAAATAATTAGTTATTTAATAAGTACCTATCTAAATTGCATTAAATATCAATATCTTCAGTACTGTAACGTCTGAGGGACGTTAACTATATATGTGTGGGGGTGTGTGAGGAGGGAATTCCAAAGAGGAGTAGGTTTTCCAAGGGTTTATTAATTATGCGACACGTTTATACATATAGAGGGTTCGGGCTGCTCTCCCCCACTCGACCTAAAAACCTATCTGTCAATATTTAAATACCGACTGCTGTAGCGTTCGCAAGTCAAGGCTGCGGTTCTACCAGCCAGCCCAACGTGAGGTTGCATATCGCATAAAACCTCTACAGTACCTACCTAATGGGCATGGCTGCACAGATTCGAATCCACGACCTACAACTCGTAAGTCAAGGCTGCTATCTCCGGGCCACATAGGTTTATGATTAGGAGGCTTTAGGTACTGACTTAGATTTTCTTGCTGTAGATACCTATCTCTCGCCGAATAAAGCAATGGTGAAAGCTACCAAAACTGGGCCCGACTGCGTGGTTTGACAGCAAACTGCGGGTTCACAATGTGGAGGAAGCTTTACGGGATCGTTTTGCGGGAACGGTAATGTTGTTTGTTGAACTGTCAAATGAAACAAATGAGTCTTAATCATTTACCGAAAGTGTGCTACATACACCGCTTGATAGCTTATGTCAGTCCTATAGGTACATTTTTGCCTTTACCATCATGGTTATCGCTGATAGAATGTCACTTTTGTCTAGGGCCTCAGGTGCGTGGTACCTATGACCTGTATGAAGAACATCACTATAATGTTCGTCTAGGTCGGTCCCCCCCGGTGTTTCCACTCACATTCTGCCTTGTAAATCCTTTTATTTTTTCATAATTTCTACTCGTTTATGTTAATTTTTATTCATCGTCACTAGTTTTAATTGCATGTCTTGTCAGCCAACTAATTCGTGACATACAGGAGTCATTGCCAGCAGATCATCGTGCAACATCGCGTGTATCAGATACTTTAGCCAAACATCTCCTCTCTTACTGTTATTAGCGATATATCAAATCATTAAGCTCTCTCCATCTTGTGACGGACCTACATAAATAAGTAAGTAGGTATATTCAAAGATTATTTTGTAGACAGGACCAAATAATAAGTGCCTGCCTAACATTAGTCTACCTATTTTTGGTGTAAAGTTCACTCATCCTCTATTGAAAAGGGAGGATCCTCCGACCAGACGGGTGTTGTGTCTGGCTGGCAACTGCCCAACGATTGATGTTGGAATCTTGTATATGTTAATCACGCGGTAAACTCTAATTACGTGATGCAGGATTCTATGTGACGTCATGATTTTTGTGAGGTCTTTGATGCGTAGTTCGTATGTGGCGATGTAGATGCTGCCACAGGTGCATGAAGCTTAGCCCCACAGGCGCGTTTTTATTTATTTATTAAAACGTTATGCACAAGTAAAAAAAAAATACTGTACAAAGGCGGACTTAATGCCTGAGGCATTTTCTACCAGTCAATCTTTGGGTGATGCAGAGAAAAACATTGCAGGTGCAACATAAGGGATAGATAACTTGAAAAATGATAAATAGTAATCGTAGTAGTTTATCGGTCGATAATTACGATATACCGATATAAACGCGCCTATGGGGGAGAGGCTTTAAAAGCCTTCTTGTTTCTTGGCTGGTAGCAGCTGGATGAGAGTAGCCCTTCGAATCCTCGAGGTATGCGATTGAAGATGCCTTATGTCCAGCAGTGGACTGCTACAGGATGATGATGGAGATGATGAAGAGCCTCCACAACTAGATATCTACGTTAGGGCCTTATTACACGGGTGATTTGCGAGCGTGTTTCTAGCGGGGCGATTTTCAACGCGCTAGCTGCGTGTGCGTAGCGAGCACGCCACGTGTGCGCAACGTGTTCGCTTCGTTTGCGACTTACAGAGCGAGTGAGACCAGCGCTTATAACATCAGTATCACCTGCAATCTAAGCTATCCTAATATAATATTACAAATGCGAAAGTGAGTTTGTTGGTTTGTTTGTTACACTTTCAAGCTAAAACGACTGAACGGATTTGGATAAAATTTGGTACAAGGGTAGACCATGACCTGGAGAAGGACATAGGCTACGTTTCATCCTGGATCGCAGACAAAGACGCGTGCAACAGCTAGTTTACATATAATCTAACTGTACTATTACGTACAAATGCATGTCTTGTCTACAACATTTAGTCTTGGTCGAGTATGTCGCAGTAACGCACGCGATGGCGCGTCGCATGCTCCGGCGCAGACGAGGTAACTAGCTTGGGATATACATAGGTTGTCTAAAGATATCTCTGCTCACCTTTACCTAAGATTAATTTTGTAGTACTGTGTGGACAGTCAAATAAAGGAGAAAAAAAAGGGCACACAGGATGGGTCTGTACCACTAGGCAAAAAACGCCGAAAAAAAAGCACGTTTCTTGTATGGGGACCTTTAACGGTCATAGTAGAACTCTGTGAGAACTTTCAAGTGTCTACCTATTACGACGGTACAAAAGATACAGCCCTGTGACAGACGGTCGGACGGACGGACGGACAACGGAGCCTTAGTAGCAGGGTCCTTTTGGCACCCTTGGTACGGAAGCCTAAAAAGTAGAAGGCTAGGAAGGGAATTTTCAAGAGTTGATCATAGCACAGACAGAAGTCATCTCCTCAGCTATGTAATTGCGTAACACATTTTCGTAAACGATTAAGACTAATCTGTTTCATTTTGACAGTTCAACAACATTTAGGTACCTATTGCGTTTTTTACGTTGTTGAGCAGAAATTATTTTCAAACATATGAAGCAGCAATCTGTTTCAAAATGATTTATATTGTGATTGATCGTATAGTACGTCAGGGTTCAGCTTATAATTTCCGTGGATGGCGTGAATATGTTGACATGAGTTGAACATGCCACTTGGAGTGTAGCAGTATAAATGACGAGCTAAAGACAGGGGAAGCGTCTACCGTTTTACAATTTAAATATAGGTTATTTTTTATGCTCTAATAACAAAGGCTCTTCTAACACGATGCCTTCTGGATTCACAGACATAATGATAATTATGTAAGTTATACAAATAGATAGGTAAACAAATCTCGTAGGAATTAGCGAAATGAGTTTGACCTAAAAAGTTCAAAAGCTTTTTGTTGACTATAAAAAAAAAACTGGTTGAATTTTCTCATTAAAAGGTCGTGATGACATTAAAATGAAAAGAAGAAAATCATTTAATTTTAATTGTAGCTAAATGGTTTCTTTGTTAGTTTTTCATGTAAAATGGCCAGTACCTACTACGTATATAAGGTAAAAAAAACTAGGTTAATCTTTTTTAATGGAGACTTCTTTTTCCATTTCATAGGTCCCACACAAAATTATTTAAAAAGTATTTTTTTAACATGCTGGGTATGTCAATTGCCGGTTAGATTTTTTTTCTTCAGCTGAAACTTTCAGTTCTCTGAACTTGCAGTGCGTTTTCTTATCGAAACAATTTTCAACATAGGTACGTAGGTAATGAAGTAAGTGTCAGGCTTTAAAGGGAGCCATTGAATACATCACCATACTCAGACGATAAAAACCCCACGACTCTTGTGTGCTAACATAATATAGTAGGGCATACAGTAGGGACTTTATTAATTTAAATGAGTTAATGACATTCATGTTGAGGTATAGACCGAAGACCTGAAGTTCCAAGGTTCAGATGCTCTGCGTTACATCTGTAGGTAAAACCTCATTCCCTAAACCTTCCGAGTTTTCAATTCCCTGATCATAAATTCTGTAAGTAAAACAATCTCAAGATATATAATGAATCTTGGTTCGTGCCGCTCCCTCGCAAGTCACTCCGTGCTCATCAAAGCATGCAGAAAACAAAAGCAACGGAAATATTACTCCAGTCGACGACAAGAAAGCCCAGAGGACAGTTTTCTATACAAAACACTTAATCATGATCCTTAAATAATTCAAATAAAACCTCGGCTGTGTGCTTGCTTACCACTGCTTAGTAGTAGAATAATTTAAAAACATAACCTGTCAAAAATTACCGCCAAAATATTTATGCAAATCAAATTAAATACTTTTGTTGCTATAAAAATAAATGATATCTAATTATATTATGAAAATGTCTTACGTAAATCATGTAATACGTTTACAAGTTAATTAAAAGTTTAAAAACAGTTGTTTTGTTAAATAAGTGTTTGAATTATTGATGTTGTAATTGGAAGTTACCTACATTTTGTAAGATGGACGCTAGCAAAGGCGCGGCAGTGCGTCTAGTATTTTTTGCTTTCTTCACACGGTATGCGCTATCTCAGGAGTACTTTAGAATGGTAAGTGTACCAATTAAATCAATTTTCAACTTAAATTTCCACTGATTAACGACTTCATTTATGTAAATTTTATACAGCAAAGTTTTAATCACGTAAAATCTTCGTTCGAGTGCATTGTGATGCAGAATCTTTTGCTTATGTAACATTGTGTGCAAGACAGCAAGGTTTGCAAAAGAAACATTATGTATATTCTATTGTGTTGTTATAAGATCTTACGAAGTTTTCACTACCTTATATAATAGAAACTCGGCTGTCGACCGTGAGGTCCAGTGTTCCATCACTGAGTGCGGAAAACTGAAAATGCTTCTTCTGTGAGGATGACTCTAAGTTGGATCTCAGAATTAAAGTAACAATTGCACCATTGTCCTATGTCTTGCATATCTCTGTTCTCTATCTTTTAGAAATGAGGTTTCTGCTACGTGCATGCTAAAACTGCATTCATTAGGTAGGTAGCTAATGATTTCAACGCAGATACCTGGTCTACGTTGAAATCCCGTAGTCGTTATGTGTAGGTACATCTCCAGTGGTTATTTATCATAACATTCTACTTCTGGAGACCCGAAGTAGAATTTCGTTTGATATCCAGTGGATATACCCCTGGCACCATAACGCTCTTCTCTCTACATTCCATGTCGTCTTTCGTCAGTTACACAGGTAGATCGATCAGGTTACGCTACGCTTAGCTAGATCTATCTAAATAAACGTTAAACGTTATTCTTATCCGTGGATGGGTAACCATATTCTTGCGGTTCTTCGAGTCCCCATCATGCCTCGGAAAACACGATAAGCCATTTTTCCTGGCTGTCATTCATATATCTTTGATAGTCGTTACGGGTACTCAGAAGCCCAAAAACCGACCCCAACATAGTCGGAAAAAAGCTCGGCAGATATGATCTTACGTACCTATTAATACCTAGCCAATGGCCTCACTACTAGAAACTACCAAACTACCATTATAGTAATAAAATTGTTTCCTGTTAGAGCCAAGTTCAAAAGCCGTGCACTCTCTATACAATTACGCATGACATAGCAAATGAATGTGCATGAATGGTATAATGGTAAACAGTTAGACACCTTTACCGATAGAACCATAGACGCGTGACGGACGATACTTGGAATTGTATGTATTTGTGTACATAGTAATTTTCCCTGCATTTTCAAGTGCCTAGGAACGACAATGAGGAAAAAGTTTTGAGTACCTATGAATGTGGATAGCTATGGTAGGGGAAGACCAAAGTAAAGGTGGATGGACTGTGTGAAAGATGGATATGGCTAGAAAGGGAGTGACTACAAAGAGGGCGACTAATAGAGAAGTAGGTGTAGAAAGAAAAAGGCATCTTGTGCCGACCCCAGATAAATTGGGATAAAGAAGGGAGAAAAAATAAATTTGAAAAATTTGGAAGGTTGCCGGAAAAATTGGTGCATTCCTATAGGAATGTTGTACATATGAATTAGGTATTGTTTGGACAACGTCTGTCGGTTCAGGTAAAGTCTGTTTTTTTAATCTCGTAGACTAATTTGACAGGTGCAAATGTCAAACTCCAAATTGATAAAACAAACATCTTTAATAAAATAAGTGATAGACATAATTTATTAACTCATAATTGATTAACTCCAAATTTAATAAAATAAGTGATAGACATAATTTTAACACTAGAAATAAAGATAAAATAGATCAACCATTTTTCAGATTAGCTAAAGTACAAACATCTTTTATGGGGTACTCCGTTAAATGCTATAACAAAATACCTAGTGATATATTGCAATTAAATGAAAGAAAATTTAAAACTCATATTAAAAGTACTCTTTGTAAACAAGCATATTACAAATTAGAGGATTATATCCAAGATAAGAATGCTTGGAAACATGCTGGTCTTGCTCCATAGGACAAATTCGAGGCTGGACAAAATCAAACTGGTTGCTAATCTAGTTGTAAAAATTATTTGTATATCATCGATTTTTTTTTTACATTTTATGATAATTAAACTCACACACTGTCCTATTAGTATTACTTGCAAGTTTGTAGGAATATTGTGATATCGTATACTTTAATGTTTGTAAATATGTGAGCACCATGTATCTATCACATACTTAATTTATTTATTCGTCATTGCTCCATTTTTAATTTTTAATACTTTTAATTCTTTTTACCTATTGTAATTGTATTCTCGGTGCATCGTCTTCACATGTAATTATATAATTGATGTATACCAAATATTGTAAAACATTTTTTTTTTTAAAAGAGTAACGGTTGAGTTTCTTGCCCATTCTTCTCCATACGAAAACTATCTTTTGGAAGGGGCAACTAGAATCAGTTCTATTTCTATGTATTTGACGTTCAAAAGTGCCTTTAATTTGCCTACTTGAAATAAATTATTTGACTTTGACTTTGACTTTGACAAACAACAATCACTTGAAATGTTAAATTAGTCTACGAGAATAAAAAAATATTTTATTATGTGATAAATATTGAAAAAAAAGACAAAAAAATATCTAACTTGGTAGAAAAAAAGGGACTTTGCTTATTATGAAAACTTACTGAAAACCACAATTTATGAAATATAATATAAAATTACTACAATATTCTAAACACCTGAACATCTGTAGAATACTCAACAAAACCACGCCGTAAACATGACCCAGATAGTCTTATTGTATTTAGTCACGCTTATGACCATACTTACATGTAAGTATCAGTATGTACTCACGTCATTATATGTGACATTTTTTGTCTTACAACCTTCGTGGTCCGCACAAGGCATGACCGAAATGACAAATTAGTCGGAAGATGCATAAAAAGTCATTTTGGCCAATTGCTTTTTAGATTAACCTTAAAAAAAGTGTGTTTTAAAGTTTAGAATTAGTTTTCCGTCATGCCCTCTGGTCCTGTGCTTAAAATAGCTGGTTATTCCATTGTTTACTTGGGGTTTCGGTTTTTTAAACAGTTTTGAGATTTTGGTAGTTTTGCAGACATGGTAGAAAATTATAGAGATAATGTTGCAAGTTGCAACCCAAATTAAACTACAGATTGTAACTGTGTATATTTCAAAGGACACGCTATACTGTCAATTTTAACGAACGTTAATCGCTAATAAATATTCATTATAAAACCCGAAATACGTCACTGAAACCAAAGAGAATTTTAAAGACGATTTTAATTTAAATGATTTTTTTCACATATCCAAAACCAACCATTTAGCGGCCGGGGGTGACTTGACTCTAACAAAAATTAGCACTTTAAAGCATAATATTTCGCAAACGGATCCCTGAATCCAAAAATGGTTTTCACAAACTCACAATATTTTTAAACGACCTTTCCAACGATATCCCACGCTATGGGATAGACGAGAAAAAAAAATCACCACTTTAGGGGTAGTGGAGGTACCCTAAAAAATATATTTTTCACTATTTTATTTTACCACTATTGTCGGCGTGATTTATACCCATACCAAATTACAGATTTCTAGTATTACCAAAAATCTCTGAGCTAAGCCTCGGACAGACAGACAGACAGACAGACAGACGGACATGGCGAAACTATAAGGGTTCCTTGTTGACTACGGAACCCTAAAAATGCTAACGCACTTGGTAGAATTTTTGCCAAAGCTAGTCTACAATTAAATTCGTACCAACTGCTGAGCGCCTGACCATTTATGTATGTACACACTGCTATCACAGAAACAGAATTTTGCTATTTGTCGTGCATACCATGCAATAAAACCAGCATAACTTTATAAACATAACATACCTACTTACAAGGCAATTCTTTTCATAATTAGACATCACCACAATCCCTCATAAGTATTTGAAGTATCTCCAACGTCATTACGTCTATTTAACTTCATTCTCTAACCCAAATAAAAACAAAATTAACAACCTAATAACATAAGTTTCGTTAAAAAATTGACCCGAAGTTCCGAACGCGAACGGTATTCCTAATAAACCACGTGGTTTGGTCGAACACTTTCATTGAGCCATTGTTTCTAAGAGATAGAAAGACGGATGTATCTACTGACAATGGAGGGACACTTTCGCTTCTTTTATTAACATTATCCTACTTACTCTAATTTCTTGAATTTGGTTATTTTGGGCCTTAAGAGGAAATAAGGTCAGTCCCCTCCCCATACAAATGCTCTCGCCTGTTTTCTCTCTGGTTTATGACCTTGGAGCAATGATTTTTTACGGTAAAATATATATCAACTAGTTCTATGCCCCTATGTTTTTCGTTTTGATGATACATTATCTGTAGATATTATACACTAGAACCCTCAGAAAATTGCCTGTTTAGACCGCTGTCATCAGAGGCCCATTGTACAAATTTGACAACTATTAAAGAATAAAGAAAATATAGGGGAACAGTAAATATCCTTCTTATTCAATTTGTATAATATCTTTCAAATTGGTCCAATATTGGAGGAGGAAATAGATGAGAGCCGAACCTCGAATTATGGCTTTTTGTATGGAGAAAAGACCGACCCTATTTCCTCTTAAGTCGTGATTTGTTAACTTGAGGGCGCATAAAAAATCTCCACAAGTGACGGTTCGTCAGCCTCACTACTAACATTATTTAAGTCTTATGGGTAAGACCAAAAACCAAGACAGAGCGTTGTCAACAGTGACGTGAGGCCGGTTTCCTAAACATGAGTGTGCACTTAATGAGGTGTAGTTTGATTGTAAATGGTTGCAAAAGTGTGCGTGTGAGCGTGTATGTATGCACAGAGCCGATTTGTAGTTTTGGCATGCTTCACTGTATTGTTCGCAGCGCTCTGTCTTGGTTTTTTATTTGGTCCGAGATCATTACCAATCATCATTACATTACATCACAATCATTACCTACTCTTTAGTAGATACTATCTGGGCAGACAGGCGCTTTACTTTGGGTAAATTATTTTATCACCCCTGCTCTCAAAACGGTGAAGGAAAACATTGTGAGGAAACCGGCATGTCCTAGAACCAAAAAATTCGACAACATGCGACATCTACCAACCCGCACTGGGGCCACGTGGTGGATAGCCCACACATCATGGCTTCCTCTATCCTCTTCCCATCGTCGCAGTGCCAAGCCCTGGGTCCTAAAACAACTGGCACCCCGGCGCGGTAACAGCAGCCCGACGATAAACTAAATAAAGTCCAGGCCACACGATGGTTTCCTTAACCGTTGTCCGTAATGTCCAAGATAAACTGAGAAAGTATCGGATTTGAACCCACAACTCATCACAGCCATCACAACGGGTAATCGTAAAAGAAAATGAACAGTCGGTCCCGATGCCAATTTTGCTAGATCACGAATCGTTTCCACGGCTTTACAAGTCGTAAGAGAAATAGTATATTACTGTCGCGGCCAGCAATTGACGATCGTGAAAATATGGGCCGAGGCACACATACCATATGTGTGCCTCGGGCCACATTTCACGTACCTATGTCACATACTCACGTATGCGACATACGTGAGTCCATCAATGCCTGATTGCGACCAAGGCTTGTATAGTACTTTTCTCAAATAATGCGCGGAAATTCAAACTGTGTAAATTAAATAAAAATCCAGAATCTTTGACGAGAGAAAATTTATTTTCCTCCACACAAGGCCATAGGACATAGTTATCCATCATTCTACACACAAAGACATTGTATGACCAGCTCAAGGTCACATACAAGCACGATTACTGTAACGCTAGCAATTCATCTAATAACGTAAGGATTTCCGCCGATTTTGTAACAATCATCTCGTGCATTATGGCTTTTTCTAAGTAATACAACAAAGTGTGGAACTGTCAGGGTTTTCCGAAGGTCTGGTGGGTGAACCAAAAAGATTCAACTGTCGTAGCATACTTATTTTGTAAGTGGTAAGCTTTGATTATTTATATGTCTAGATAGACTGTCCCACATATCTTCAATTTTCCATATTTATATCCCACTAGCTGATGCCTGCGGCTTAGCCCGCGTGGATTTCGGTTATAATATACTAAAACCTTCCTCCATAAACCACTCTATCCATTGGTGAAAATAGCATGAAAATCGGTGCAGCTGTTTTTGAGTTTATCGCGAACAGACAGACAGACGCGGCAGAGGACTTTGTTTTATAATAATGTAAGGATATAATATGTACTTCAAGGGCGAGCCTATTGTTATGATCTCGGCCCAAAAGACGACGGGCTGTTACTGAGAAATTCTTGATGGAAAACCCAATGACAGTTTGCCGAAACTAGAAATGGAACCCAGGCAGTCATCTAATTACAATTGATTCACGTTTTCAGGGTGTCAACACAAATACAGCAGAGGCATCCCAGTTTCTTCGAGAGTATGACAGGGAAGCTTCTGGAATGTGCTACAGGTAAGATTCCTCAGGCCCTTCACTCCCATCAAAAATTACGCGGTATCGAGCATAGTTCAAGAATATTTAGCTTAATATAATCTCACCGTAAAGTTAACTTAGCTATCATAAAATCACGCCTAGTTTTCCCCGAAGGGTATGCCAGAGGTGTTACCCATAGTAGGTACACCCACATTTCACCAGTTATATTTAAGTCCCATGTGATAAGGAGCGAGCCTATTGCCATCAACCGGGCACAAATCCAGACTCCGGGCTGCTGTTGAGAAAACCGAGGGCTAACAAATATTTTTCCTGAAATGGCTGAACAGGGATCATTCGAAAGCGTAATCTCATTGTGTCTTCTCTTCCTAACCCATTTGTTCCTGTGATAACCCTCTGCAAGACAAAGGCTTCCCTACTCTCTTTCCTCTTCTCTCTGTTAAAAGCTGCTAAGGACCAGTTCTTGTTGAAGGAGTCCAGTTCATCCCGCGGTCTCCGTCTGGGCCTGCCGTGATGTCGCTTGTCATTAAGAGGGGCCCATTGGGTCGTAAGTTTGGTCCATTGGTCGTCTGACATGCGGCAGATGTGTCCAGCCAAATTCCATTTTAGCGTGGCAACTTGCCAAGAAATCAGTCATCTTTGTGATGGAACGGATGGTCGTATTCCTAACGCATCCCCCATCCCATTCGCTTCAACTGCTGAAAATCTCCCATCTGGACATGAGATGCCTTGGCTTGCCTGGAAGTCTTTAAATAGACTCGGGAAGGTCGAAGTAGAGAAAACCTGCTCAGGTGGCCAAGTCTATTAATTTACAAACGTGTCAGTGGTATCGCAATGATGAGTTTTTGACAGATTTTGTATGGCATTATATCTGTCAAAAACTGATCATTGTGAGACCACTGACACGTTTGTAAATTAGTAGACTTGGCCCCCTGGTGGAGATTCACGGGTGACTCCACTCAACTCCTCTCCTGGAGTGTAAATGTGGTGCTGTCGGAATGAGATAGAGAAGCGCGAGGACACAACGCGACGCTAGTAATTTATAGCAAAATATGAAGCTTAAGAAATATGAAGCTAAACAATTAAAACATAATGTTGTTTGTAGAATAATATGATTGCATATTTATAATCCATCCATTCCATCACCATCATTCATCCATCTTTCACAAAGGTTTTCCTCGAAAACAACTCAAAATAAATTCTCTTTCTCATTTTAAATTACTCAAATTTCCACAATCCTATTTCAGAGTAACAATGTCCCAATGGAAGTTCGTGACCAACATCACGGAGTACAATCGTCGCCGTATGCTGGAGGAACTGGCTCTCAGCTCCAAATTCGAGAGGCTCTCCTGGAGGAAGGCGGCTGCTTATGACTCCTCCAGGCTCTCCGACCCTCAGGGGAGACGGCAGCTGATGAAGATTGTGCAGGCTAGCAGGGCGGCCTTGCCTGATGATAAGTATTCTGAGGTAAGGTCACAAAGATAAGGTAGATATTCCATATCTGTATTCTGTACCTGCAGAGTGACTAACCAGGTGTCAGAGTTTTTATGCCGCTCATGGGGCTCTGACTTGGCTTCACATGCCTTCGAGAAATATCTCTCAGGCATGCCGGTTTCCTCACGATGTTTGACTTCACCGTTTTTGAAGCAAGTGATAATTTATACAATACGCACATGAATCCGAAAAATCGACAGTGAGTGAGTGCGTGCATAGATGCCTCTAATACAAGAATGAATGTACAAGTTGCCATAGCTTTTTATGAAAACTGCCACTATATTCATAAAACTCTTCCAGCTCCAACAACTAATCTCCGAAATGAAAGAAATCTACAACTCGGCAAAAATCTGTCCCTACGGCCAGAAGCCCTACGACCCTCACATACCAAGGATTCCTTACAGCAACGAATACCAGGACATGAACCAGGGCTACCAACTGGCAAACCAACCATATCAGCACTACCAACCTTACACAGAATCAACGGAATCTAACTACTGTGATATGCAGCTGGATCCTGAGATATCCAGGATTTTAGCACATTCGAGGATTGAGAGTGAATTGCTGTATGTATGGAAGAGTTTTCGGGATCAAACGGGGCCGAAATTGAGGAATCGGTTCATGAGATATGTGCAGTTGGCTAATCAGGCGGCAGTGGCTACTGGTAAGTAATTTTATACATCAATTAGCAGCGCCCCGAGTGGTTTTGCTCCGAGTGATCTAGGGACGTTGTATAATTAACGTAGCGCGGTTAATTCTGCTTGCGCGATGCAGGATTTTCGTGATGTCAGTGTGATGTGTAGTTCGCATGTAGCGTTGTAGATGCCGTCACAGTGTTCTCATTGATTAAAGAAAAAAACTTAAGCCACTTTGAAATATCTCATGTACGGTCTACTGTATGAGATCTTTCGGCACCCCGATATATCACAATTCCAGAAATGTAATGTATGATAGAGCTCTAAATAGGTTTCTATTCTTCAGGATACCGAGACGCCGGCGACCAAATGCGTGCAGCATACGAGGACCAATCGTTCAGAGCCAGCGTCGAAGAGATGTACAACCAAATACAGCCGCTCTACAAGCAGCTGTTCACTTATGTGAGGAGGAGGCTGGTGCAGCGGTACGGGGAGACAAGCGTGCGCTCTGATGGCCCCATACCTGCGCATTTGTTGGGTAAGCTACTTTAACATTCTTTTTATTAATAGAATTTACTATAGAGCAGGGATGATGCGGATATCCGCATCCGCAACCGCGGAGTTTCCGCATCGATTTGGACTTCTGCATCCGCATCCGCAATAATTAATGGGTATGTTCATGCGGATGCGGATGTAGCACAGGTCGCGAAAAGAATGAAAATAGGTGGCGCCGTACGGTCCACTCCCTCTCACAGATAGGAGGCCGCAGTCCCAGCAGTGAGGACAGTATAGGCTTATGATGCTTACTTATTCTTTTGACTTCGTCACCAGGCAACATGTGGGCACAGAACTGGAAGTCGATCATGGACCTGGTGATGCCGTTCCCGCAGTCTCCCAACGTTGACGTCACCGCTGAGATGCTAAGACAAGGATTCACTCCGCTCAGGTAATATATAGTAGTCAGTATTCCCCGAAGGATGGACGGATGGATGGGATGGATGGTGGTGATACAAATTTCGCCAGATTTAATAGGAGGAAAGTCTGATGCTGAAAACCGGGTACAAATCCAGTCTTCGTACTAAAAAACTTCAGGCAGAAATAAAACACATTTTTAAGGTGTACCCCAGGATCCCACGCTGTGTCAGTTTAATAGATGATGTTGGTTAAATTACTATAGGAACACTAGCATTTTGCCCGCGGCTCTGTCCACGTGGATTTCGTATTTACCCCTAGTAAATTTAACACCCCTTCCTAAAAGATAGTTTTTGAAAATGGATGTTTATTATCTACTAGCGACCCGCTCCTGACTCTTCTCTATCTATACTTACAGTATTTTTTTGTAGTAACGACTGGAGCACCAGTGCAAAAATAAGTAAAAATGTTATTTAAATAATTTTATTAAAAGGCAACATTTATGATAGTATTAATTTTAGTAGAAACCCATAGTGTAACGGGGTACAATATATTGTTTTTCCAGAATGTTCCAAATGGCCGAAGAATTCTACACGTCAATGGGTCTGAAGCCAGTTCCTCCCGAGTTCTGGCGCGGGTCCATGTTGGTGCGGCCTGCACAGCGCAGTGTGCAGTGCACAGCCAGCGCCTGGGACCTGTGCAACAGGATCGACTATAGGTAACATCTATCACTATCATCAGCCTACACCAGTCCACTGCTGGACATAATCCTCTCCTATTGCACGCCATTCAGCTCGATTCTCGCCAACCCTGTGATTACTGCAGCTCCAGCTTATTTTAATTAATTAATTTTTAAATTGTTTTTTTTTTTGTGTATAGCTGTAGACCTACAGCAATATAAAAAAAAAAAGTTACCTGTAACTCTGGAACTGTAACTCTGTAACTTACCATAGTTACCTGTAACTCTGGACGTTTTTGTAACAATATAAAAGAGTGTCCATGGAGTTTCTTGCCCGTTCTTCTCCATAGGAACCTACTACGCTTTGGAATGGGCAACTAGCTTCATCTTTCTAATTGAAGATATTACTAATAAATGTGAAATTGTGTGTGCTGCTTGCTTTACCTCGTCCAGAATCAAGCAATGCACAGAAGTGACGATGCAAGACCTGGTGTCCACTCACCACGAGATGGCGCACGTGCAGTACTACCTGCAGTACTCCGAGCAGCCGCAGCTGTTCAGGGATGGCGCTAACCCTGGTGAGTGACTGCTTTTCATAAAAAGCAATCAATCTGCCTAATCTGTAAAAGATTCAACCCGCGACTTCATTCGCGTCACACAACATGACGCGAATGAAGTCGCGGGTTGCGATAGTTTCCTATAATCTTTACGTTTTGATTTAGTTCTATACCTAGAACTAAATCTGTATTTTTTCAAAATTTTCGGCTCAGTAGTTTCGGAGTTATGTGGGGAGGAATGGTCAATTTTCATAAATTTTCTTCAAAGTATTTATTGAAAAATTATTTTAAAAAATTTAACAAGCCCTTTCATTTGAAATGTCACACGGTACAGTTTTGCAAAACTTCCTTTTTAATTTCCAAATCCCCCCAAAAAGTGACCACCGTATTCAAAATTCATTTATTTGCGTTACCCGTCCGTGTTTGGGTCACAGCACAGAAATACACATGTACCTTTCAAATTAATCGGTCCATTTGATTCGGAGTAAATTGCCTGTGACAGACGGACATACAGACAGACGCACGAGTGATCCTATGAGGGTTCCGTTTTTTCCTTTTGAGGTACGGAATCTTAAAAATGATTTGGGAGCCCCCCAACAACAATCTGTACTATGATTATCTCTGCCTACGCCTTACGAATTATAGGCGTGATAAACATAATTTGTTATTTTATTGTGTAATAACAACAAAAATAATGTACTTTGCATCAATAAATAGTTCGATAATTTCGGCACTATAGTCACATCTTCGGTAGTATAGTGGTAAGTATCCCCGCCTGTCACGCGGGAGACCGGGGTTCGATTCCCCGCCGGAGAGTTTCTTTTTGCATTTTTTTTGCACTTAATTATTACTAAACCATACCATTACTTAGTTTAATCAAGCATTTTTCAGTTAAACTGAACGTACATGAAATAAACGATACTGTGGGTGGTAATGGTTCTTAATTATTAAAATGTTTATAAAGACTATGCTATGCTATGGTTTTGTCACCATCATCATTCTCCTGTCGTTATCCCAATTTGTTTGCGGTCGGCGCAACATGTCCCTTTCTCCAATACTTCTCTATTAGCCATCATCTCGGTAGTCACCCCCTTTCTAGCCATACCATCTTTCACACAGTCCATCCATCGTTTCTTTGTTCTTCCCCTACTCTTATAGCCATCGACATTCATACCCAAAACTTTCCTCACTTCGTATCACGTGCCCATACCATGACAACCGATTTCCGCACAACTTTTCAGTGACCGGTGCCACTTTCAGACTTCCTCATAAGTACTCATTTCTTATTCTATCCATTCGTGCATTAAGCTATGGTTTTGTGTTTTTCTAAAAACTAAAACAATAAAACTAAAGTTAAAACTGTGTTTTTTTTTCAGCATTTCACGAGGCAGTGGCCAACGCAGCCACCCTGTCAGTTTACAACCTCCCGCACCTGCAGAGAGTTGGACTCTATCAGAATAAGTAAGTTTTGTCCGATACTCCTTACATTTTTAACATAGCATGTAACAGTAGTGTTCATTACGAATGTAGAATTTTATGTTGTTCATCGTTTCGCGGAGAAGGGAGGGAACGCTTGTGACTTAATGAGTATTGAATATAAAAGATGATGGATAGAGCGGGAGAGGGGGGCAAAGAAGGGATCTTCTTTGGCCTCTCCCGCTCTAAGGAATGATATGAAAGAGACGACTAAAAATCACAAAATATTATTAAACAAAGTCCCCCCGCCGCGTCTGTCTGTCTGGACGCGATTAACTCAAAAACTACCGAACGGACATAGAAAAAAAAACAATACCTACACAATCCTCTTTATTTAATTTAATATTATTTGGTAATTTGCTTAAACATAATATATTTTACTTAATCTAGTTTTAAAATAATATACAAAATAGTTACCTACTGTTTAAGTCATTGAAAATATTATGTCTCCTTTTTAATTTAGAATCTATTAAATTGTTGTGTTCCTTTTAAAATTTTGATGTAAATTGATGGCCTAAAACACAGGTTTTCACAAACCTAGATCAGGCAGGTCTATATTACAGCTAGAATTAAAGTTACCTCGTTTATAATTAATGTAAATCTTATTTTTACTTTTTAACTTGAATAAATTTATTTTTTTTATTTTTTTATAATCTGTGTAAATGTCAACTGTCGGGTTATTCCGTTTATCCAATAAATCCACCCTAAGGTGGATACTTGGAAACATATGTCCGAAAATCCACCCTATGCCTAGTTGCATAAACGGACTCTATAGGCTTAGGGTGGATTCTCGGACATACGTTTCCGTATCCACCTTAGGGTGGATTTTTTGGGGTGGAAAAAAGGAATATCGCTATTACGGTTCATGAGATACAGCCTGCTGACAGACAGACGGACGAAAGGAAGGGCATCGGAGCCTTAGGTAGTAATAGGGTTCCGTTTGGCAGAAATATGCAATTGACGCTAAAAACAGTTCTTAAAATCCGTCTGTTTCATTGAATATGAATTTTGTCTTCCGCCCAGGAGTCACGACCCCTACGAGGTGGGCATGAACTTCCTGATGACGATGGCGCTGGAGAAGGTGGCTTACTTACCCTTCGCGTTTATGGTGGACCAGGTAACATATACTATACAATTAAATGAGAAATATTTGAAAATACAATAGATGTAGATATATTTAGTAACCTTAACTATTCTCCAAGAGTCATAAAAAAACCCTGTAAGAAATTGACATGTGTTTTACTTCTCAACGAGGCATCCTCAGGATAACGATTGACCAGTCGCAAAGCAGAACACGACGTGTTGCCACACCGAGCGCTGGACTCAGAAAGAGCAATATTCGCCCCGCGGTTTCACCCGCGTAAGTCTCGATCCCGTGGGAATATCGGGATAAAAAGTATCCTATGTGTTAATCCAGATTATAAACTATCTGTGTGCCAAATTTCATCCAAATCCATTCAGTAGTTTTTACGTGAAAGAGTAACAAACCCATACTTACAAACTTTCGTATTTATAATATTAAGTAGGATAGGATAATATTATATTATATTTGTAACTAGCTGTGCCCGCGACTTCGTTCGCATGGATGTCGGAAAACAATATATGTCGCTTAGAAAAGTTGTACCTTCATTTAAAAAGGGGGAATCTTTCGACCAGGCCTGGTGATTTTTCCTAGTAAGAAACTGCCAAAAAACTTGTGTTTTTATTTAAGAAAATGCTTCTCTATATAAAATATTAGCGGTGGAACCACCTGGAGCGTACACAAAAAAGTTGCAAGGGTTGCTCACACGCGAAAGAGCTACATAAAGTTGGCCGTGGGAAAAGCAACCAATACTAAGATCCACCCCCGCAACGGATAATGTCTGGCCCTGAGCTTTGTTAATGGTCATGGCGTAACACAGGCTGACGGGGAATTGCACACGCTTAAAACTAAACGGGAAATTATTGGGAATGAGAGGAATTCTTGGAATAAAAACAACATCACCGGCGCCGCAACCTGTTAAGATTTCGGCTTCGATGACGTTTTGTTGGTGATTGGTGACTATGAGCCGAGTGCCGTTGCAAAGTTTGGGAGGACTTAAATTTCTGAGAAGAATTATTGGCACTCCGACTTTTAAACAAATGTGTGCTGGAAGACCGGGTGTGTTAAGGGATTCTAAGAACTCTACTGGATAGTGTGTGGCATCTTCTTCTTCGGGAACCGTATTTATCGATGTATATTGTTGACTTTCCCCTGAAACATGTGCCAATATTTGTGTATTTATTGCTGTCCGATAGTCGAACAAATCAAATCAACCATAAGGCCTCTGCCTCGAATCTGGCGGCGGAGGCGGCGCGGGCGCGGCAGGATCTTATGCGTAAAATCAAATGGACCGGTTCTCGAAAACAGCGGCGACGCGGCGGGCAGCGAGCGGTGCACTCCATTCAAGCGGTTACCGCCCGCGCGTCTGCATTGCAGTGTTGTTGCCCACAATAAATTGAGCGTTAGGAATAAATTTGAATCAAAAAGATGTTGCCGCCATTGTTCAGACATTTCTTTCGCGAATAAAAACAAATATCTCGACGACACAATCGTGAACACAACACTACGCGGCTATAGTGACGCGCGATCTGCCCGCTAGTTTCGAGAACGGGTCTTTGATGACCGCCCCGCTCCCGCGCCGCCGCCGCCGCCGCCCCGCTGCCCCCAAGATTCGAGGCCGAGGCCTTACACACGCCAACAACGATCGAATCGAATGAGCGGCGGTCACGAATCATACGAACAAATTACGAAGTATAGTACAGTTCGATTCAAACTTAATGGCGGCTCGGAACATGAGGCGAGTCGCTGCGCAGTAACAATTTCATGTGACAGCAGGGGTGAGGGATGGGGTACTGCGCAGCTAAAAGTTAACTTCCGAGCCGCCATCCGCCCCGCTGCCCGCAAGATTCGAGGCCGAGGCCTTACACACGCCAACAACGATCGAATCGAATGAGCGGCGGTCACGAATCATACGAACAAATTACGAAGTATAGTACAGTTCGATTCAAAGTTAATGGCGGCTCGGAACATGAGGCGAGTCGCTGCGCAGTAACAATTTCATGTGACAGCGGGGGTGACGGGTGGGGTACTGCGCAGCTAAAAGCTAACTTCCGAGCCGCCATTAAGTTTGAATCGATCTGTAACGACTCGTTTCTTGACTTCTTAATTTGAACCTAATGAACGAAACCAACCAAAATACCAAATCAAAACCAATCAGATCAAATGATCAATACTTTCAACGAATGACAACCCAACCCCAACCAACAATTTATTAATTATTTATTATTTTTATTATTATCGACACTAAAGAAGTCAAAAACAAAGATACCTACACTAAAAATTATTTGGGATATCTGGGCGAAAGTCATTCTTCGATGGAGACTCTTAACACCGCGATTCAGAAAATGACATTAAACGAACAACGCCATCTATCGAGCACGAAATGATACTGTCAAAATATATGGGAAAACGTTCGAACACTCTGTAAGCTAAATAAACTATGTAGAAAAGTGAAAAATTAAAGAATAAATACCTATATTTGTTAAGAAATAAACATTTGTCACTATTCTTTCATGATTATCAAGATTTGAAAGATAGGTAGCGCCACCTATCGCACTAATACTAAACTAATAAATAAACAACGCATCTGGAAAATTTTAATTAACCTAACTTTAGAGTTATATTCTATACACAATGTATCGCGTTAAGCTTCCGCGCAAAGAAAATGACGGTCATATAACAACACATGATCTCACAAACCTATTATAGTTAAGAAGTAAGTATCATTTCGCGTCAATAGATGTCGTTACGTGTATGTACAGTCACGGACTTTAATTGATGAGCCACCTGGTACTGTTCGCATTTTAGCCGTGTAATGCAAATCGGGTTTATTCGGTTCCCGACACGCAAAGTCATATGTCTTCGTATTAGAAGAAGAAAATTATATTTCATATCTTTACCGGTTGGCTAACCTGAGAGCAGAACTACTACTTGACAGCAGTGACTACTCAAAGTCAACCAATTGCAGGTCTAGCAACAGTAACCTAGCAACGATAAACAATTGTTGCTAGGTTACTGCTGCATAGTAACGTTAGCGTACGGAGAAATTCTCTGACATCGATATTTCAACTGTCACTGTCTTCAGTTAAGTTTTCAGAATTATTAATAATTGAATTGTTAATGAGCTATGATTCAAAGGAGGTCAGTATCAAATAGATTGGATAAACTTAATGCAACATTGTATTTATTTTTATCATTAAGAACTTATTAGTCAACCTCTATGGATAAGACTATTTCCGATTAAACGTAATTTATTTGTCATCTTGATATTTCAACTGTCACTGTCTTCAATTATGTTTTCATAATTATCGAGTTAATGAGCTATGATTCAAAGGAGGTCGGTATCAAATAGATTGGATAAACTTAAAGCAACATTGTATTTATTTTTATCATTGAGAACTTATTAGTCAACCTCTATGGATATTTCCGATTAAAAGTAATTTATTTGTCATCTTGATATTTCAACTGTCACTGTCTTCAATTATGTTTTCATAATTATCGAGTTAATGAGCTATGATTCAAAAGAGGTCGGTATCAAATAGATTGGATAAACTTAATGCAACATTGTATTTATTTTTATCATTGAGAACTTATTAGTCAACCTCTATGGATATTTCCGATTAAAAGTAATTTATTTGTCATCTTGTTTACGAGCTTGCGATTTGAGTTCGTGTTTAATCGTGTAATCTCGTGAATGTATGAAACTGCAAAATTGAAAAGTTTGAAGGTGGCTCATCAATTAAAGTCCGTGACTGTACATTACGTAATAAAAATTCCTTCTTGAACACTTTAAATTCATATATCTTTTGATATTTTGAAGCGATTGCGATGAAACAAAAACTAATTGAAACATCGAGTTACACACAATATTTGAGTATAAAAGTTAACCATATTGATTTCGTACTTTTCACGTGATAGTGGAACAATCAAACTAAAGAACATACAAACAGACAGACAAACAGACAAAAAATCCAAAAATGGTAGAAATGGAATCTGTTGGTTATTCTTGGACAACCCACCAACTTTTTTTTTTTTTTTTTCATTGTACAGAAACGCCTCGTCTACAGATTTATTATATTTATAGATATAGAAGATATGTATAGAATAGATCACGTTCTCGAAAACGGCTCTATTTCGATGAAATTTGCAATATAGGGGTTTCCGGGGGCGAAAAATTGATCTATCTAAGTTTCATATCTGGGAAAATTCGTTTTCTCTATTTTCACCGCAAAGCATTTTCCACCGCATTTTCGAGCAGAGATTCCGCTTGCATCTGCTTGCGTGATGCAGGATTTTGCCCGACGTCAGTGTGATGCGTTGTTCGCATCAGTTAATAAAATGAACATAATCTTTTTTACATCGATACAAATGAATTGGAACTTCCTTTGCAGTGGCGCTGGTCAATATTTGAAGACGGAGTCCAAAACATGAACACAAGATGGTGGCAAATGAAGCTAAGATATCAGGTAAGATAACATGCAAAAAAGGCAGAAGATGAATGAGCAAGAATGTGCTATGTTCCCTGACAGGCGCTTTACTTTGTATAAATATTTTCATCACCACTGCTCTCAAAACGGTGAAGGAAAACATCGTGAGGAAACCTAGAACCAAAAAATTCGAAGTCATGTGACATCTACCAACCCGCACTGGGCCCGCGTGGTGGATTACAGCCCACTCCCTCTCACTGAGAGGAGGCCGGTGTCCCAGCCGTGGGGACATTTAGGGCTGATTGATTATCTTATGTTCCAGGGTGTGATACCACCGCTCGCAAGACATGAAGGTGACTTCGACCCTGGCTCCAAATACCACATCATTTCTGATCAGGTCAGTTGTACAGACATTGATAATGATCAAGTTGATCGAAAATCGATTTATTTACCTAGCTAGCGACTCGCTCCTGTTTCACACGGTTTTTACGACTTGACAAAACATCGAGATTTCTTAGTTATATGTAACTTTAATATTAACGTATTATACACATAAACTTTCCGGAGTAAATTCTCTAAACGATGGTGAAACCTTCATCAAAATCTGTTGCGTGCTTTAGAAGAACAACAGCGGACATACAGACAAACACGTAAAGCGACTTTAACCGGGAAACAACTGGGAATGTACTTGTACCGTACATTTTGGTTCTCCGGGATTCCATAACCGTGCCAAGTGGGTTTTATAATTATGTATAGAGATTCTATAGTTTTTTGCCCGCGACTTCGTCTGCGTGTATTTTATATTTCATCATTTCTAGGTTCCATGGTTGAAGGGTGCCGAACGGAACCCTATTACTAAGCCTCAGTTATCCGTCCATCTGTCTGTTTGTCAGTGGGCTGTATCTCATGAACAGAAAGTAACTGGGTAATACGATACCCCTTGGCAAGACTGGTTGTCACACTTTCGGGCTTCTGACGACCCGTAACGACTGTCCACGAATGACAGTCGCGACCAATGGCTTATCTATTACTACGACTATTTGATCAAAATGATGAATTCAATGACCATTCTTCAGGAATTCTGTTATTTCCCGCCGCGACTTACGAGTTGTAGGTCGTGGGTTCGGACCTGTTTTTTATATTTCTATGATTCGGACCCTGCCTGGCAGTTTACTTTGTCTAAATTATTTCATCACCACTGGTCTCAAAACGGTGAAGGAAAACATCGTGAGGAAACCGGCATGTCTTAGAACCAAACATTCGAAGACATGTGACATCTACCAACCCACACTGGGCCCGCGTGCTGGAGTACGACCCACTCCCTCTCACTGAGAAGAGGCCTGTGTACCAGCAGTGGGGACATTATAGGCTGATTATATGCAGTTATTTCAACTACACCTTCTATTGATAAAAATAATTAAAAGATGAACTTTCTTCTGTCCTTTTCCAGGAGTACATCAAATACTTCTTAGCTACGATCCTGGAGTTCCAGATCTTCGAGCAGCTGTGTTCAGTGTCCGGACACACCGGACACCTGTATGAGTGTGATATCTACAGGAGCAGGGATGCTGGGCGAGTGTTAAGGTCAGTGAAAAACATCCGCCCAATAAAGGTGTAATATAAAATCAATCAATCTGCCTAGCCGTTTCTCAACTAGGTATGTTGGGGTCGGCTTCCAGCCAAACCAGATACAGCTGCATACCAGTATTTTACATGGAGCAATTGACTATCAGGGGGCTTAAACGGCCACTTTGGCAGAATCATAATAGGAAAATATTATGAATCATCGTAAAATGTCACAAACTGACAATTCATATTCATTATTCATTTCACTCCCTCTCACTCAAAGGAGGCCTGTGTCCTAGCAGTGGGGATATTATAGGCTGATTATGAATTATGAATATCTATCAATTACGACGATTTTCATACTTAAATAATTTTATTTTCAGTGAAATAATGCAAGCTGGTTCTTCGAAGCCTGCTTCGGAAATCATCAAATCTATGACCCGAGGGAAGACCAACAGAATATCCCCTGAAGCTCTTGTTAGGTGAGTACCCATGTTTAGAGCCAGCTGTTGGCTATAGGCTTCTCCTATGTCCAGCAATATACAGGGTCAAGTCAAATTAGCTAGGAAAACGCCGCAGATGTGTTGGATATCTACAAAAAGATTTTTGAAAATCAGCCCACAATTATTAACGAAAATATCGATCAGCAAACATAAAAAAGACGAATATTTAAATCCTCCTCTTGAAGTCGTTTAAAAATGAGACTTGACAACAGATTCCGTAATCTGCACGGTCCTCGTATCTGACCAAGAATTTCTACAATTACCAAACAAACATTAAAAAAAAACAGCCGACTTCCAACAAAAACACTACAAAGTGAAAAATAACTTTATTTCGGAAGTCGGTGACTTTGATTTAGAATTTTCGTTTTTGCCATCGACATCCGAAATTAAAGTTATTTCTCACATAATAGTGTTTTTTCGTTGTAGTACGAACCCCACACAAATTCGAATACTTACCTGCTATGTAAATAAAAGTGACAGGAACTTATAAAATCATCCATAGGCTAAGTAGAAAAAATACGTAATATTGAAGCTAACTCAAAAACTACGCAAGCAAAGGGACCACCTGTGAAGCAAGACCTACCAAGCAAAAAAAGAATCATTAAAATCAATTCATATTTGGCGGAGTAACCGCGAAACAATAAAAATTAAAAAAAAATCAGCTGTTCCCTACATTTTGACGAGTTACGCGAACATAAATGTAGGGAACAGCTGGTTTTCTTTTCGCGATTTCATGTGCCAACAATCACTAACTAACAGTCTATCATCATCATCATCTGCCTGCCTTTTCCCAACTATGTTGGCGTCGGCTTCCAGTCTAACCGGATGCAGCTGATAAACTCTTTATTATCTGCCCTAAAAATTTAGAAAAAATATATGTTTAGGTATCAAATAGGTACTAAATTTTTGTAAAGGCGAATTTAAATTTTGGAGCCCTTACGTGGAGATTCTAAATGTGGGCCTGACCTGTCTCCCTGACATCAGAATGACTGCCCATTTTGTAAATTCGTTTTCTCAGTTGTTAATTAGGTACCAATTATTTAAACAAAGGTATCAAATCGTAGCAAATAGGTATTAGATTTTAGTAATATTTTAAAGCTGATCGGTCATTTTGGCCAGTCATTCTGAAGTTCACTCAGTATTTTACATGGAGCGACTGCCTATCTGACGTCCACAACCCAGTTTCTGGGTAACACGAATTAACACGATACCCCTTGGTAAGACTGGTTGTCAGACTTTCGGGCTTCTGACGACCCGTAACAACTGTCAAAGATCTACAAATGACAGCCGGGACCAACGGCTTAACGTGCTTTCCGAAGCACGGAGGAGTCTCAGTATGTAAAGATGGTCACCCATCCACGGACCAACCCCGGCAAGCGTAGCTTAACCTGATGGATCGACCCGTGCAGCTGTTATTACTTAGCCACGAGCTAATACCCCCTTTATGCCCTAATACATATATCATACCAACTTTTTCTGTTTCCCAGATACTTCCGTCCCCTAGAGCTCTGGCTCCGCGTACAGAACCGCGACGAGCCCCTCATCGGCTGGAGCTCCAACTACCATGACGTGGCTCTATTCGCACCACAGAGAGGCTCTTCAGAGGCTCTTAAGACGTCCTGTGTAGTTGTGTTAATGGGTCTGATACTTATGTTGTTATAATTCGTGTTTAAGAATAAATTGTAATTTTGATCACATTGTTTTATTTATCTGTCGGCAGAATAACTTTTCAGATGACAAAATGTAAAACTTTTTTGGGGTAAGCAAAAGTCCTGGGTTCGATCCCAGACTGGGCAAAGTTTTATTGGGTTTTTCTATCAGGAATTTTTCAGTAGTAGGTCGGAGTCTTTTTTTTTGTTGTTACTCGGTTATTAATTTTTATATTTAAGTCAACTAACTACCCATGGTTTGAGTGAAAACGGTGTTTACCCTTAAGCCGGCGCCAGACATAGTCACATATTTGATCAAACAAATTCGATAGACTTTGTACACACATATGAACACTTGTTTGCAGAGACCGACCAGACATAGTCATATATTTGATCAAACACTTTGATAGACTTTGCTCATACATTTCACCACAGACTAGGGGTGAGGCGTATATATATCATAAGACGTACCAGATAAAAATAACAGATATTAAAAAATAACAATTATCAATTTGTTCCTAACAATATAAAATACCCGTTACTAATTAATTAATAACAGACTCTCAAGACTGTTACCGCGGCTGTTACTGTTAAACATTATAACAATCCCCACACAAACTGTTACCACGGCTGTTACATACACACTGACACAAAGGAAGGAATATAGCAAGGTTATCAATTTCTCTCTCTTTCTCATTAAAGAATGAAAGATATTCAACTGAGATTTAAATACGTATTTATCGTCCGTACAAAAATAACAGGCTGTTATTTAATAACAGATATTTGGAACTATTTTTTTTGTAACAGTGCACTGATAACAGGTATCGTGTTTAACCTGTTACAAAGAGTATTAAACCACTTGAGAGCTGATAGACCGATTTCGTCTAGGCACACGACTCACCACTGCGGGCCGGGGGACGAAGACATTACAGTAGGAGTGAGGCGTATTTATTGTCACAGATAGAAATCACAGATATTAAAACATAGCAGATAGCAGTTGCTCCTAACGATAAAAAATATGTTACTTAAAATCACAGATCCTCAAGACTGTTACTGTTAAAACTTCGGTTACGATTTTCGACTTTAACGAAAAGAAATAAAGAAGATATTCAATTGAGTTAATACGTATTTATCATCCGTACAAAAATAACAGGCTGTTATTTTATAACAGATAGATACGATTTTCGACTTTAAATCAAAAGATAATATAAAAATAAAGATAATATTCGATTGAGATACGTATTTATCGTCCATACAAAAATCACAGGCTGTGATTTAATAACAGATATTTGGATCTGTTATTTTTTTGTCACAGTCACAGTGATCACAGATATCGTGTTTCACCTGTTACAACCCATCTCTACATTACAGCGGTTGTGATTGGCCGATGCAACAATGTCAGGACGAAAGTCCGAAACATAGTGAGGCACAAGTCAGTTTTGCAACAATAATATCGATATCGATAAAATCGACGTCGATTCGATGATTTCCTAATTGAACAATAATTAAATTGAATTTCACTTATAACAATTTATTGTTCTATCCGAAAGGAAATGACATTGCTATTACTTATTTTTAATCTGCTGTGAAATGCCTTGAACAAACAACGCTATATTTATTTGGAATAAAATTTGCTATGTGAACTGCATTAATCCACTTTTCTTAAGGCGCTTAGTCCCGTTTAGTACCGTAACACGGTCACTTTAAAAAGCCTACTCCTCATTAACGGTTTGGTTAAAAGATCTGAAAAAAATATATGTTTGCCATAGATTCATGTGCAACATTTTGTATTGAGAAATTTTTTCGTATGACTAATACTTTTGCCTTAAAAAATATTTAACAAAATGCAATTTTCGGCTAATATTTCCCTACTACTTCTAAACGGCTTTGATGTTTGGAAATATTTGTATACTGAAAAATTGATGGTTAGAAGTACTACAGATTGTATTGAGCAGAAATGTAAATTAAACATTTTTTTTTTTTAATTACCCCTCTAGAGATACAGGTTCAGAGGTGCTCTGCGCGGGCGCGCGCGGCTATAGGTGGGAAAAGTGTATCATTTTTGCGATTGGATCATTTGCATCTGGATCACTGAAATGATCCGATTCACAGATATGTTTCATTTGGATCATTTGGATCATCGGCTCAAAAGATATAACATACAGAATGTTACGTATACATATATTACGTTGCGTCGCGGGCGTTTACTACTGAGTCAGAGAAATGTTATGTGGCAACAATGCTCAAAGTTTTATGTGTACAAAGGATATTTACCAATTTGGACTAAATGCTGCCCAGCCATGGGAGTGCTTCCAAATGGTTCCTTGCATCAATTTAAATATACAAAAATTAAAAAAAAAAAAATCGGTCCCAGGGTTAAAAAGTTATTGCCTTTATACGGAGCCGGCAGGTATCCCTAGGAACTCATCAACCAAACAATACAGCACCATCGAGTTTGGGCTCGTTGAATATGCATTGACAAGTGCTTTACACTAGGCAGTGTCCAGGGTCTGATGATGGAGACGGAAGGTGGCTATAGGAACTCCTCAACCAAACCAGATAGCACAATCGTGTTTGAACTCGTTGGTTTTGTCTTGATAAGTACCTAGTATAGCCCAAGGTTGCATCGAGGGTCTGGTGATGGAGCCGGAAGGTACCGATAGGAACTCCTCAACCAAACAAGACAGCACCGTCGTGTTTGGACTCGTTGAATATTCATTGACTAGTGCGTTATACTAGGCAGTGTCCAGAGTCTAATGATGGAGCCAGAAGGTGGCCATAGGAACTCCTCAACCAAACAAGATAGCACCATCGTGTTTGGACTCGTTGGCTTTGTCTTGACACGTACTTACTATAGTCCAAGGTAGTATCCAGAGTCTGATGATGGAGCCAGAAAGTACCCATAGGAACTCCTCAACCATACAAGACAGCACCATCGTGTTTGGACTCGTTGAATACGCTTTGACAAGTGCTTTACACTACAATGTAAATGATATGCATAAAAATGGAATAAGAATGTGTTGTTTAACATAATTACTGTCATTATTTAATAAAATGTGCCATCGGTTGGTTGGTATTCATCAATAAAAAATACTCAACAAAAAATAGTTTTTCTCAAAACTTCGCGAATAGATTTTATTGAGCTTTGGTGTACAGACTAGTTCAAGCCCAAGGATCATAATGCACTATGTGATAAGCACTGAACACTGGGCAGCTCTTGGCCCAGCTCCCATATATGGATGGTCGGTAAAAAATATTTAACATATAAATGATATGCATACAAATGAAATAATTATGTGTTGTTTAACATAATTACTGTCGTTATTTTTAATTAAATGCGCCATCTGTTGGTTGGTATTCATCAATAAAAATACTCAACAAAAAATAGTTTTTCTCAAAACTCCGCGGATAGATTGTATTGAGCTTTGGTGTACAGACTAGTACAAGCCCAAAGATTATAATGCACTATGTTTCCATTCTGGGCAGCACTTGGCCCGGCTCCCATAAATAGATGGTCAGTAAAAAATATTTAACATGTAACAAATGAAATAATAATGTGTTTTTTAACATAATTACTGTCATTATTTAATAAAATGCGCCACCGGTTGGTAGGTATTCATCAATAAGAAATACTCAACAAAAATTCGATTTTCCCAAAACTCCTCGGATAGATTTTCTTGAACTTTTGTGTACAGAGTAGTACAATCCCAAGGAAAATAATGCACTATGTGTCCATTCTGGGCAGCACTTGGCCCAGCTCCCATATATGGATGGTCAGTAAAAAATATTTAACATGTAAATGATATGCATACAAATGGAATAAGAATGTGTTGTTTAACATAATTACTGTCATTATTTAATAAAATGCGCCATCGGTTAGTTGGTATTCATCAATAAAAAATACTCAACAAAAAATAGTTTTTCTCAAAACTCCGCGGATAGATTGTATTGAGCTTTGGTGTACAGACTAGTACAAGCCCAAGGAACATAATGCACTATGTGTCCATTCTGGGCAGCTCTTTGCCCAGCTCCCATATATGGATGGTCAGTAAAAAATATTTAACATGTAACAAATGAAATAATAATGTGTTTTTTAACATAATTACTGTCATTATTTAATCAAATGCGCCACCGGTTGGTAGGTATTCATCAATAAAAAATACTCAACAAAAATTCGTTTCTCCCAAAACTCCTCGGATAGATTTTCTTGAACTTTTGTGTACAGCGTAGTACAATCCCAAGGAATATAATGCACTATGTGTCCATTCTGGGCAGCACTTGGCCCAGCTTCCATATATGGATGGTCAGTAAAAAATATTTAACATGTAAATGATATGCATACAAATGGAATAAGAATGTGTTGTTTAACATTATTACTGTCATTATTTAATAAAATGCGCCATCGGTTAGTTGGTATTCATCAATAAAAAATACTCAACAAAAAATAGTTTTTCTCAAAACTCCGCTGATAGATTTTATTGAGCTTTGGTGTACAGACTAGTACAAGCCCATGAATCATAATGCACTATGTGTCGATTCTGGGCTGCACTTGGCCCAGCTGCCATAAATAGATGGTCAGTAAAAAATATTTAACATGTAAATGATATGCATACAAATGAAATAATAATGTGTTGTTTAACATAATTACTGTCATTATTTTTAATTAAATGCGCCATCCGTTGGTTGGTATTCATCAATAAAAATACTCAACAAAAAATAGCTTTTCTCAAAACTCCGCAGATAGATTGTATTGAGCTTTGGTGTACAGACTAGTACAAGCCCAAGGAACATAATGCACTATGTGTCCATTCTGGGCAGCACTTGGCCCAGCTCCCATATATGGATGGTCAGTAAAAAATATTTAACATGTAAATGATATGCATACAAATGAAATAATAATGTGTTGTTTAACATAATTACTGTCATTATTTAAACAAATGCGCCACCGGTTGGTTGGTATTCATCAATAAAAAATGCTCAACAAAAATTCGTTTTACTCGAAACTCCTCGGATAGATTTTATTGAGCTTTGGTGTACAGACTAGTATAAGCCCAAGGAACATAATGTACTATGTGTCCATTCTGGGCAGCACTTGGTCCAACTCCCATATATGGATGGTCAATGTCCTTTATTGTATTTTAGTCTTAGCTCTAACTTTATGAATAAAAGGGAAGAAAGTAAGTCACAATAATGCCTACACTACGCAAAAAAAATCATAAAATAAACAAAACTATGTTTTCGAAAAATCAACGTAAAAAACTCTGTGGTAAAACGTAAAACGATAACATGTTAGTGCAAACATTTTAAGCGAAAAACAACCCTAGTATTTGATACGTAAGCGCCTTAGTGGTCATTTTTACGTGCATGGATAACGACAACGAATGAACGAAAATCTGTGATTGTATGAGTGATACACATCTCATTTGGTATCTCTTTCTGATTTGTATAGATTGTAATTATGTCGCCCGCTCACTCGCGACTCGCGAGTCTAATAACTCAGTGTGTCTTGTGTATCACTCAGTCTCCCTCTCTCACTCGCTCACTGCTCAGTCGCTTCGCGAGTGACACGTCGCGCGCAATGAGCCAGAGCAAAGTAATGTTTCAGATCCAAATGATGCATTTGAAACGTTGTTACTGAACCAATCTTTTGAATCACTTAAATGATTCGGATCAGTGAGTCGGTTCCGTAAATAGTTACACACGCCTACGCGCGGCAGTCGCGCTTTAGCATTGAGACGGGACGGCTGTGTCGCTCGCTGCTCCGCGCCGGCTATTGACCGACTACGTACGTTTGTGTATGTTAGTGCAAATAATCACGAACAAATTACAATAGTGTGCGTGTCTAGACTAGCTCGCTGCAGAGAGTCTTGTTCGCGTGGATGCTTTATTAGTGCTGCGGTTTCTACGTACATACTGTTTTTGTTTATATGGTTTTTATGTAGGTCATCATCTGCCTAGCCTTTTCCCAACTATGGTATGGTCCATACTAGGTAGGTAGGGTAGGTAGGGTAAGTAGGGTAGGTAGGGTAGGTAGGGTAGGTAGGGTAGGTAGGGTAGGTAGGGTAGGTAGGGTAGTTAGGGTAGGTAGGGTAGGTAGGTAGGGTAGGTAGGATAGGTAGGTAGGGTAGATAAGTAGGGTAGGTAGGTAGGGTAGGTAGGGTAGGTAGGGTAGGTAGGGTAGATAAGTAGGGTAGGTAGGTAGGGTAGGGTAGGTAGGGTAGGTAGGGTAGGTAGGTAGGGTAGGTAGGGTAGGTAGGGTAGTTAGGGTAGGTAGGGTAGGTAGGTAGGGTAGGTAGGATAGGTAGGTAGGGTAGATAAGTAGGGTAGGTAGGTAGGGTAGGTAGGGTAGGTAGGGTAGGTAGGGTAGGTAGGGTAGGTAGGGTAAGTAGGGTAGGTAGGGTAGGTAGGGTAGGTAGGGTAGGTAGGGTAGGTAGGGTAGGTAGGGTAGGTAGGGTAGGTAGGGTAGGTAGGGTAGGTAGGGTAGGTAGGGTAGGTAGGGTAGGTAGGGTAGGTAGGGTAGGTAGGGTAGGTAGGGTAGGTAGGGTAGGTAGGGTAGGTAGGGTAGGTAGGGTAGGTAGGGTAGGTAGGGTAGGTAGGGTAGGTAGGGTAGGTAGGGTAGGTAGGGTAGGTAGGGTAGGTAGGGTAGGTAGGGTAGGTAGGGTAGGTAGGGTAGGTAGGGTAGGTAGGGTAGGTAGGGTAGGTAGGGTAGGTAGGGTAGGTAGGGTAGGTAGGGTAGGTAGGGTAGGTAGGGTAGGTAGGGTAGGTAGGGTAGGTAGGGTAGGTAGGGTAGGTAGGGTAGGTAGGGTAGGTAGGGTAGGTAGGGTAGGTAGGGTAGGTAGGGTAGGTAGGGTAGGTAGGGTAGGTAGGGTAGGTAGGGTAGGTAGGGTAGGTAGGGTAGGTAGGGTAGGTAGGGTAGGTAGAGTAGGTAGGGTAGGTAGGGTAGGTAGGGTAGGTAGGGTAGGTAGGGTAGGTAGGGTAGGTAGGGTAGGTAGGGTAGGTAGGGTAGGTAGGGTAGGTAGGGTAGGTAGGGTAGGTAGGGTATGTAGGGTAGGTAGGGTAGGTAGGGTAGGTAGGGTAGGTAGGGTAGGTAGGGTAGGGTAGGTAGGTAGGGTAGGTAGGTAGGGTAGGTAGGGTAGGTAGGTAGGTAGGGTAGGATAGGTAGGTAAGTAGGGTGGGTAGGTAGGGTAGGTAGGGTAGGCGACCGACCAACCGACCGACCGATGGACCGACAGACCGACCGAACGACCGACCGACAGCCCGACCGATCGACCGACAGACCGACCGATGGACCGACAGACCGACCGAACGACCGACCGACAGCCCGACCGATCGACCGACAGACCGACCGATAGACAACGAAGCCTTAGTAATAGGGTCCCGTTTTACCCTTTGGGTACGGAACCCTAAAAACAGTGCATTAATGATAAGATAAAATTACTACGCAGTTGAAAGAAAAGACAAATTATTTATTTTATTATGTAAAATCGAGTAGGTACTGGGCCAAGCCACCTTTAGACACCAGCGCCAAAAACCAGGGCTCGAAATACTTTCAAGTGTTTTCTTTCTGCAAATAGATCTGTAAACTCATACAAATAAGGAGTACAATCGCGTATGCAAAAAAGGTTACGTCCAACTTCCAACCAAGACTTGGTGGAAGAAAAATACTTGCATAGAACATTGATCCTCAACTCTATAGAAATAAAGATTACAATAGCGTTTACAAAAAAAACTTCTAAACCTAAACGTAAAAAAATACTTTCATAGGAAATTGTTCCGTGCAACCTTACCAATAAGGATCATGATCGCATTTGTGAAAGAGTAACGTGAGTCCCATTGATTAAAAATCTTTGATGCGTTGCGCGTTGAAGTAAAAGTTCGTTCCAATTTCAAATAACACAACACAACAGATAATTCCCCTAAGACGACACACTGACCGCATCGCCACTTGTTTTTGACCAGTACAGCAATTTTGATTTATCTCGAAGAAGTTTATCAAAATAATGCTAGAATTTCCAAGCATGTTTGAGAAAAGATTTTATTTATATTTCGATTTGTTTTGCAAATAGAGCTGTTTATGGAGCAGTTTGAAGATTGATAACGAATAATCGGTGGAGTACTTTGAGAATAATTCAAGATACCTATGGAGCAGAATGGGAATAAAATAATAAGTATTTTTTAATAATACAAATTCCTTGTGAGATTGAGAAAAGTTCTATACAAGACTTGGCCGCAACCAGGCATTGATGGACTCACGTATGTGTGCCTCGGTTTTGCCTCGGCCCACATTTTCACGATCGTCCATCAATAGCCCAGTTGCAGGCCGCGACAGTAATGTACGGAAGAAAGAATACTTGCATAGAACATTGATTCGTAACGTAATATAAATAAGGAGCAGAATTGGGTCTACAAAAAAAAAACTTCCAAACCTTTAAAGTAAAAATACTTGCACAGAACATTGATCCGTAACTTCATATAAATAAGGAGCAGAATCGCGTCGAGAGTCGACGGAGCAAAATACTTTGAAGTCTTGCGAGTATTTCGGGTCGGCACTTGGTCGGCGTAAGTACCTACTTACAAGTAAAAACCTGGTGTAAAAAACCTGGTCGCATAAATACGCACCTTCCCTAAAAGAATAAACAAGTGAACATATTGGCGCGTGAAAAATTATCATGGTCCGACATTGATTCTGGAATTTATAATTTACTCTGTTTGAATTTCTGCGCATATTTGAGAAAAGTACTATTTAAGTCTTGGCCGCAACCAAGCATTAATGAACTCACTTATGTGTGCCTCGGTCCACATTTTCACGATCGTCCATCAATGCGTCAGTTGCAGGCTGCGACAGTAATAGTAATGTACTATTGTAATCATCTGGTGAGCGATTGTTTATTCATTCTTTCACATTTGAAGTTAAATAATTACGAATTGTTCTAGAAAATCTAGATCACATTATGTCGAAAGTAGGTAATAACATCAACGTGTGCGGTCAGGGGACCCCCGTCAGGAACGAAGTTCCTTCTCACGTACGATTTAAAACAAAACAAAATTTTCCCAGCCGCCATCCGGGATTTACATTTTAATGTCACTATCGGCATAGACACCATAAACAATTTTTTTTTTTCATTTTGGTTTACCATTTTGTCGGCGTGATTTATTTGTATAGCCATACCAAATTACAGCTTTCCAGTACTAAGAGTCTGTGAGCTAAGCCGCGGACAGACAGACGGACCGATATGGCGAAACTATAAGGGTTCCTTGTTGACTACGGAACTCTAAAAACTGAAAAGTAAAAAGCACCATTGCGAATAAAACAAATTATTTAAAAAACAAAAAACCTACACCATATTTCAAAAGTTACACCATATTTCAGGTTATTGTTTTGTTCCCCGCCTGTTATACCAAAATTCTACAGATTATAATGCTTGTTTTTCTCTTTTAAGTTATGCGTTTTTGCAGGCGGGTTTTTTGTTTTTTAAATAATTTGTTTTATTTTAAGATTTTTAGTTTTATTAATTTATGTATTTGGAATTAACTCATTACTAGCTTTTATTTGATACCAATAATGTAATTAAAAAAAAAAAAAACCTTTCTCTACCTTTTTTTTTGTTTGCAGATGAAATTAAAAAAAATCTATAACCTATGTCACTCCCACAATTAAGACGAACCTAACGACACCTCGTATGTTAAAATCCATCAAGCCGTTTAGGCTACAGAGCGTGCCAAAGAAATAGACATACATACATACAAACATACATACATACATACTCTCGAAAAACATTACCCTCCTTCTGGGGCAGTCGGGTAAAAAGTGGCTCTTTCCGCACAATTTGGCTGCCTGGAAAACGCTCTTTTCGAGCACATGCATTGTAAATATATTTTTAACCGACTTCTTCAAAAAGGAGGAGGTTCTCAATTCGACTGTATGTTTTTTTGTTTTGGTATGTATGTTACGCGATTACTCCGTCAATTATGAAAATACACCAGCAAAGACACCGACTTCCGAAACTAAAGTTATTTTTCACTTTTTTATTGTTTTTTGTGAAGTCGGTTGTTTTTTTTTTTTGTAAAAAGTTTTCTTCCACATATATGCTAAATAATGTCCTGTTCAAAACATAAAATATACGTATACGCACAAACATAAGTATCGATCTATACAAATATATCGATCTATATAATATACACTAGCGCCGCGTCAAAGGGACTTCAGTAGCGGCGCTATTCATTCATTGGTTTATTCATGAACTGAATAACATTTGTTAAAAAGATGTGTATGTGTGATGTGTAATTGTATCTGAAACTATTTGTTTCAGACACAATTTAACAACGCCGAGTTTATCTGTCAGCCTTGCTGGCGACGCGAGGCGTACCCACCAAGACGTCGTGCGTCCAGTGAACGAGAACAAGAACCATCAGTACGCCCTTCTGAACAGCCAGCAGATCAACCTGTGATAGAACCAGATCAAGCCGAGGTACAACCAGATCAAGCTGTGGTACCGCATGCTGGTGATCAACGTGGAGCAGTAGTTGACGAACAAGATATTCAACATTCTATTATACAGTTACCACATATTAGTCGGGCACCGAATACTTCAGACTCTTGCATTTTATTCGGATGTACAGGCGAGACAAGGCATCGAATACCAAAGCACATGAAAATCCGTTTGTTGAAAGATTTTAACTACTACGCACCACCTTTTGCACGCGTTTGTGAAGAACATTTGCTGTTAAATGATTTTGAGATTTTATTGTCAGCCAGAAATGTAAGTCATGACTTTAACGAAGCTCACATCATGGACATGATGCAGATTTTGAAAACTATGCCGCAAGAGGGAAGGGTGGATTTTGAAAATATAGAAACCATGGATCCAAATGAAGTTTACTTTCTGACTGGTCGAAGTTTCGAACAGTTCAACAGAATGTTTGTAGAAACGCACTCTTTGTCTAGAAGGAGAAAAAGACCCAAAACCGCTTTGGCAGCATATTTGATTAAGTTAAGAACTGGTGAAGCCAATACAAGACTGGCAGATATGTTTCACATAAGCCGAACAACTTTAGAAAGAGAAATGAAAACCGCAAGAGACTGTATAAAAGAAGAATTTGCACCTCTACATTTGGGTTGGGATCACATCACAAGGGAGCAAGTGCTTAGGCGAAACCTTTTTATACCTCAAACTCTGTTCGGAAAACGAGAACAAAACAAATGTATAATTATACTTGATGGTACCTATGTATACATACAAAAAATTAGCAACTTCCTCTTCCAAAGATTGACGTATAGCCATCACAAGTTCTTAAATCTACTAAAACCATTCCTAAAAGTCTGTTGTGATGGCTATATAATTGAAGTAGCAGGTCCCTATTCAGCGACTACATCCGATCCAAGCATTTTAAATAAATTAATTAATGGTGCGAACAGTATTTTTAATTGGTTTTTCCAAGAAGGAGATGTTCTCATTTTGGATAGAGGTTTCCGAGATGCCGTATCAAACGTAGGAGAAAGAGAAAGAGAAAGGGAAAGAGAAAGAGAAAGAGAAAGAGAAAGAGAAAGAGAAAAAGAAAGAGAATGAGAAAGAAAAAGAGAATGAGAATGAGAAAGAGAAAGAGAAAGAAAAGAGAAAGAGACAGAGATAGAGAGAGAGAAAGAAGGAAATAAATCTACTTAACGTGATTTAACTCTGTTTTTAATAAGTCATTCATCAAACATATTTATCAACAAAACATCACGCGTTTATTCCCCGAAGGGTGAGACATAGATGTACCTATAGTACACCCACATTTCTCCAGTTATGTTTTAAAATCCATGTATTATATTACATGTCTGGATAACCTGTTTGACCGGCCATAAATCCAGACTCCGGGCTACCACTGAGAAATTTCAGATGTAAAAACCCAATTGAAGAAAGAGAAAGAAAGAGAAAGAAAGAGAAAGAAAGAGAAAGAAAGAGAAAGAAAGAGAAAGAAAGAGAAAGAAAGAGAAAGAAAGAGAAAGAAAGAGAAAGAAAGAGAAAGAAAGATAAAGAAAGAAAAAGAGAAAGAGAAAGAGAAAGAGAAAGAGAAAGAGAAAGAGAAAGAGAAAGAGAAAGAAAGATAAAGAAAGAGAAAGAGAAAGAGAAAGAGAAAGACAAAGAGAAAGAGAAAGAGAAAGAGAAAGAGAAAGAGAAAGAGAAAGAGAAAGAAATAAATAAATAAATCATTTATTTGCTGGTAATGTAGGAAAGAGAAAGAAAGAGAAAGAAACTTATTTTTCACTTTTTTACTGTTTTTTGTGAAGTCGGTGGTTTTTTTTATTTTGTAAAAAAATTTCTTCCACATATATGCTTAAAATAATGTCCTGTTCAAAACATAAAATATACGTATACGCACAAACATAAGTATCGATCCAGCCTTGCATCTACCATTAATGAGGCACAAGAATCGTAGGCAAAAATGGCGACCTAAGTGCGCATGTCTGCGCCCCTGCATATTCTTTGATCAACATTTTAGTGTAGTGTGCCACCGCGCGTGTCTACAGTAGGGACTTAAGCTCCGCCCACATGCGCAAGAACAGTCAGGAAACTATGGCCCTTAAGTTGGATTACCTGTTTGAACGGCCATAAATCCAGACTCCGGGCTACCACTGAGAAATTTCAGATGGAAAAACCCAATTGAAGAAAAAGTGAGAAAAGAAAGAAATAGAAAGAAAGAGAAGGAAAGAGAAAGAAAGAGAGAGAAAGAAAGAGAAATAAAGAAAGAAGGAAATAAATCTGCTGTATACGTGATTTTACTCTATGTTTTTAATAAGACATTCATCAAACATATTTATCAACAAAACATCAAGCGTTTATTCCCCGAAGGGAGAGACAGATGTACCTATAGTACACCCACATTTCGCCAGTTATGTTTTAAGTTCCATGTATTATATTACGTCTGGATTACCTGTTTGAAGAGAAAGAAAGATTAAGAAAGATAGGGAACGAGAAAGAGAAAGAAAAGAGAAAGAAAAGAGAAAGAGAAGGAGAAAGAGAAAGAGAAAGAGAAAGAAAAAGAAAGAGAAAGAAAGAGAAAGAAAGAGAAAGAAAGAGAAAGAGAAATAAAGAAAGAAGGAAATAAATCTGCTGTATACGTGATTTTACTCTATGTTTTTAATAAGACATTCATCAAACATATTTATCAACAAAACATCACGCGTTTATTCCCCGAAGGGTGAGACAGATGTACCTATAGTACACCCACATTTCGCCAGTTATGTTTTAAGTTCCATGTATTATATTACGTCTGGATTATCTGTTTGAAGAGAAAGAAAGATTAAGAAAGAAAGGGAAAGAGAAAGAGAAA